>JAODXP020000019.1:9517364-9579864 GCA_027497455.2 Sardinella longiceps
TGCTACTGTGAGGTGAGACCCTGAAGGATTGAAGTGAAAGGGCAACCCTAATATGCGTTAACATTGATTCCACTTGGCCAAGCACAGTCAGCAGGACCAAGCCGGAATGCACTGCACCTTCCCGGGAAAAGAAGCAGGGAAAGGGAAAAGGGAAAAGGGAAAAAGTTCAGCCACCAGTGCTGCTGGAATGCATAAAGCCATCCGTGAAGTTATCACACACAGCAATATTTGTATGCATTAGGGAAGACCACACGAGCTGGCCATATTTTTTTTTCTTCTAATTTTAGACCGGTACGCTTTCCTAAATTAGGGCGAAATTAGGTTCACTTGACTTCCACAATTGGATTTGAGAACAAGTGCTGTAAGTGCAAGTCCAAGGTTAACTCTGTTGAGTGACAGACGTTGGAAGGTAGAACAGTGATGAAAGAAGAAGAAGAACAAAAAAAAAAAAGACGAATATGTTCAGGTTCTTTTGAAGCATCTTAAATCCAATCAGATTTCATCTGCAGAAGACAGTATACCAGACATGTCAATCATTGTCACCTTTACAAAGGCGTTTCTTCTGGGTGCTGTACCTTTGGACAGGGCAAACTGTACTGACAGGAGAGCCATAAACCCCCCCCCCCCCCCTCTTTAAATACCTAAGACAGTGGTCCCCAATTATTTTTCCTCAAGGGCCGAATTTTGTGAAGCATGCAAAGCCGAGGGCCAAACCAAACACTGAAAAACTATGCATTGAAAGGAGGACTGGTTCACAAAGTAGCCTTCCTTTAAGTCTACTAGTTTCTTTAATGTGAATTACATAATGTTTGCATCAAGGTATTTGCAAAGTTGTTCTAACTTATGAAGTTATAGTTGTCATCAACCTCCCAAAATATAAATGATGAATGGTCGTGCAGAGTGCTACATGCACACAAATGGAATATTTATACTTAAAGACGATAGTTATTCTTCTCTGCATGATATTAGTCAGATGGTGTGGCGGGCTACTGATCTGGGGCCCTTTTCCCAAAAGAGTAATTGCTAACTTACTTAGCAAATTTGTTGGTTCCAATGCAATTTCCCATTGGCAACTACCTTAGATGCTAACTGCTTAGCAACTATGCTTTGGGGAAACGGACACCTGGTTCTTGCGGGCCTGATCTGGCCCACGGGCCGCCATTTGGGGACCACTGACCTAAGCCCTGAACCCTCAAAGAGAAAAAGGTAAAGACTCGTAGAGTCCTACTATTTCAGCACTGCCACCTTGAAAGAAGAATTTACCTGGAGGAAAAACAGGTGTTGTGTGATGTCTTGGACAAGCTCCTCCTCTGCATTCTCAGGGTAAAACTTGGCCAGGAAGTGCAGCATGATGGGTTCTTCTTTAGGCATGTCATGATCCAGGACCTGTCAAGACATTCTGCTATTATACTGTATCATTAGGAAATATATTGTACCCCTTGTACATAATGCAAGGGATTTAAACCCAAACTTTCCAGGCTCCTAGCCAAGCTAGCAAGCTTCCTTAATCGCTAGACTACCACCGCCCTGCATCAAGACAACGTGTCCTCATTTGACTTAATTGTTGTTTCCTACATTGATTGCACTATTTTGTATAATTAGCATGTATTTAGTAAAATTGGCACACATTTTCTCAATACAGAACAGCAAAAAAAAGATCTAACAATGGGCCCATGTTGCAGAAGCCTATTTTCCAAGAAGGTAACCACAGGTGTTAATGACATCTTGATCCAATAAGGATCTGATTCTGATTCAGAATGTTATTGAGCGTAGAGACATGCAGGGACTATCCTGGCGTCGGTTTCTCAAAAGCATAGTTGCTAACTTAGTTAGTTGTCAATGGGAAATTGCATTGGAACCAACATAGTCGTTAACTTGTTTGCAACTATGCTTTTGGGAAACAGACGCCTGGTTAAAAAATGGAATAGTGACGATATCTGTGAGTCACTGTACATTTTCTGATTGGCTTCAAACACTGTGGCCGTAATCCGGTACCTGCTGTAACCCGTATATCGCTACTATCATCCGCTTCAAACCGGAAGAGTCCTTGCATGTAAATGTGCTCATTGAATGTCACAAGTAACACCTGTAGCCATCTTGAGACTTCCTCGAAAATTGGCTGCTGCATCAGGCGTTCATGGTATATCCCAGGTGACAAGTCACGTATGTATGTATTATGTCATTACAGAAATGGCAGATGTAGTCATGAATTGACAAGACAGACATTTCATTTATCTTCTGCTTGAAGAAGCTTAATAATAATAATAATAATAATAATAATAATAATAATAATATCTTACCTTTTTATCCATCTTGATCCAGGCCACTGTGTCTTTAACTGAATACTGCAGGCCAAAGAACCAGGTTTCTCTCAAGCCTATGGTCCTACAGACCCGATCAAAAAGGTCTTTCCCTTTCCATTTAACCTGCAAAGGGAATGAGTAAAAGGACTTCAACTCTGAGCCGGGATAGGAATATGGCTAGAATGCCCTTCAGATAACAAAAACACTATATTTGCACACAACAACACAGTATTTGCCACTTTCATGTTCACTCTGCGCTGTTTTTGTTACCAAGCATAGGATGAATGTGTCCACAGCCCTCAGCATTTAGGGCTGGATTTTTGCACCCACTTTGTGCGCATAGGTTAGGATTCTTAATTCAGACACAAGGAATACACACACACACACACACACACACACACACACACACACACACACACACACACACACACACACACACACACACACACACACACACACACACACACGGCTACCAGGGCCATTTCAAGGTACTTAGGGGGGCCCAAGCAAAGAGGACATGGGGGCCCTTCACCCCCATGAACACCGTCCCACATAAACCACTTAATATTTAAGCACCTTTAAAAAAAATACCACCAACTAAATTACTAAATTTACTAGTCAATCTTGCCTCTTTCAACCTGGGACCCAAGGCAATAGCTTGATTTGCAGCCATAATCAATTTGGAGCCACACACCAGGACCAGCCTCCTCCTTTCCTCTCAAAGGCCCCATGATGGATCTGGCCTGCCAGCCTCCCTGATGACCTCCACCCAATGAACTCTAATGCCACCCCAACTATTGACACCATCCCCTGACTCTTCTACCCTATTGACTGTCCTACAAAATATATATATTCTTTTTCCTTTTTAGTTTTTTCCTGCCATCTAGTAACTTAGACAACACTCATTACTCATGCGGTTATTCTGTGTGCATCAGACTACTGACTGTACGGATACTTTTCTAGGCCCCAGGCAGGTGGGCTGAGCCCATGAGATGCGGATCTGCCCGATGTTTCTTTTTTTCCTTGCCCCTGTTACTCATGGGTGCTCCCTGTACTGTCTGTAAAGCGCCGTGAAACAATGTACTGTATTTGAGCATTCTACAAATAAATTGAATTGAATTGAATTGAATTGAATTTGCCTGCCCTGTTATGACGGCCCTGAAGGCTACCCTTTTTCTCATTGAGGCCCCCAATAATACCAAACCAAGATGGCCATCCACGTGCCACTAGGGAGGCACATGTGCATGAGCAAAGTCACCGAAGAGAGGGAAAAAAAAAAAAAAGAAATCAGTGCTTCACTCTGGTTATAAATGTGGACTTATCAGTTCATCTTTTATCCGTTTTGTCCGAGACAGGAAGAAAGGGTTTTGGGGAAGGGGTTGGGGGCGGAAATGGATTTCCATATTCAATGAGTGAAAGCTGAGAAGCATATCAGATGCACATTCCCAATTACTGCTGTTTAATCTCCAGCTGCTTCAAATGCAAGAGCGAGGCATGTAGGCTCGCAGGAATTTAAGAGGAGCTTAGAAGAGAGAGAGAGAGAGAGAGAGAGAGAGAGAGAGAGAGAGAGAGAGAGAGAGAGAGAGAGAGAGAGAGAGAGAAATATATATCTCCATCAGCAGAGAGGAGAGGAGAAATGTTTCTGAGAGATACAGAGGACATTGCCAGGAGAAATGATAACGTTGGCCTGCGGAGGAGGACGGAATCAAAACACAGTCCTCTCTGCCAAGGTCAAATTCATTTACGGAACTTCCATGTGGCCAGAACCGTAATAGCAAAAACCTAGCAGCCCACAACTTCGGCAGCTTAAGGAAATTATACAAATTGAGTCTCTGGTGAAAACACTTGGCCAAGATCAAACAGCAAATAAAATCCAACCGTAGAAGACAATTACACTCTTGTCACAATGGGTGGCCTTCCCATCATGATTTGGTCACTTTCATTAGGAGATATTGAGCGCTCACCGAGTGAAGCTTGAAGGGTCATCGTATTGTCAATGCAGTCTATTTCTAACAACAAAGCTAAAGCCTAGTGACAGTTTTGGTATTACAAAATAATTGCATTCAGACACTCCAGTTGATTCAAAAAGCCGCTGTTACAACAAATAAAGGAATAATTAGAAAAAAAGTCAAAATAATAGGCCTAATTTCCACTCCACTAACATACAAGTAAATAAATGGGAGTCTTTTCATTCTAAATTGCAAGCATTTATTTCATCTTCATAAATAAGCAGAATAAACTAACAGTCCATGCACCAATACAAGAGGCGAGTGCATCAGTATTAAAAAAGTCCAGCTTTTTCACTTCATCAGATAACGGACTAATCTATCTTTGTGAGAGGCTTGTGTGTGTAAACATCAAGATGGTACCTCATTATCTGGTAAATTACCCTACTACAGCATTGATCCTGTTCACTGGTTTTCAGTACTGGCTTATTATAAAGCAGCGCTCAACACAGATCATTGTGTCAACTTATGAATATATCAAAAAGCAATTTAAGCAATGATATTTAGTGGGAGAATAACTGCTTAATGACAAAAAATGTTATACAAGTATTATGTATTCAAAACCATGGTTATCCTGTCTGTCTGTCTGTCTGTCTGTATAGACTAGACAAGCTTTGACAAATGTAAATTTGATGTCAAATTGCTTACGCTTTATACTAATGTGCCAAACAGACAGTGAAAAAGACAGACAGGCAGACTGTGTGTGTGTGTGTGTGTGTGTGTGTGTGTGTGTGTGTGTGTGTGTGTGTGTGTGTGTGTGTGTGTGTGTGTGTGTGTACTAGACTGTGTCTGTGTGGAAGGGTAGAGTTTTTGGTCGAATTATGGACAGCGGCCAACAGAAGACAGAGAAAATGATAGAAGGACAAATTCAGTCAATATCTCTTCAAAATATTAAAAGACTGGACTGGAAACAAAGGTACATCCTTGATGGCACAGTACCATGGGGTCATAAGTGGACATAATTTAAAGTATGGCCAAGGTTGAAAAACAGACAAGAGACGGACAAGAGAAGGACAGCGTATCTCTCTGCATGACCATGCAACCCAAGTCTCTCTGGTACAGCTGTGCACAGTCAAGGGTATATTTTGATATCCTTCAACAGACCCTTGAAACTTGGAAACTTGGTAAGTGGATCTGGAGTAACCTAACGCCTTGCTCTCATACTGTACTTCCATCCATCCATCCATCTATCCATCTGTCTATCTACAGTATCTATCTATCTGTCTGTGTGTGTGTGTGTGTGTGTGTGTGTGTGTGTGGTATGTGTATAATGTAGGACAGGTGCAAAGACAGGTAGGTAAAGTTTGTACAATTTCATTAAATGCACTTAATTAGTGGATGAATGGATGAGTGACTGGACATTGATATGGTTAGCTATATATTGGCTGTCTGTTAGATTGAATGAATGGCCTGGATGAATGGTTAGGCTGCTCTTTAAAATGATAAAAACATTTTTTTATATATATATGGGCAATTCCAGCGTTATGGACGTGACATTTTCGTGCATTATTGATGAACAAAAGGCCACATAACCTCTGCAAACCTAGCAGTATTTCGCATTTTTTTTTCATATTCTTCTGCAAACTCCATGGCTGAATACAGGCAAACAGAAAAAACTAATATCATGATTTGCATCATAAGAATATGAGCCTTTCAATTTGCGTTATGGACGTGACGAAAAACGGACAAACTTTTGAGAGAGCGTAGTTTTTGCTGTGAAGTGTGTGAAATTTCTAGAGAAATGTAAATATTACTACATTCACACCAAAGAGGACATCTCAGTAAAGGCAGAGAAAGACTTAATTTCAAATGTAAATGTAAAAAAAGTTGGTTTTCATTGGGAGAAATGGCGTTATGGATGTGACGTTATGGACGTGACGCCTGGAAAAACCTTCCAAAACGATACAAAACAATTGTGAATGGTGGATTTTAACCTGTAACGACAGAAATAGTAATATAACAATAAAAAATAACTGATAGCATTGCAGCTTTGTGTGTGTTATCACCCACTTATGCCCATTATAAGCCCCTCCATAGACTTACATTATAGCTGAATAGGGTAAAATTTTTAACAAACAGATATCCTTTCGAAATTTGCTCAGTTGAATATTTACATCGCGACAATACTTTTTTGTATTGGAAGTTTTCTGAAATAATTTGTATGTCCATGTAAATGAGACTTGAATTTTTAAGGTGAGGTTTACTTTTTCGTGGAATTGCCCATATATGTATTTTATTTTAAAAGCCCTTCTAGGGACGGGCATTGGAAATTAGCCCTTGGCTATAAATGCTATGATGCCTCTCTGTTGTACAGCCTACATGATGTGTATCTGTCCCTATCAAATAAAAGATAACTAAACTAAACTAACTAAACTAAAAATAAACTAGAAAAGTATTCAGAGAGTGCAGACCTTCGCCAAGGCAATGTGGTCACAGGCACAGAATATACTGTAGATTCCAGATAGTGTTCTGGATCACCGATCACCACCAAGACATTATAAGTTAGGCTATTACTTGTCCCAAAACACACGTTGTCTGAATATTTAATCCAAATCTGTACTTTTCAAGTTATGTCGCCGGCGAAAACATAAAACTTTTTGAGCACTAGGTAAAGTAAGAGGATCTGGAGTAACCTAACGCCTTGCTCTCATACTGTACTTCCTTCCTTCCATCCATCCATCTGTCTATCTATCTATGTCCATCATCTCTCCTTAGGGTTCTGTTGTCATCTTCCTTGTGCCTCTTGCTGTGTCTTCTCCTGCCCTCTACTGTCTTGGACTTTGACAATCCTCTAAAGCCTGTCTGTTCATAGCCTACATTTCAAATACAACAGAATTGTCTGCATAGCAGTATTCAAGCAACCTAGTACATTAATGCAGCCCTAATACATTGATTAAAACACGTATTGTAATCATCAATAACATGCATCTTTACATTACAATGACTCACTAAGCTACCTTCCTTGGGAGCATTTCAGCATGCCTTGACAGTCATTCTAAAAATCTTATTCTAATACACCAGGGAGCAGCCAATTAAATAGGAGGCAACTACTCTACACCAAAAAGGAAAATTAAGAGGTAGGGATGCCCATACAAGCCCAGAGCCCATGTAGATTGTGCGGCAAGAAATTCCCCACTTCCTCAATAGAAATTCCTGGACACTCTTTGGCCGAACTGTGACAGCGGCTAGCAACATGCTGCCATCTACTGACCACGCAGCCAAGCTTACGTGCCTGTGCTGCTTTGCCTGAGCAGAGCGGTGTGGGCTCCCCCTCAAGGACAAACATGAGCTGCCACTGTCAGAGCCGCAGGATGGTAACAGATTTCTTCCTGACGCAGGAGAAAAACGCAAGGGCACGCTCATCTCGGGGATAAAAAAGAGGTTTGTGCCATTCTTTGGCGGCAGGGTGGAATGCGGTGCTCTGATCTGGCATTAGACAGAGAACTGGCTTTCAAGTGCTCAAAATAGACCACAAGCATTCTTGCTCTCCACAGCAGATTTTCTCCTGATGTGTTTGGGCAGATATCATTCATTTGGATTGTTCAATTGGATGCATCTATTGTGAAGGCTTGCCAGCACGGAAGGTCATGTGAATCAACAGACTTTCACCCATGAACACAATACAAGCTCAAAGTTCTATGTAGGGCTAAAATGGCATTTTTATCATCCTTGTTACTAAACTTGTAAATACATGACTACCTGAAAGCAATGGAAACTTATTTGCATATGCCACAGAATGAGTATGCATCAATTGCTGCAATTAATAATACACCATTTTCAGTAAATAAAGATGAATTATTCACCAACAAAATTATTCATTTTTTCAATGTAATGAGGCTCTATCATATAATTACTGACAGAGACTGAATGAGTAGAGCCAAGTGAGTATTTTCAAGGGGACACAAGTCTATTGTCAGTCATTCACAATACCCACACAAAACAGTAAGACAAGGCATACCCCTTTGAAAGTAGGATTTTGACTTTTGGAGTGAAAGACTGCAATATTTAAGGACTTACTGCAGTTGGCCAAACTGATTTCTTGGTTACCATTCAGCAACTGGAGTGTGACATATGGATGCACTGGATGAGTATGGATCATTGCAGCCTCAATGTTTTTTCTGTTTGTCCCCCCCCCCCCAAGCCAAACACTCTACTTGCCTGAATGTTGTTGCTAATTATCGGTCCTCATTAGGCACTAAGCACTTGAGGACAGATGATGGCACACTGTGGAAACGGACAGGGAGGGTGAAAAAGGGTCAAGTACCCTGAGACAACACTGGCCAAAGTGGGCGAGGTTCATTCAGAGGAATGAGTCTCTCTCTCTCACACACACACACACACACACACACACACAGTCACTTCTCCATCTGCTCTGATGGTAATTCAAACACTTCCCAAGTTGGTCTCGAGCCACACATTTCTCATCATTATCCTCCTAAGAACTAAGAAAATATGTACAGGCAGCTTAGCTGAGAGAACCCTCATTCTGGAGAATATGGCACTCTCTTCGGGTGCCAGCCCTTGATGACAAGATGCTTATTTGGCTATACTTTTGGCCCTGAACTGCATGTGATTAACGTTAGTATGTGCCTGGTTAGGAGGGCTTATCTACCTGTGAACGCGTTATTCATCCTCACGCTACTGTCACCATGTTTATCAAGTTAATGCCTATTGCACAAGTGGAATCATTAGCCTAAGCAAAACTCCAAAATGTTCAGATAAGGTACCAGAGGCGTAGGCTACTGTCTAGAATGGTTAGGATAACGACTTTTGTAGTCAAAATAATCAATACAAGCATGCAAGACACCTGCTTACATTTAAAAACTCACACTAGTACATCAATGGGCCAATGCAACAGGAAGATAAACAAGTGTCATTTTAACTCACCTCGCAGCTGAACTCCATGTCAGCGTCCATTGTTGCTATTTGAACATTGAATGTCTTTACTTGCTTTCTTCGCAAAGAATATAGTCCTATTTTTGATGCTATAGCACTTGCCATTGTTTTTCAGGATATAACGTTACCACGATGGTTTTAATGTAAGTTAGCCAACTATTACTTAGTTCCCCGTCAGGTACGCACTTGCTCCTACAGACACTTCACATCAACTGCTACGCGAAAGATAGCACATTAGAAATGTGCAGAAAGTAACATTAACGTTAGCTGCCCAACACATTTTCTTACATATTTTCCTCAACTGGTTTCACAAAAGAAGTTTCATTCAATCAAACTAGGCTAACTGAGCTATGGTTAGCCAAAACACTGGACTTCAATTTCTCGCTAGCTGATTAGCAAACCTACTCCATACGCAAAAATCCAACATAATTCAGTTGCATTAAGCAACTATCTATGATAGACCCTGGTAATCTAGAAAGAGATTTCAATGTTATTTACACGGTGTAACAATAGCACATCAGCTTATCGGACTAGGTTGATTGTGCATTTGTTTACTGGTTAGCTAACTAGATGGGGTAATCATTTATGCATGCGGAAAAGTTAGCAAACATAGCTGGCATAGGCTACTGCTAGCAAGCTCGGTGCTCTAGATACAAGGTAAACCTAAACCAACAGGTAGCCATCATGTTTACGAAACACTACTACTAAGATTTAAGTCATCACGGAAACAACACATATTTCAAGATTTAAGCGACTGACTCCCATTAGCCGGTAACGTAGTTTCGATGCATTTTCATTACAATTTTAACTTTTAACATCCCATCCCATCTATCATTTATCATCCCTTAACCGGCTGGCGCTCTGTTCCGGGAGATTACTAGCCAAGTGTCTCCCTGTGGCGTTTCCACCACGCTGCAGGAATCTCTGTCATCATCGATGTCGTGTACTGATGACGTAAGCAGTTCATGTGTGTAACGTAACGTACATTCTGACAAGACGAGACTTGGAGTAAAGTTCAGTGAAATGAAGCTCTCCGTGTGTGCATGATTCAATTCAGGTATAATAGCATAACATGCAGTTAAAAGTGTAACATTGGCGACGAGGAAAATCGAGTCCGTGTTATAGTTAAATCTGAAGTGAGTTTAGTTTGTCTACGAGATGGAGAACGGTAATTCTAGTGTACCGAAGTTTGATTGCTACAACGAGCCTGCTACGCTAGGTCCACGCTGGACCCGGTGGCTAACAGCTTTTGAGCTATTCGCAGATGGCAAGGGAATGATTATGACTGAAAATGTTAGCGAGCACAATAAAATTAGGAGAAGAGCATTACTCCTACACCACGCTGGGACAGATGTCCAGGACATTTTTTCTACCCTTGATGACACGGGAGGTCCGGAGGACTACGATAAGGCAGTGGATGCGCTGAATAAATACTTCGTGCCTCAGGTGAATACAGCATTTGCGCGCCAATCTTTCTACCAGTTATCACAAAACAAGGGAGAGACTGTACAGCAATTTGTTACGCGTTTGCGCCAGACAGCCAAAGACTGTGCTTTTGGGGCTGACATGGCTAACCAGCTAAGGGATGCTGTCCTAAGTAGATGCATGTCGGAATATGTGCGGAGAAAGCTACTTGAGGAAGGATCGGGTCTGACGCTGGCAAGAGCGCTTGAGATAGCTGCACAGTGTGAGCGGGTGGAGCAGCAAATGGCGGCGATGCGTGTGAGTAGCCCGGACATGAAAGGCGCTGAGACTGTGAACCAGATATCGAAAGGAAAGTGGACCAAGAAAAGCCGACAACGTGAAGGGGAGGAAAAAGGGAAAGAGAAAGTGTGTTTCAGATGTGGGCATGGCGACCATTTTGCAAAAGATGACAAGTGCCCAGCACGTGGACAATTGTGCAGAAAATGTAACGGTAAAGACCATTTTGCCAAAATGTGCAGATCCAAAGGTAACGTTAACAAAGGCTCAGTGAAATATGTAGAGGCGGGAAAAGAAGAAAAGCAAGGGGAAGAGTTTGCATTTGTAGTACGGGACCGTAGCTACACTGACAGACTGACATTTAATGTGGGTGGTGTAGACCTGGTAATGTTAATTGACTCAGGGGCTACAACCAATATAGTGGATGAGAATACATGGGAAGACTTAAAGAAAGAAAAGATAAAATGCATGTCATCCAAGTCAGATAAAAGACTGTACACTTATTCCTCAAGGGAACCACTGCCAGTGAAGGGAGTGTTCACATGTGACGTGAAAATAGGGGAAAGGGAAACCAAAGCAGAGTTCACAGTGATAGCAGGTCAGGGGATACCGCTGCTAGGGAGAGAGACTGCTACAAAGCTAGGTGTGCTAAAAGTGGGGTTAGATGTGGCAGCAGTGACTGACGTAAAGGCGGAGCTGACAGGAAAATACCCAAAGCTGTTCACAGGGGTGGGTAAGCTCAACACCAAACAGATCAGGCTGCACATCGATGATGAAGTGGAACCCATAGCACAACCACTGAGACGAATACCGTTTCACCTGAGAGAGGCAGTTGATAAGAAAATACAGGAGCTACTAAGCATGGACATTATTGAGAAAGTTGAGGGTCCCACACCATGGGTAAACCCAGTTGTAGTAGTTCCAAAAGCCAAAGACACTGACATTCGATTATGCCTAGACATGAGAATGGCAAACAGGGCTATCATCCGGGGAAGATATCCAATCCCGACAGTAGATGAGCTGTTACATGACATGAATGGCTCAGTGGTGTTTAGTAAGCTTGATTTAAAATGGGGCTACCATCAGATGGAGCTCACCGAACAGTCACGAGCCATAACAACGTTTGCAGTGCACAGTGGCACATACCGCTACAAGAGACTCATATTCGGGGTGTCGTCTGCGAGTGAGCAGTATCAACACGAGGTGGCGACGGCGCTGGCTGGCATCGAGGGCGTGGCCAACATATCCGATGACATCATCGTCCACGCGCCTGACCGTGACACACACCGCAAGCGGCTGCACGCCGTGCTAGAGAGACTGGAAAAATGTGGACTTACCTTAAATGGTGAGAAATGCCAGTTTGAAATGGACAAATTAGTGTTCATGGGCATACTACTCTCAGAGAAGGGGATAGGGCCCACAAGTGAGAGGGTAAGAGCACTGGTCGAGACACGTGAGCCAGAGAATGCATCGGAGGTCCGCAGTTTCCTGGGTTTGGCGGGGTACAGTAGCCGGTTCATACCCCAGTTTGCCGCCATCTCAGAGCCACTGCGGAGACTGACCAAGAAAGATGCGCCATTTGTCTTCGGTCCAGAACAGAAAGAGGCATTCGAGATGCTCAAGACAAAGTTAGCAGAGGCGAGCACGCTGGCATACTTTGACAAAGATGCCCCTACAAAGGTAATAGCTGACGCAGGGCCAGTGGGCATAGGAGCTGTTTTAATACAGGAACAGAAAGGAATTATGGTGCCCATATGTTATGTGAGCAGGAGCTTAACAGACTGTGAGAAAAGATATTCACAAACGGAGCGTGAGGCCCTGGCACTGGTCTGGGCGTGTGAGCGCCTACACCCATACATATATGGCAAGAGGTTCGACCTGGTAACTGACCATAAGGCCCTGGAAGTGATCTACAGTCCCAGATCAAAGCCATGCGCGCGGATTGAGCGCTGGGTGCTCCGCCTCCAGCCGTATGACTTTAGGGTGATCCATGTAGCTGGAAAGTACAACATCGCAGATCCTCTGTCTCGCCTCCTGGGGGACACTGCCAGGAAGACGACACACGCACATGGCGCGGAGGAATATGTGCGCTTCGTGGCGGTGCAGGCGACGCCGAGAGCGCTGACTACAAGAGAGGTAGAGAGAGCATCTGCGGAGGATGAAGAACTGTGTGAGGTGAGAAAGGCGATACAGACTGGGAGGTTTGAGAAGTGCTCAGCCTATGCCTGTATTGCCAATGAACTGTGTACAATTGGACAGTTAGTGCTGAGAGGGACGCGGATTGTCCTACCGCAGACCCTGCGAAACAGAGCCTTAGCTTTAGCTCATGAAGGACATTTGGGGATGGTAGGGACAAAACAACATTTGAGGGGGAAGGTGTGGTGGCCGGGGATGTACGGGGCAACAGAAAGATATGTCAAGTCATGTCACGGGTGCCAATTAGTGGCGCGGCCCGACGTACCAGAGCCATTGAGACCCACAGCTCTCCCTGACGGGCCATGGCAAGACATTGCAGCAGACTTACTAGGCCCGTTGCCTTCAGGACATTCTATCCTAGTAGTCGTAGACTATTACAGCAGATACTATGAGTATGAAGTTATGCAATCCACAATTACAGAGAAACTGATAGACTGTTTAGAGAACATCTTCAGCCGCCACGGTCTGCCTGTCTCCATCAGATCAGACTGTGGGCCACAGTTCATGTCATCTCAATTCAGAGATTTCTGTCTAGATAATGGCATACAGCATGTGAAGACGACGCCTAAGTGGGCACAGGCGAATGGCGAAGTAGAAAGACAGAACTTGTCACTCATGAAACGGATCCGCATTGCGCAGGCGGAGGGTCTGGACTGGCAGAAGGAGCTGCGGAGGTACGTCACCATCTACAGGTCCATTGACCACTCCACTACTGGCAAGAGCCCTGCTGAGCTCTTGTTCAATCGGAAGCTCAGAGGTAAACTACCAGACATCAGCGTACCGAGGAGCGACCTGGAGGTCAGGGACACTGATGCTGAGCGCAAGGGCAAGTCCAAATTGTACGCCGACGAGCGGAGAGGAGCAAAGCCGTCTTCTGTGCAGGTCGGAGATGAGGTTCTGTTGAAACAGGACAAGACAGACAAGTTCACTACGACATTCAACCAGACACCATACACTGTAGTAAGTAAGAACGGTAACAATGTACTGATTGAGTCACCCACAGGAGCTCAGTACTCCCGCAACACCACACACGTGAAAGTATACACACCAGCTGAGCAAACACCACCCCCTAGTGGGAATGAAACACAAACAGTGACTGACACAGGGACTGAGCATGTTTTGAGGCCCACACCAGAGACACTTGCTCAGGGGTCATCTCCATACCGACCTCTGACGGTACAGACAGAGCGACCACGCCGGGAAGTGAAGATTCCCCAGAGATACACCGGTTTTGTTATGAAATGAAAAGTGTGTGGAAATGCATGTGTATGTATTAGTTCAGTAAATATGCAATGCAATGGGGCAATGGTTTTCTGAAAGAAAATGTTTTATTCTGAAATAGAATATGTTGAAGATGATTTTACTCAGATATGGTTACTGTTCAGGTAACTTGGTGTTGATGTAAAGGATACAGTTTTTAATCCAAGTAAGGGGGGGATGTCGTGTACTGATGACGTAAGCAGTTCATGTGTGTAACGTAACGTACATTCTGACAAGACGAGACTTGGAGTAAAGTTCAGTGAAATGAAGCTCTCCGTGTGTGCATGATTCAATTCAGGTATAATAGCATAACATGCAGTTAAAAGTGTAACAATCATAAATTCCAATACTCTGAGTATGAACACCCTTGTTTTGTTGGGGAATTTGAATTCTTTGATTTAGAAAAGACTCATTGTCGCATTGATAATTTCCGAAATATGAGATTACAAAGTGAATTTCGAATATTATCTGCTGATATGAGTTGTCTGAGGAACGCAAACATTTCTGTGTTTTCAATAAATGTGTTGATGATGACGCTGTAAACCTGCAACAAATTATCAATTTTAACTATTAGCTACTTTTACTTCCATTCAAACATGTTACATTAAACTTTTAAGAAAACAAACTTTGTTACTTTGTCACTAATTGCATATTTCCCACGTGCTTCATATGTTCAGCCCCCTGCGCCACTTCGGGGCGGTGCTTCAACTATGAGGTAATCGTGGTAAACATAAAACATGGCGTCGCCTGAAGCTGGAGAACGACGTCCAGTGTCAAGCGAAGTTATTATCGAGAGAGAGAAGAAAAAATTGACAGATTTACCTGCTGAGTTGCTAGAATATATATTATGCTTCCCTGCCCTGAACCATGTCGATATTTTGAACGTGTCTTGTACCTGCAAGCGACTACATGATGTCTGCTATGGCAGGGGGAAGGTCTGGGGGCATCAATTCAAACTCAGGTAAAATAGCATGTTGAACTTCTGAAAACAAGAACCGAGGATTACTGTTAGGTGCAGTCTGAAATCAAATATATTTACGGTTAGTCTAGTGTCCATTTGGGTGTCAGCGAGACCGTATGCGACACTATGGCTTGTTAGCTGTGAGCTAACTGTCAAAAGCCGCTGCTGACATTCTGCTGATGCACCAAATCCAACACCACACTGCTAGCCACAGCGGGATAGCCATCATGCTAGCTATTTTCACGAAGGTAGATATGAGGGCGCTGGCCAAATTAATCTGATGCTATTTAAATGGTATTGATTTTGTCATAAATGGCACACATGTGTTCAAGTGACCTTGACTTTCTTGGAATGCGTAGCATAGCGCAACATTCCAGCTAATAACTAGCATGTTACTTCAAGTGAAGTTGTCAAAGAATGCTTTGGTGTTTTCATGCAGAACTAGCCTCTTTTACACTGTACGCAGGAATTATAACGTTATAACGGTTATATATAGGTTTGTAGGCATGCTATACTTGTTCACTGTACGACTGTTCACCGTTATTGACTGCACATACTCATAAAGTATGCACTGCAATATCATGTTTTGTCTGTAATGTTTAACATGCATAAATTAATATAGTAAAATATCGATGTAAGCTCAGTATGTTCAACATGTGCTGTTCTGTATCCTTGTCAGATGGCCAAGGTTGCAGAAGAATTATCGCCAGAATGAATCTTATGACTGGTTGAAAGAATACAGGACAAGATATATTGTTGGTCTACAAATACGAAGAACGGTCGTTTCCATATCAAAACGGTTCTTCACAGAAGTTGTAAGAACCCTTTTGCTGTGCATTTCAACAATGTTAAGATACTAACAGAAACATATGCTTGCATGTGGTTGCAACTTTTGTAATTGGGAAAGTGGGTCAAGCTATTTGGGGATTCAATTCAGATATGTGGACTGTGATTGTTTTAACTAACCCAATGATCTGTAACTCAGCCTTGCGTTGGTCAGGTTCTGGGAGACAGTTTTGCAGAGATTGAATCCTTAGGTGCCCCAGAGCACTTCTGTGAAGATGAGCTCCTGTCAATACTTAACTCAGATAAAAGGTTAGTTGCATTATATCCTGTGCAGCACACTGGCTAATATTGTTTGAAGCTATCTCTCTTTTGCACTTGTGAACATCAAAGACTAAGATCTATTTTTTTAAAAATGTCTTGGGTAAAATATGTGTTGACATAGAATAAAGTATAGTTCAATTATGGCAAATACTGTAGATTACTTTTGTGATTATTCTCAAAAGTCGTTTCAATCCTCGCCTGCTATCCTTTCCCCCATGTAGGAAGAGCCTGACCTTGAAGTACTATGCAAAGAAAATTCTGTACTTCCTCCGACAGCAGAATATTCTCAGGAGCCTCAAAGTGTTTCTGGAACAGCCTGCAGAGCAGCAATCGGCTCTTGAAGGTAACAACAGTTCCGTGTTAGAAACGATAAGAAATGTGGTGCACTTAGACCATTTCAATGAATGTTCATAAAACAATTTCTTGATCCTCACAGTAGAAATGTTTTGTATTATGTTGTTTAAAAAATGTATGTGATTTACTTTAACCTACCGCCTTCCAATGTTTTGAAGGTGCTGTGTTGGTGGACCGGTATTGCAACCCCTTGGCAGATGTCACACTTGAAAGCATTTCAACCCAGCTGGAAGAGATTACTGACAAAGTCAGAAAGTGCCTGCGAGTCTCCAATCCCTCCCATCCCAGCCAGAGGGCCGCAGCAGGTTAATCAGACAACCTTAACTTACTCAACTTAAATTCTTCCCTTCATTGTCCCTTTCTTTCTCTCTCTCTCTCTCTCTCTCTCTCTCTCTCTCTCTCTCTCTCTCTGGCAGAAGAACTCCTTTGCATCATGTGAAATTATAGTTTATTAGAGTAGTTTTTAAAAATCAAATCTCTCTCTCTCTCTCTCTCTCTCTCTCTCTCTCTCTCTCTCTCTCTCTTATACGGTGACTGTGCTTCCTGCTTCTTCCCTATGTATAGCATGATCATCTTGTATGCCCTTTTCTCTTTGCATATTGCAGGTGACTGCTTGGTGGTGGAAGACTTTGAGCTCCAGAGGCAGGTTATATGTGCACTCAACACTGTTCTGTATGAGCAACTGCATTACACTGGCAACGAGTGTGACTTCTACAACCCACTGAATTCATACATCCACCAGGTTAGATTGTAGTACTGTATGTCATTTACACTTTACCTGCATGTAGGCCAGTTGCATTGAGTGCTCAAATTGTTGCATATGAAGGGATTTCACTATACTGAACTACTAATTATATACATTATGTAGGGTAACATTTTATATTAGCACACACATATCCACCATTAACTAGCTGCGTAAATATACGATGATGATGATGATGATGTATACTTTATTGTCCCAGAGAGAAATTTGGGGACTTTGCTTTCTGTGACTTTTTAGTGTTTTATTTCTTGCACAGATTTCCAAATGACTTACTGGGTGTTTTTATGTTTTTTGACACAAGGTGCTTCTTCGGCGGACTGGTATTCCCATAAGCCTATCAGTCCTGTACATGACTCTGGCTCGCAAGCTCGGTGTGCTTCTGGAGCCTGTCAACTTCCCTAACCACTTTCTCCTGAGATGGTGTCAAAAGCAAAGAAGGTACCAGTAAACCTTTTTTTAAATCCTCACAATCCTCAAAGGGCAGTGCTAAAGCAAAGCGCACTAACATTTCATCATAACACATCTGCTGGTGGAATAGAAAGCAAGAGCACCTTAATCTGAACTGAATTGAACTAAAGAGAGAAGGGAAGGGTTAAGCCACAGTGGTGTTAAGCCTGTGTAACTACAAGGAAGGGTATTGTTTCCCAGTTAAAGTGGATTGTGAAGATTGTGAAATTAATCTTATGAAAAGCAAACATGCCTGTGCTGATTGTTTGCTTCTAAATTGTGACACACAGTTAGCTAAACATAAACCTGCACTCCAAAAATACTGGATTCATAATTGTTACATAATCCATAATAATTATACTCATTCATTAAAGACTGTTGTAGTATGGTGTGTTGATTTCATATTCTTTAAGGTTCTGGGAATGGATTTTGTTTCCCATTGGTGATGCATTATAAGTACATACAGTAACACCCACCCCCACCCCAACAACAACAACAAAACATGATATAAAAGTACATTAGCAATAATACATCATACTGTCTTGCCTCTTCTAGGAGTGGGGACATCTATGATTATGTCTACATCGACACCTTTGGAAAGGGCAAACAGTTGACTGCTAAAGAGTGTGAATACCTCATTGGACACCAGGTTACAGCTGACTACTACAGTGCCATTAGTACCTCCAAAGTATTACTGCGGATGGTGGGGAATCTGCTCAATATTGGGAAGCGAGGGTAAGAGCTCATCCTTTACTCTACCTCCATCCACCTGATTCTGATTCTAGATGAATAGATAAAATAAATACATGTATCTTTCTGATGTCCTATTTTAGAATGTTCATTTTTTTATTACTTTAAATAAACCCATGTCCAAACTATGACTGCATGGGGGTATTCCAAGGAGGCAGTTAAAGAAAATCTGGCGTGAATCAACACGTAGTCCTAGGAAGGTTTTCAGTATCCACTTTTCCGCGCGTGCCATGTGTCCGTGTACCCTTGTCACCTTTTTCACCCATGACCAGTTTGCATGCCTGCCTACTGTTTTATAGTGCAAGCGCTATTGATAGCCACCTCAATCACTGGATTTCATGCAAGGCAGACTGAGATAGCGAAACGGCAGCTAGCGGTAACAGAATGGGGCATTTCAAAACAAAAGCAAATCGATTAGGTTTCGTTTTTGACATGTCTCATTCAGTTAGTGTTAGCTGCCATTTCGCAAACTTGGTCTACGATGCACAAAATTCGACCATTGAGGTGGCTTTCAGTAGCACTTAGCAGTACAAAACAGCAGGACTAAGTGTTGATTCACGCCGGATTTTTCCTTTAAGTGGCAAACCTGGCAAATCACTTAACCACCTACTTGGAATATTCTCCATGGCTATAATTTAATCTCTGCTTTGTTTGTGTGTTTGGTTTGTTTGTTTGACACAGGGAGGGGAATGAGAAGTCCTACCAGCTTCTCCGAGACTCTCTGGACCTTTACCTCACCATCAACCCAGACAACGTCCAGTATTTACTTCTTCAAGCCCGGCTGTATTTCCATCTTGGCATCTGGCCAGAGAAGGTTCGATCCTCTTGTGTAACCACTAATCTGTCATTATAAACAATGAAATTTCACCCAATTTATCATTGTATTGATTACTTTTATATTACCATTTCCACATAGCATCCCCCCCCCCCATTTAACCTGCATAAAATAAAATAAAAAATTCTGTCAGGGTAAATGGACTACATTCATTCATTCATTCATTCATTCATTCATTTATACTCCTCTGAGCGCACATAGCACTTTACAATTAAATGGCTCAAATTTCCCCAATCCCTATTCATTCATCTCTCTCTCTCTCTCTCTCTCTCTCTCTCTGCATCTCCATCAGGTGTTAGACATCCTCCAGCATATCCAGGCCCTGGATCCATCCCAGCATGGCGCAGTGGGCTACTTGGTGCAGCATACCCTGGAGCACATCCAACACAAGCGGCACCCAGTGCTGCCGGAGGCCAAGCTGCGCAGCGCCACTGAGCACAGAGATGTGCAGTACTCCGTGGGTCTCATCATGAAACACAAACGGTAGGTTTGGGCAGTCTATGAAAAGCTGTTTTCCAAAACATTATGTCTTCTTTTTCAGGGTTCAGCACAAATTATCTGTCTTTATTGTGCTTTGTAGCATTACTTAAGTCAATTCATATAACATACCCAACTGCCTGCAACTCCCCTGATTTTACCTGATAAACAAACAAAACAAAAAAAGTACGAAATGGAATTTAAGTGGTTGATATAGTGCTTTGGGAAAATAGTTCTTCATATACACAGTGCCAAAGTCATTCAGTGTGGAATAGCCATGCATATGAACGCTGGGGTTGTATCTCTTTAATGGCAGTATGTGCAAAGAAGCAGCCAACATTACAGTGGTTGCACAGGAATTATACCAAATGAAGATGCCTGATGTCTGATTAAAGTAAGCTTGTTTGGAGTCCACTGTTGAGTGGACAACTGCAAACTCTAAAAATAGATGTTTCCAGCTTTATACTCCTGAATAGTTGAAAATATCTGCGCTAAAAGAACTGGGGCACTGAGGATGGGAATCTTTATAAGATAGGATTAGATGCACTTTATTGTCCCCAAAGGGAAATTTGTCTTTGACTTGATTTCTGCTACTTTACTGCTTGCAAAGAGAATAAATAGATGAATATAGAAAATTAATAGACGTATCTTTCTGATCTCTTATTTTAGAATGTTATTTTTTTTATTACTTTGATTGAGCATGCATTTTCTTCATCATTAATAACTTATTGCCCGCCCTGGACCCTACTTGTTATTATAGCTTTATAATGATGTTGTAGAACATCACTTGTACCTCTTTAAATGACTGTTTACTATACATACAAGAGACTAAACTCACAGTCTGTTCTACTTAATGCCTCTTGTTTAGCTCAACTCGACTCCTAAACCTACAGATTTTTACACTCTCAAGTCCTTGTCCTGAAGTGTTACACTGTCTTTGAGTGTTTCTCAAAGTCAAGGAAGCATGCTTGGAAGGCTGCTTTTTCGAGCATTCAACATCATTGTCTGTCGCCAAGTACTGTTTCAATGTCAAGGATCCTTCTAAATTCTTGCGAGGATAGAGGCCTTTGTTCATATATTTTTCAAGGATGCACTGATGGAACCTCGTTTTTGAAGTATACGACTTCCAAGGCGAGTGTGCTACCTAAAGTAGGAAGCATTCTCGACTTTGAGAAATACTCTTTGTCTAGTTTGTTTGTTTGAATATCTTGTTTTCTTAATTGTAGTTCGGGTTACAACTGTGTGATCTACGGCTGGGATCCCCGCTGCACTATGAGTCAGGAGTGGATTACTACTATGAGGGTCCATCAGCTGTCCAATGGCGCCAACCAACCCTTCTACAACGTCCTAGTGCAGGACGGCACCTGTCGTTACGCTGCACAAGGTTAGCCTTCTTCATACGAAAAACAAAAAACACATTGCTCGAGTGCAGGTGCTGGACCAAACCATGTAATATAGAGTAAAAGTTAAAGGCCCGCACAATGATTAAATGCTCCCAAGTGTCTTTTTATTGCACAATGTTTCGGACTGACATATTATCAGTGTGTGGACATTTATCATTTACTCTAGCCTTCTTCACACACCTTTATGTCTTTTTATGAACCAGTGGTGAAGGGTTTCCTTCATGAACTCCATATTGGGAGTCTGTGTCATTTTGGATAAAAGTGCCTACTTAATATGTCAGCTTTAACTTGATAGAATGATGACATTATATCTGTGGATGAGATTTTAAACCACTGTAGATGTATTATTCTAAAGTCCTAAGCCATCTCACTTTCGATGTCCTGGTATTAAATTCACTTTTAACTATTCCAGAAGAGAACTTTACTGCCTTTTTACTCTGCAAGGCAGGCAGATTGTAGATTGTAGCCCTATATTGTGAAAGATTTTACTCTGCATTACTCTTAAAATGGAACTACGACCAACTGTTGATTTCAGTCATGTCTTTTACAATTTGAACTTTCTTGTTGTTATGTCAGTATTTGCTTAATGTTCAGCTTTACTGTTCTGCGATGTGATATTAATTTCTTTCATTTTTATGTTACTGTAGAAAACCTTGAGCCTCACTCCGCCCCCCTGGAAATTGCACATCCTGAGGTGGGACGCTACTTTTCGGAGTTCTCGGACACCCATTATGTTGCCAACGAGGAGCTGCAGGCCCGCTACCCTGAGGACATGGCTGAGACTCTGGGGACTGTTGGGGAGCTCTACCACAGACTGACCCCCACTTTGGGGAATGAGGGCCTAGCGTCCTCCTCAGGCCCACACAGTTCCAGTGCTACGGCCCCTTGAATTTATTATTATTATTATAATTTTTTTTTCCACTTTTTCCAGCCTCATCATCTATAGAACAATTTGCTGACCACCCGGCTCAAAACCCTCCAGAGAGATTTCAGTCAGAGCCAGACACAGACTTCACTGACCCACCATCTTATCCTAAACAAATCATTCCCACCAGCACCCCCCGCCCCAACCATACCAAGAAGTATTATGAAAGCCATTCTCTCACACACCATAATGTTCATGCACTGAAGATGGAGAAAAAAAAAGAGACTTGCCCTTTCAAGAAAAGGATTTTTGTAATTGTAATGTATATTTACATGTTAAATGTACAGGATTTAAGGGCTCTGTAAGAAAGCGGTTTTAAATGATCACTATTGAGATGATTCTACTTGATGTTGGAATAAATGAGCACTTGGTTTGGGAGAAAACAATGTTTTGTCTGTTTGATATTAGTGCTAGAAATGATGCTATGGAGTAAAGACTGCACTTTGACAATGCAAGAGACAAAGACATCCAACTTCCTGTGGTTGTGTGTTCATTTTATAGGCGAGAACATAGGTTCTAATAGTGCGGCCCGGGTGCCAATGTCGGCCTGCGGAAACATTTCTGGTGGCCTGCGGAACACCTGATAATATCTATAAAACTATTAGAATTAGCCTAGACATTGCTTTAAAAGAATGAATCACCATTTAATAGTGTTTAGCGGCATCTATAAGCATTTACTTATTGCAATAAATGTAAACTGTAGAGATGCAACATATTCATTACAGTAAAATGGTTACAAATTTGTTTGTTTGTTTGTTTGTTTGTTTTTTTCACTTTTTTTTTTCTTTTTCTCCCACCACCCCTTTGGCAGCCCTCACTTCAATGTTGGGTCCCTATGTTGTCCCTCTGCTATCAAAACTTTGAGAACCCCTGGGCTAGAAGTAGAAGTTTCCAAATCAAGATGGCCATAAATGCTATAAGACTAATTGTCTCTTTCTCTTGCTGAAATTATTAATTTAACATGTGCAGTGAACTGAATAAGTAGCCTACAAAACCAGTGAATGCCAAAATTGGAATCGAGGAGATCATCTAAAGATGTCCATTGTGACGCGAAGTTAAAATTTCTTTTGCGTCACAATGCAAGAAAATTTCGTATAAACCTGAACCACTTAAAAAGTCGAGGCTAGATCTAGTCTATCATTAATCAGAGCATTTCTTTTTGTGTAGACTCTATATCACTTCGTAGTCACAACTAATAAAGTAGAAGAGTGAGATTTTTTTTTTTTAACGATGCTGAGAGGCTCTCTCAGCAAGAGCTCCGGCGATGACCGCAAAACCAACTCCTCTGAGGAAGGTAAGTCCTTCCTGCATTACGGGACGAAGACATTTGAATGTTAATATTATATTTTTTGGTTAATTACAGCTTAGGATAATTAATAATAAATTAAGGCCATACAGAACACTGCGCTCTTCTGTTTCATGTTCAAGGGGCAGGGACAGTTGCGGAGCCAAATAGGTAAGGTGAACTCAACTCGAATCTGGCATTCATGTCTGTAAATTCAGTTCGTTGTTGGCCTATGTTTTGACATTATTCTTTAGCCTATTAAATGGACATATACCTTTGTTACAATATTATTGCAGGAGCCAGGAAGTTGATGAAGACTGTCATGATGGTAGGCAATCAAATGTGTTTGATCATGTACGGGTATGCTTAACATCCCTATCCTATCAGAATGACATTTTTCCCCTCACCAAAACTGCGTATAATTAACAGACAAGAAGAACTCCGAGATGACTGAGACAATGGATTCGGATGAAGAGGAGATTTGGAACTCCCCTGACTTGTAAGATTTTTCCATTCCTCAGAAATACTTCATGGAAGTGCAGCCCTTGTCTAGGCCTATAGCCTTACTATTGTGAATGTTTGCAGCAACCCACTGGCGAAAGGCTACATTGTAAACCTGCTGTACACGAAGAAGAGGCTGACGAAAATGAATGCCAGCCTGCAGGAATCGCTTCGTGCCAGTGAAGACGCCAATGCTGCCTTAAAAATTGAGCACGCAGCCTTAATTAAACGACTCAAAAGGTGAACGTTTGCAAAACTAAATAGCCTAGTTTGTGTAGAGTAGGCCTATTAAAGTTTAAGTTGTTGCAGCTGGATTCACTGTATTGTTTTTGTGTAGCATGAAAAAGCTGGAAGAAAATTATGCCAGAATCCTTGATGATGTGAACAAAATGCAAAACACCATTGTAGAGGGCAAGATGGCCAACACCCATCTTAAAACCCAGAACTATCAATATGTAAGTTTTATGCCATATAAAAAGCTATTGATTGCAATCAATTGTGCATGATATTTATCATTATAGATGCAACTTCATTTGGTGTTGCTAAGGTAATGTTTTGTTTTAAATTCATGTGTCTGCAGCAAAAGGAAATTGGGACCTTAAAACAGCAGATTGAGACCATGAACGGCAAGGTAAACAAAGCGATAGTTTACTGTAGGCCCCCCATAAAAACGGCAATGACTTTAAAATTCCATTTTGTACTCAATCTGTGTGGTGTGGTAGATGTGTGAAATTTTGGACACCAAGGAGGAGACTGAGAAGAAATTACAACAGCAGATTGAGACCATGAACGGCAAGGTAAACAAAGCGATAGTTTACTGTAGGCCCCCCATAAAATGCCAATGACTTCTAAATTCCTTTTGTACTCAATCTGTGTGCTGTGGTAGATGTGTGAAATTTTGGACACCAAGGAGGAGACTGAGAAGAAATTACAACAGCAGATTGAGACCATGAACGGCAAGGTAAACAAAGCAATAGTTTACTGTAGGCCCCCCATAAAACGGCGATGACTTCTAAATTCCATTTTGTACTCAATCTGTGTGCTGTGGTAGATGTGTGACATTTTGGACACCAAGGAGGAGACTGAGAAGAAATTATGCCATCTAAATAAACTCTACGAGACTCTGCAGGTACTGTATTTCTATGGCAATTATGATACTTACAGGAACTGTTCTCCAAAAGTATAGTTAAATTCAGGTTTAGGTTTGTGGCCTTTCCACTAATAACGTGGATTTCTGTGTGTGTGTGTGTGTGTGCGTGTGTGTGTGTGAGAAGCATCAACTTGAGCAAGCAAATCTGCAGTTGCATGACCAGAGCGAGACTCTCTGCAAGGTGAGGTCTTTACAACACCATGACTATGGCTATGAATGTTGATGAACACGCATTAACAAACCGTTATATGTTTTCATTATACAGGTAGCCTATGTCACTCATGTTTTCTACATCTTGATTGTACAGTTTTACACTTACAGTATTGAAATAAGAATGATGATCCTCTCTCATTATTTTCTCAGGATATGAAGGAAAAGATTTCAAGTCTGGAGAGCCAGCTGGAGTTAGCTTTGGTGTATGTACTGTATTTTGATCACATTAGTAATCAGTGGTAAGTTTGCATGTATGGAACCAGTTACTATATGACTTTCCTAATCTGATAGCACCAGAAATGGAAGCATCCTGGAATCTGAAGGCACCATCAAGTTAGCGACTGAAAGCTCCATGTCAGTGGTAGAAGAGCTTCGAATGGAGGATGGATTTATGGTAATTTTTAAGCTTTTTCATGAAAAGTCAATTTTGGTTTCGATTGGAACCAGTGAGTGAGGTAGAACAGGGCTTTCAGGAAACAGTTTGTATTATTCTATTTATTCTAGCCAAGGGTCAGTGAGGAGACCATTGGATGCATAGACCTTGCTGTGAAGCTCGTGGAAAAATCACAGACCTTTACCACAGACCAACATGAGGCAGTGAGCAGGGCTGTGAGTGAGGAGACTGGGACAGTGGAGGCTAGTAGGGAGATTGTAAAATGTGACCTTTCTGATGATGCCATGACACCTGAGGTGGAGCAGGACACTGCTTCCAGTAATCAGAATGCTCTAAAGGACAACACCCTGCTTGAAAATGAGGTGACTGAGGTCGTCAGACCTGACAGTGCCGGTATCTCCGCCATCATGGATGTGTGCATCATGCCGCAGGAGAAAGGAGAGATACAAATACATGAGGATACTGAGGCACCAGTCAGACATGATGACCATCATCTTCTAGATGATAAAGCTCATGTGGTAGAGTGTGCTAATGCCCAAAGCCTGGAGGAGGAGCTTTCAGTAGATGAGAACAGCAGGTACAAGCTAAGGGCAAAAATCAGTGAGTGTAAGGGGATAAGTAATAAAAAAAAGTTTTATTCAACAGTACTGTACTTACTACTAAAGCTTTCATGCTGCTACTGCAGCTCTTTTTCACTGCTGGAGAAAGTCTCACATGACCACAGGTGTTTCTAATTTATTAGACCCAGAAGGGCCTTGGTGGTCATGTGACACTTAGTTCCTAGGGAGGTAGTGGCGTCCTTGGTCACAGTTAAGTAATAGTTTCTTCTTTCTCTTCTTTCTTTGTAGCAACCTCTGGCTGGATGAGTCCGTCAAGAGATTTGTCAAAGGAGCTTTGGTTGTCGGGGCCATTGGACTCGGAGCAGTTATTTTTTGGAAGTGTAAGAATTAAATTGATATACTGTATTACTCATGCAAAATGAGTGGTCAAATATTGAATAAAGCTTGATATCGCTTTATACTGTATAGCCTGCAGTCTCTGTTTCTGTTCTTGGTCGATTGTTTCCTGCTCATCAGTGCTGTTGTGATTCCATCTTAGTGCAGCCATGCTGCCCTCTAGTGGCCCAGACCAGACATTATCCTGTACAGTAGCCTACAGTAAATGAAAGATGAGGACCACAATGGAAGAGTTGCAACACTGAAGGTTATTGCAACATCTCAAACATAGTAGAAGCCAAGAAGGATCTGTCTTTATCTTGTAGTCAGAGCTGCATAGAAGGTCCCCCAATCCCCCCAGATATTCCCAATATAAATCAGAATGTTTCTTCAAACACTTCACTGCTTATTCATGATGAACCACATAGGCCTACAACTGTAAGTAAGCATTTCTACTTATAATCCATTAAATCAGTGGAATAGAGAATCAGAGAGAGATGTTTCTTCGCATTTGATGGGCTCTTGCCCAGGGTCTGTGAAGGCCTAAGTGACTCTGACGAAGACAGAAATGTCAAAACGTCAATTTTGCACAAATAAAAGACTGCAAGATTTATCAGTGTGCTCCTGTCCTCTCCTTCAATAAGAACTTCAGTCCATATGAGATGCACCTGATGCTGCAGAACTAGGATTGATGCGTGGAGTGCCCTACTTTTTTTTTTAAAAGGCCTAAGTGACATTTTGCTCAGAACTGAAAATCAAATGAACTTTTGAACTTGAACTTTCTGTTGGCAAAAGTATAGAAGTAAAATATTCATGATGAATTTAGCATATTGTGTCATCCATATATGTCAATAAACAATAGATGACATAAGTGCAGAAATCGGCATTAGAGCAAACTACAGTAGGCCTAGTCATTTTTTGCTTTCAGCTCTACTGTAAAGTTTGTGAAAGTCATTTGCGCACCTAGGATCTCAGCCCTCGCTATGCAACTGTGTAGCAAATTATTTTGTCTGAAAAGGAGAACGGAATCGACAGATTAAGACAGGTCAGTTAGCCATTCATGACTGATTAGTATGGAAATGTTAAATTAAGACCTGTATTTGGCTTGATTAAGGCACTGCATTCACGGAACATAGATGTTGCTATTTTGGCACCAAATGCGCACGTTACATTTGAAGCCACAGCGCAAAGCTTGATTGTGAAACCTAACTTCTACAATAAAAAATGCAATGACCCTATGACCTGAAAAACTGTTTTGTAGCACGCCTATACTGTAGTTACTTTTGTCACCAGTTTTTGAGCACAACATACAGGGATTTTACCATATAGGGCTTCTCTCAACTTCGCGCAACCGTCTTGTCTAATAGCCTTGCTAGAAGTTTTTAAATCGAACATTTAAAGGCAATTCTACTAATAGCTTTTGCTTATTTTGAAGGGGACAGTCTTATCAGACAACTGCTACACAGTGTTTATGATGGCAATACACACTGACTCACCTGTTACTGCGGGTGCCAGTCAGTTCAACGCCCCGCGCAATGTCCTACTCTGTCACCGGCTAACAGCCACGGTAACAACATGGGCTCCTCTCAATCTGAGCATGAATTTCAAGATCTTGCCGAAAAGACTGGCTGTAAGTATTGTTTTGTGAGCTCGTTTAAATCTAATATCGAAAGAACACTGAATTATTTGGCTTCTTAAAATAGTGCATACAGTTTTCGCTACAGATTGTAAGAAGTAGGCTAATCTATGGATAGCGAGTTAGTTTTTAAGCAAACTGACACAAGGCAACTTTTCGCTACTGTTTGAGGCATTGTTTTTGACAGATAATTAGTTTAGGTTGGCTAGGCTACCATTTTCAAATTAATTTGGATGACATAGTCGTGATTGGTGGATAAGTGCAACTCCAGGATATGCACTGTAGTTGGGGGATAGGAAGCCACCTCAAAAGAAAACAATATATTTTGCTATCAAACGTCATGTTCTAGTAGTGCTAAAAAAGACTATTTTTATTTCGTTAGCTTTAGAGCTAAAACTGCATGGTGTCCCTTTGAGTTGTGGATGGGACTTTACTAAGATCACAACAACAACAACAAGAAATTGACAACATTGGAATGGAGGCAAATTAGAAAGACCACCTACCTCTGTTCTACTCACATCCTGAGTCTACATCATGCTCTTTCTTGGAGTTTTTAGAAGCGACATGTGCTGTTACAAAAGCTACTTTGATACACTATAGAAGTGCACTGGAATGCAAACGACAAGGAGTTAAAACACAATATTTATTAGAGAGGATTTTTGGAATTAAATGTTGTATCAGTGTATCCAGCCTTTGCTTACACAATGCCTAAATACTCCTGCAACCATAGAAATAGGTTACCTGAGGTGAACCAGTGTAGGCCTACAGTTGTTTGTCTAAGGATTTGTAGAACACATAAGGCCTACAGTTGTTTCTCTAAGGATTTGTAGAATACATAAGGCCTACAGTTGTTTCTCTAAGGATTACGTAGAATAGATAAATTAATAGCTTGCTAGGCAATAATCAAACAACTTTTCTTCTGATGACATTATAGTTGTTCATTCTTTGACATCTTTTCTCAAAGCCATAGTATAATCAAGGCACTGATAGTAGACAATAAGGTGACAATTACCAGTATCACCTTACCTAAGAACAGAGTGATTGTAAACTCTATAAATGTAGGTGAATTGAAGGCCCAGACAGGACACAAAGGTCGAGGTATAAGAAATGAGGTAGATAGCTGGTGTTAGAGGAGGAAGTATACTATACCTTCAAGTTAGGTTTTTGATAATTGACAGGGACAACCCTGTTTGGGGAGCACATTCCAAACATTGGGAAACTAGAGATGAGAATAGTTTGGATTGCTGGATAGGTTTTATTATATCAAGTTGCTCTACACTTAGTCAACACACAAGGTCACAGAGGACAATAGCAGCCATTATCTTTATCGAAGTGGTTAATTATTAAATTGCATTTTTGAGTCCAGGCTAAAACCAGGTCACTGAGTAAGAATGTAAAGGTTTTATATGGCCCTGCTTGTATTCTGTCAGGAAACCGTACCTAGTGTTGTATAAACAATGGATGTCCCTTGTCATATGCAATTTTTGTTGTTTTCTATACAGTCGGTTTGGATCAGATCAAAAATTTGCACAAGAGGTTCAATCATTTGACCAACCATCAGGAGACTTTAAGGTAGAAGAAATTTCAAAGCATTTACTTTAATATAACAGTAACTTACTGAGTATATAGTTATTTAACTTTTAGGCCTGCACCCATGACAAAATAACACAGAAGATGCTGATATGGTTGAAACTGACTTTTTAAAACCTTCAGTCCTTTTGTTTTATAGGCGAGAGGACTTTGAGAAGGTGTCTCATCTTTCATTCAATCCAATACGGGGCCAAATCATCAATGCCTTTTTTGACAAAAGGTGGGGGTCCAGTGTATTTCAACCCAGAGCCCTACTGTTTGTGGGCACTGAGTGCTGTCAATATAGGAAAAAAAACTTAATAGGACTACAGTACTATATAGACCAAATTGCAAACCTTACTGGGGGCAAGGAAACTTGAACTGAATTTGAGTTACTTAGCCACCATTTTGGAGCGAATTTTCTTGCATTTTGTTAGAACAAAATGTTTGTTCTATGCATGGTCGTTATAGGGAGGAAAAGGAATGACGCCGAAACCGAATGTATTAATTTGAAGACGGTTTATTGGTAACAACACAAAGTACAGCAATCCAGAATGGGTTGCTGGAGAAGATGCATTTCTGCAGCGAATCTTAGAGATTCGGCAGAGCTCTTAAGGGCCACTGTATACATTGTTGCAAACCTGGTTGATTCCCAGTGTCAGCTTTCATTTTGTTAGAACACAGTGTCCAGAACAAATACTTATGCTTACCATTTTTCTACTTTGGTAGCACTCAGTGACCTTGAACAACGAGACTATGGTTTGAAATGTGCTCAGAGTATACAGAATGTACATTTTCTGATACAACCAATTCTGAATGCATGTAGAGTAGATTTTTTTTCAAAGGCATTTTTTATCTCCACCCAGAAATTTTGGGAAAAATGAGGTGGGTTTGGTTGATGAGATTAGCTTTGAGGATTTCCTGACAGTGATGTCTCACTTCAAACCCCCTAAGAAGAAACTCACAGAGGAAGAGACAGAAGCCGTCAGGACGGTAAAGCTTCGCTGTAAGAATACAGTTCTAACTCTAATGGCAACTATATACCACTCTAGTTATTCAGATAGACAGTCATTGTTGTAAGTTGTTTGCTACCAAGCGGTACAATTTCTATTGTTTGTACCTACTAGTACAAATCTGATTTTGAGATGTTTGCTTGGGGGTGATAAGGTATAGTGGGCCACTTCACCTTATCACCCCATAGCACACCCCTCAAAATCAGATTTGTTTATACACAATTCTGCCTTCTTCCTTAAGCAGGAAGTCTATATCCTGCCTGATCCTGGCACTAACCCAGCGTATGAGGCTGGTCATCTTAAAGTGTAGTTCCGTAGTAATTTTAAGTATAGCCCTGTTACACAAGCCTTCTAACAGCACTAGACAGCGCATGGAATGAAAGAATTTGGAACAGCATAGACCGAACACAAACACAATGGCGAACAACCACTTTATATTGAGTCACCGGAACCTCCGATTTTACTTTCGGATTAGAATAATCTGAGTTGCCATTGACTCAGTGTAAAGTGCTTGTTTGCTTCTGCGTTCGGTCTATGCTGAACCAAATTCTTTGGTTCCACTCGCTAACTAATGCATTTAGCAGGCTCGTTCAACAGGGCTATGCTTGAAATCACTTGGGAGCAACACTTAAATGAAATTCATAATGTGGCACCAACAAAAGTAAAAATCATTTGAATGTTCCCCTCCACCCCAGTTCTGTTCAACATGCATGATACCGACAATGATGGGACCATAACCCTTGATGAATACAGACATGTGAGTCACTAATTGAAATCTGCATGCAGTGACATGATTTAAATAATACTCCAGGCCCCCATAATGGTTTATTGAATGTGTTTCTCTACAGCTGGTAGAAAAACTTCTGTCAACTTGTGAAACTCTTGAGCAAGACACTGCTCAAGCAATTGCTGATGCTGCCATGTTGGAAGTGGCAAGAATTACTGTTGGACACATGGTATTGTCACCATTTCGTTTTCAGTACTCAAATAGTGTTGATCTGGATTAAATATGGAAATGCTATTTGGGTCGGGTTGCATACTGTGTACTATTTGAAGAGTTGTCTTATTACAAGGCGTCATCATGTCTTAAATATAGTGGTAGTGATGTTAACATGGGATTCTATCACCACCTCTCAGGAGTAACCGTGGCAATCTATTTGCTTTCCCATTTTCAGGAGCCACATGAAGTCTATGAAGGAATAACATTTGAACAATTTCAGCAGGTATGCTTTTTTTTTTACTATTATTTAAGAGTTAATATTGCATGGTACTATCATTTAATCTCTGTGAATATGACTTGCTTTGATCTTAAACCCCCTTTTTTTACAGATACTTAAAGGTATAGAGATTGAGAGAAAGATGAACATTCGTTTCCTGCAAATGGACACGACAACAATGCGCTGTGGGAAATGAGGCCTCTCTCTTTCAGTGTTTGTCTCTGAAGCAGCTCCAAAACTCTCCCAAATGAAACCCTAAATTTAGCATCCATGCCCCCACCACCCCACCCCTTGCCTTCCCCGTTCCTTCCACTGGCATTCCTCTTGTTGTGCCTGCTTGCAGCCAGAGAATTATGTAAACACCTCAGCCCAGCTGCCTGAAGAAGTTCACATGACCTTTTACCACACAAGATTTTCCACAGAGTGGCACTGGTACTAAAAGATTTCCCCTGTTTTTACTATTAACTGGATTCAATGAAGTCCACATTAATAATTTTTTTTTGATGAAATTATTAAATGAATGGTGATGTATGTTATTTTCAATTAAATTTTTTACATTGTTGAATAAAGTAGCTATTAAATTAAAACCATCACTTATCTATGCACTCATACTGTATATTAGTACTATTATGTTTCAGGTATTGGTTCAGAGTTTTCAAAAATGGTAAATTATGCATCCTACATTAGAACTAAAATGGTTCTACACATGCATGAAAGCCCTGATCCGCAATTTATTTGATCTAAGCAGCATCTAGCTCTAGCAATGAGTGTCTGTTATCTACTGTGGTCTAATGAGCTTTCAAGTTACACCAAGCGTAGTGTTGGGAAAACAAACCAACCGTATGCCTAAGGCAGAGGCTTGTACTGTATGCTTTACTAACTGTTTTGAAACAGACAATGGAAAAATTGCTATTCAAGGTGGTTTCAATGACAGGTTCCACTGAATTGCACACTGTGACGGTACAGCGCCCTCCATAATTACTTGCCCCCTGCTAAAGTTCACTAAACGTAGAATAAAATCTTTTTGTTAGACATACGTCCATGTCATCTAGGCTACTTTACATTTGTCTGTGACAGTGGCATAAAAAATTACACACAATATAGATTTTGAAATCAGTCTGTTTGCTCTAGAAAGGAGATAAGGAGGGCGTGAATACAATTAAAATAGTATAAAGATAAAAGCATTACCTGGGCAGTTCTTTGTTGAGGATGGTCACTGCTAGTCTCCTCCCTGATGGCAGCAACTGGAAAACACAGCGGAGGGGATGAGTGGGATCTTGATAAACCTCTAATGGTATTTTTTTTTTTTTTCATCAAAATCTGTGATTACAAGTGGAAGAATTTATGTTGTTTATGTGTAATGATCTACCGGCCTGTTGACATTTGTGCCAGTGCGTTCTTGTGTTTGACCTAGGACGGCCACACATCCTGATTTAAGCAGGACAGTCCTGATTTTCATCAAACCACACTCCTTTATGTCCTCCTGTTAGAGGCCAAACGTTTTGAAAAGCTGTGTTTAGGGCTATTACTGAGTTGACAGCTTTCCTCACGCAAGTTGGCCCATAGCCTTTATAAAAATTGTGAAGAATTTGTGTTTATGTTTTTATGCCTACAAGTGTCTCTCACAGTCTTGTGACAATAGGGCACAGTTTAGCACTACAAAACAGTCCTTTGTGCCACTCCTCCTCCGGAGCGCATGCACACACACAGGGGTGTCGTAGTGGGGGGGAAAGGGGTACTGAATTGCCAGGGCGCCAAGAGGGAGGAGGACCCTTGAGCAGTCTGGAATTGTATTCAGGGCAGTGAGGGGGCCCATGGTCATTGCTTGTGCACAGGGCCCAGAATTTGGTGCTATGCCCCTGTACACGCATGCATAGGCTAGACAGCAAGCCATTATACGATGACAGAAAACATTGCAAAATTCATCTAATAATACTGTTGAAATCCTGTCAAAATCAGCTTTCCCAACATTGGTACTCAAATAGTGTTGATCTATTTAAATATGGAAATACTATTTGGGTCGGGTTGCATACTGAGGCGATGAGGGGGGCCCATGGTCATTGCTTGTGCACAGGGCCCAGAATTTGTAAATCAGCTTTCCCAACATTGGGCAGAAGGTAATAAAAATGCATTTGGCTAATAGCAACAATTTGTTCCTTGTAGCCGCCGTACAAAGGGGCACATTCTTCAAGATTCGCTTTTCACTCCTAAGTCATAAAACACCACAATTCAACACTTCTGGAATGCAAAAATCTTTGCTATTCTACTGTGTGAATAAATGACCAAATGGGGATAGAACACATCCTTGACCTGTGTTTAGGACAAGACAGTCAAGACAGGCAGCTGGGGTTGGTCTGGTCTCTCAAGAATTCCTTGATGATGTGGACCAGGCCACTGCTGACTTGATAGACCATTGTCCTACCTCAACATGAAAGATATTCATCTGAATAAAATGCTATGCATTAAAAAAATAAATAAATACAGTATGTTTAACAATGTGCCAAAATTATTGGCACTCCTACAAAATAGGATAAATAATGATATGAATAATTTCTCAAACCAAAGTGTCTGTGAACTAGTCACAATTCATAACTCATAACGCCATGGTTCACTAAGAACTAGAGCACATTTCAAACTTGGTCTTTGAGCCCTGAATCACCAAGAACCCAGGAACCAGTCACAACTGTAACAGCCTACACCCTACAGGTTAAGCCATGGATTCTGTTAACATTGGCTTATGGCTCTCATGTTAACAGATGGCTCTTGCTTCTAGGGCCTTTTCTCTGTGGTTACCTCCTAGAAATTACTACATTTATTTTAATTTTACATATCCATCCCTAAGTGTGAGTGAATAACATGTAATTTCAAATACTGTCTGAAGTAACAGGCATATTTTGCACACAGGCAAAAGCTGCTAAAATTAGTTAGGCTTTGAGACTAGTGTCTATAGAGTTTATGCATTTTGGCTATGTGTCAATACTGAACTAGGTGAGTCAGCTATGTGATTAGTGGCCACTAGTGTGTCAACAGATGGGTCTCCTCTAAGGTAGGCCACTCTCCCTGCCTACATTTATATTCTTGGATCTGTCTTGCAAACTGAAACATGACACCAAGGTCACATGCATTTCTGAAACGTTTTACATGTGTCAATGCCATCAAACATGAGCTACTTTGTTCTCGTAGTAGTTGTGAGTGGCATCATGGTTGGTTTCATGTACATTTTAAAAGAATAATTTCATATATTGGCATTTATTTTACACGGCATTGCAACAGCCATTGTTAGTCTGTTTCCATTGATAATTCAGGGGTTTGTGATGAACATGTATAGAATTGGCCTATGTCAAATGTATTTGAAAACAGGCCTCAAAATCACTGTCAATAGAACAGCCCGATTTGGATTTGGAAGGGCCTTTCATTGTGAAATGGCACCCCCATATGGTATGTTTTGCAATGAGCCTGACATATTCAACCTACGTGAAAAAAGTGCCAAAACAAACATAGGTTTAATTGGTTTATTGAAAATAAAATAAAATTCTGTTAAAGAAAAAATAATAAAAAAAATGTTAGGGGTGGGGTGGGGGGATTAGACTCTTCTGCACCTTTTTAGGCATTTCCGTACAGACTTAGAAACGGATGAGAAGATTCTGGCAAAAATGTTACGTTTCTTGGGTTTCTCCTCAAAGGCATGGTCTATCAGCTGGGATGTGGAGTCCTCTGGTGCATGACCTTGGCCTGCAATACAGCAAACAAAATATGAATAAAAACGTGAAGATTTAAAACATATAATAATAACCAAATAAAATGAAACTGAAAATGGATAAGAATATCAAAAAATATTTTCTGTCTTAGGGCCCCTGCATAATCATCTCTGTTCCACTGAATTTCACTTAAGACATCAATTTGCTTTTTGTGCATTTTATCTATAACAATCATATACTCTACTTACAAATGAATAAAAACCATTACCTTGAATGTAGACATCTGACAAGATGCACAAGGATCTATTGTTGTTTTTGTTAGTATTTCCAGCTGCAGACACAGATACAGGATTCTTCTGCAAATGTCCCTCTTGTGAATTAATCTCTGGTGCGTTGGTGTCCAGTGTCAGCAGCACTGGCAACACAGCATTTCTCTTACGGAGACGCTGTAATAACAGAGCCATTTAACATCATTTTACATTCAATAAACAGCAACGTTGTTATACAGCAGTGATGGTGCTGTCTAACTTGGTGTCATAAACACAGCCATGACAAAAAAGGTTGATGACTGTCATGTACAGTATGACAAGATTTACTAAGCTGCTATGCTCTAAATACTTTCAAGATTGAGTAATTTAAATTACTTCATGTATGTAAGTTACATACATGAATTTAAATTACTTCATGAATGTATGTAATTACTTCATGTATGTAAGAACTAGTTAGATTGCATTTAATTCCCTCAATGGCAGCACTACTGTACTGTATCTGCAAGGCCCTACCCTAACCATATAGCTCACCCCAATGCCATTGAGGGCAAAAAGACCAAATACCTTAAAAGTATGAGTAGTTTACCTTTATAGCGTTCCTCTGAGACACAGTCAGTTGTGCGTTCTGCTTTTTGTTCTTTTTTATCTTCTTTCTCTTTTTCCCAGTGCATGGGTTTGTGTCGAGGCCATCCTTCACCTCAATAGGGCTGTTTTGGTGGGTAGCAACCTTGTTGCTTCTCCCTTTGCAAGACATGGGATGTTCAACCTCTTTGGAAGCCATACTCCCTGTTCCGGCTACTTTTGCCTTTGCCTCCACCTCAGCAAAATGGCTGCCCTCACTTGAGCATGGCAGCAGAGCTTGAGTTTTGGCGATTTGAGAAAAAACTTTCATCAACTCTTTCATCACTCTGTCTCTCACCAAGTCTGCCATTTCATTCAGGGTTTGAGAGGCAGAGGCAGTGTCTCCCTGAATGAAGTCATCTGGGTCACCCGCTTGGATTGGATAAGATGGGTACAGCATCTGATGCAACAAATGTTTCACAGACTTCTCAACAAACTTATAAGCATCCTTCAGAGAATCACTGCTGCACGCAGTCTCATCATTTTGTCTCTGCATCGATGGCAGATCAGTGTTGGAAAGTCTTGAGTGGCATCTCTGACAGGTGCTCTTCTTCAGCAGATGGCACAACTGATTTGTAAGGTCAATAGCAAACATCTCAAGTCCTCCACTGCTGATTAAATTTTCCAACCTGGCTGCAGCTTGATCCATTTTATCACCTTTTTTGGTCTTTGTTTTAGCACATGGAGTCTGTGCTGCCCATGCTTCCTTCCTTTGAGAAGCAGGCCATGCAGTTACAACCACTCTGCCCATTCTTGTGTCAGGTTCAGCGATTCTGGGTGAAATGGGAATGGCTTCCACAGCAGATGCACATGAGCAAGGAAGTGCAATATCTTTTTGCAGAAGAACACTATCCATGACATCACTGACGAGGTTCTTCACAATTGAATGTGAATCCTCCTTCAAAATGGCTTCGTGAATACGCAAAGCCGGTTTGACACATTTGGTTTGTGGGGAAGTGTTGTTACAGTCATCCACCATTTTGTCACAGCAAGTCTCCGTTGTAATTGTGTTCTCACTTGAACTTTGTTTGTATGAGGTGGATGCGCTGTCACTTCCTAATACGGTCAAATGAAAATCCTTTGAGGGTTTCTTGGGAGTGTGTCTGAGCCTACGGGAAATCCTCTTCATTTGTCCAGTAGCGTCTTTGTCAAGGCCCTCACTGGTGCAGCTCTCCTCTGACAGATGCCTCTGCTGAGGAGCTTCAACTGCAGCTGATATTTTCAGCTTTAAATCCTTTGCACTTCTCTTTGGTACTGTTTTGCCTGTGGAAGAAGCAATGCAACTAATACCGCTCACTTTTTCTGGGAGTATGCTTTGAGACTTTGTAGTTGACCATGTCGCAAGTGAATCATCAGGGGTAGGAGTTATATCTTTGGCAATCTTTTTACACCAGAACTGCTCAGGTGAGGATGACCTTCCAGCACCAACTTCATTCAGATTGGTCATCACATCATCAACACATTCAATGGCTGCAAGATTCATTTCTGATTCCATGTTTACAGCTGCTTGTTTGAATGTCTGAGAACCTCCACATCCACTTCCCTTTGTAACTCCAATCACTCCAATTTCCTTGTGAAAGACCACAAACTGCTTGACTTTCTGCTGTACTTTGGCAAACATGTTAGTGGAAGATGAGGTAATGTTTCCTTCACTGATCTCTGACACTGCAACAAGGATCTCAAGAACGGTGTCAACCATGTCGGTTATGAGACTATCTGCTGTGACAAAGTAGGGCAATATGCCACACTTCACTGTTGGTGCCATCTGCTCTTCTTGGACCAGACTTGGCTGTTTGGCTGCACAACCCACAAGTGGGCATTTCATATGCCGTAGAAGCACAAGCATTACAGTCTTGGAGGCCTTTGTCTTGAAGTCAGCAGTGAGCAGAAAGGGAGGCACTTTTTTCAAAGAGTAGGATCCGAGAGAAAAGCTAACCTGACGCTTGTTTTTTAGAGACGCCAGACTTTTGATCTTCTTGGCAATGGCACGTAACAGCATAGCGGTTGCTTCAGGATGCGCACCATGGAGACAGGAGCTCTGAATGACAGTCAAAACTGCAATCACCACTTTCTTTGTGATGCCTCTAGTCTTTGAATTGCTAAGCACTTCTTCATCAGGTAGGCCTCTTGCTGCCCAATTCCGTGCATGAAGTCTCTTTGTCAATACCTTTAGCGTCTCCTCCTCTAAGTGGTTAGCTGGGGTTTTGCAATCAGCACCAGGGCCGTTAGAGAGAGTCCTTGTTGACAGAGAGCTTCGGGAAATCCTTTCCACGGTATAAATAAGAGCTTTCTTGACCTCCTGGCGGATTTGTCCACGCAATGTGCGGACAAAGGGCGCATCTGCAGGCCTGCATAATTGGAAATTTGACAAAAAAGTTGTAATTATTTTAACTTCTATTGTAAATCTGACGTGGTTTTTTTTCCAAGGATGGTTAAACTTTTTCTTACCCTTTAAATATGAAGCCTTGTGACTCAGCAGCACCAGAGGCATCATGAGAGCCCTCGGAATCCTCAGAGGATGTTGTATCGTAGTCCAATATTTGGACAACAACTGGTACAAACTTTTGAAACGTAGCTTTCCATAATTGGGAAATAATACCCAAACATACTTCTATGAAGTCCCGTCTCATCATCTGATTGAAAAAAATAACATTCAACAATACACTTGCATAAAGACAGATGGAGGCTATTCAGATATTATGATTGAAGAGCAGCTGTAGAAAACTTACATCCTGCATGCCATGTGTCACAACGATCCACTCCCTGGTAGGAAGAGACCCCAAAGAACATTTTTATTTTTAATAGGCCAATGCTATCACAATTTATAAAACCTACTTTTAAATAGAATATTTATGACTAAGTAATGCACTTACTCATCACTTAATTGATCAATAACAGCAATGACGTCAGAGTGAACAGAGCTGCTTCTATTGATCTTCACTCTTTCGTACTGTTGGTTGATTGCAGGGTGACCTTGGACAGGTCTTCTTTCAGACATTTTTAAAAATCCTTTACATGAAAGACAAAGAGGAGTACAAACACACACATTTTAAGATAAAAAAGACAACAAAAAATGTTGATAAAGGCTATTGATGTTGTATAGGCTATTACAGAAATTTATATTAATATTTTTCAGAAATTTAAATTACCATGGAATGGCCCACAATTAGTCTTAAATGCACATTGTAGGCCTACATGATTATAACTATAACACCCACACGGGCCTATAGTTCATAATGTGGCCACATACATAGCCTACATTGATCACCACACACTTCTCCCTAGTTACAGCATGATTAGAGATTAGTAGACTCAAATTAATAGACGCAAATGATAATTACATTGTGCCTACACACTCGTTTGTTTAGTTAAAATATTATTCTGTTAAGTAAAGTGGATCCCATATTACCTTTTACATCCATCGCGGTTGCCTTCGGAGAAATTGTGTGGACAGAATGAAAACGCCTGATACACAGAGTTCTATTTTGCACTGTTCTACGCGTCATCCATTGATGCGCCAGATCGTTCTGAATTCGGAGACCGAAGATTGTTTTCCGTCCTGTCGGAGTCGACGGACCGGCCAAATAGCCCACAGACAATAGCCTACACACACAGTAGTAACCTGCATTTAAGATAGGCTACAAATTAACGAAAGAGTTTCCAAATGTATAGTGTAAGATGTCCGGATGCTAATAGGAAATCACTGAGTGAGCACTGAGCAGACCTTGGTCAAAGTAACTGATGGTGCAGGTTCATGTCCATCGAGTAGGTTAGGCTAGTCTAGCTCTTTCCCAGCATTTATCAATGATCACGGGTGGCAGCTAGTGTTGCCACATGTACTCTATTTCCCGGGATTGTCCCGTTTTTTGTGCGTCTGTCCTGGAAAACTGATAATTCTTCCCGGACGCATATTATCCCGGTTTTTTGAGAAAATGTTCTTCTTCACATATTCATTAGTTTCACCTCTGAACAAACCTATATAATTTGTTCCCTGCCACTATTTTAGATGCCAAGTTTTGCCGGTGGGATGCTGTAGGCGCACGCTTGCATTAATGTGATTGGTTATTTGCGGACATGCCAAGACTCTGTGCGAATCTATGGAAATCTCCTGCATTTAATGGAGCGAGTCATTGTGAGTTACAGGATAGCCTGTGTAGGCCTCACTGGTAGCATTCATTAGTCATGCAAAGTTGGAGTATAGGTAGGCTACCTTTTCAATTTTATAAATAGGCTAGATTACCTAACTGTCAGATTTATCATTGTAATCGACCACTGTCGGACTCACTGAACTAGAACAAGCAAATATTTCTCTTCCTCAGACTGCAATTCAAACCATGTTCACCACGAAAAGCATGAAGGTTTGAGTAGGAGTAAGTTTCTTTGTATTATTATTATGCATTTAAGCGATCCCCGATTCCCCAAATGATTCCTCATCGCGTAAAATCGCCTAAACCTGTTAGGTCTAGCCTGAAAGTTTAAGTGCTCAGCCTGATTCAGTCATGAACGAAGAGGCCATCTCAGAAAAAAGATCAACATCAGGCTACCTACAAAGGGAATAGTCGACTGCAGCTTGAAATAGTGCGGAGAAAGCCATTGCGCAAGCATCGTAGGGCCCGAGCACCGAGGTAGGCGACATGCATTGGCCTGATTTTCTTATTATTAGGCTATTATTTTTTAATTTTATCTTTTCATTAGCCTATTTATAGCATTAGTTAATCTTTACAGCGCAGTCATGCAAAGGCAATTTTAGCCTTCTTGTTTTGTATTTTACAATTGTTATCACTTTTACCATGAATGTTGTCAGTGCTGCCCATGTTTGTGTCCTTTGACTACCCCCCCCCCCCCCAGCTAAAAAAAATAAATACAATAAAAAAAAAATAATAATAAAAAAAACATGGCTGGGTGTCCCGGATTTTCCCGGACAACTGCAAAAAGCCTATTCACAGTGTAGCCTACGTTCGGTTGTAAATTCAACACAAACTAAAATGGGTTATCACCCAAACTATTGAAACAGATGCTTACCTTCAAATGGGCCATGGTGTATCATGTCAGCTAATCACATAGGCCTACATACAGTAAACCATTGCTCAGCAGCTTTGAACTCTACTTTGAACTTTTTTCCTACTCAAGCTAACAGGTGGTAGGCTATAATTGTAGCACTATTATATTAATTTACAGACAGAATGGGAGAAATGCATCGACATTCATGAAAAGTAGGCCTACATTTATGTAACTTAAAGGTGTTAAAAGGAACATGCAGTGGAAAACGATCTGAAGGCAACTCATATGTTATTTGCCAAACTAACCATTTCTATCTCCACATTTGCATATCAGGTTTCTGTAGTTGTTATCAGTATATTACATTTGTTTCCCCTTTAACATTTCTTTTTTATTGGTTTTCCAATGATATTTTCTTCAGGGGAAAAAAAAAATCATTGCACTGTATTGCACTTTAACAGCTTTTAGATGCTTTACAAAGTTAATTGTGTGGAATGTAAAGACATACTGTAGCTGTAAGTCACAACAGCAAAGATACAAAGACCAAAACTCATGCACACTCACTCACATTTGCTGCAAAGTTTATTGTGAAGGAAAATAAAAAATATCATATCATAAATGATGATATAAATCTCAGATAAAGTATCATTTTCCGTTGGGCGTCTTGATGCTTCTTGACACTGCTGTGGAAACAGAGCTGAAAAGAGTGGCAAGACGGCTCTTGGCTCTGTCCTCCACGAGAGACGCAACAGTGGAGTTTTCCTCTGTTTCATAGGATGAGGTCAGATGATCTTTATGAAGACCTGTGTGTGAGAGGGTACACTTAAGGCCCCGATTTTAACCATACGCCTTGTCCTCAGCTGAGGAGGAAAGGTGTTGCGAAAGTACTGTTCCTTCCTGTTTGGTTTAATTGGCTTAGAGTTGGTAGTTTGGCTTATGAGCTGATCAATTTTTCTTTTTTCCTCAGTCAGAATTATGTGGTGAAGTTGGTGATAAAGATGGTATAGTCACCAGCGACAGTCTGCAGTGATCTGCACTGAACTACCATGAACACTTCCTCTGTCCATTACACACACACACACACACACACACACACTGTGTGTGTGTGTGTGTGTGTGTGTGTGTGTGTGTGTGTGTGTGTGTGTGTGTTCCCCTTAATTTAAATGATGGTAAGCAATTAATTTAGCTTGATATCACTTTCCATTTAGCTCCACAATTTCATCCTCATGATCAGTGGTCTGATCCACATAATCAGTGGTCTGTTTTATTTCAATATACTCAAATCCTTTTATTCAGTTTGTCTGTAATGCTGACAGTATAGAACTGTCCATTATAGCAATGAAAGAAATAAAAGCTAACTTGATAAATGTGGACTTACCTGGCATGCCCTTCCGCAGTTCTCGCTGTTTTCTTCTTATTGCATTTGCCCGAAACAATGCTGGGCTCTCTATGTTTCTCTTGGATAAATTCTGAAACCACAAATAGATTTATTTGACCCAATCATAATCATCATAATAATCATAATTAATTATTCCGTTTTTGTCATATAAACTTTAAAGTACCTTTTTGTTGATCCTCAGAGTCTTTACTTTGGGTTTGATGCACACCTTCACTTCTGTTTTGGTCTTTGGTCTTCTGAACATATTTACTGAATCAGTATGTGAGCCAATAATCAATCCCATAGAGTTTGTAGAGCAGGTGGTATTCTGGACAGCAGGATTGAACACACACTTTGAGTTCTTCACATCTGATGTCAAATCAGCTTCTTTGTCTGCGTCCATCTCCTGGCACCTGGATGAAAGCTTTGGGGCCGGGCCAACTTCTCCTTCAGTGTCCACAACTGGTAACAATGTTTTTATCACCTGGTTCACCAACAGGTCCTTCAGTAAGTCCACAGTTTTATCCAAAGCTTGTGTGGGACGTATATGTCCAGAGCGGGTATTTGAGCTGGGGTTTCCCTGGACAAAGTCATCTTGATCCCTCACTTTGCTTGGGGAAGATGGGTAGAGCAGTTTAAGCAAGAAAGCTTTCACAGACTCTTCAACAAAGATGTAGGTGTTCTTCAGAGGAATATTATTGTTGTCCTCATCGTTGCCTCTACACGATAATGGTGGCTCTACATCTGCAGGCAGTCTTAAACTCTGGTTGGTCTCCTTTGTCAGCAGATAGACTAATTTACAAGCAAGGTCCCTGGAGAATGTTTCCACTTCCCCACTGGAGATCAACTGATCCAATTTTGCAGCAGTTTTGTCTAAATCTATAATCTGTTTCAAGTCTATGCCATCTTCTGAAGTTGTGGACTGACACGGCTGACCGGCAATACCATCAAGCATTGTATTTTTACCAGAGGGCTTTGATACCACTGTATCATATCCTGTACCAACCTTAGTTGTCCCAATAATGGAAGGCCTTCCATCCATTTCAGATCCACTGTACACAGATGATCTTTTGTGTAGACTGAAAAGTTCCTTGATCTTTGCCTGTCCTTCTCTCCATTTAGACGGCACACCAGAGGTCTGGCCCTTTCCCACATAATCTACAGACATGGTCTCATATCTCTTAAATGGTGGTGTGCAACACAAGAGTGACTTTAAGGTGTTAATGACTGTTATTGTAACATCTGAGGTCTGATCCTCAGACGAGGTCCAATATGAAGATGTGGTTAAATATGAGTTAGATGTAAAGGAAGAGTCTTCCATTTTTTCATTGAATATCTCATGCACAAACTCTCTAGCTTTTGTCTGAAATTCCTCACCGGCAAGCCTCTTAAAGCTGTCTGATGACAGACTAAGGATGTCTAAAGAACTCAAACTGCTGTCGCTCCTCTGCTTGTTACGCAAACAGTTATGCCCACAAAAAATGTGATCACACAAAGTATAATAAGATGTGGATGGGTACGAGCTTGATGTACCTTCTAGGCGAGATTGGATACTGTCGACAAACTCATTTATCAGGTTATCTTCCACAGGACCTGCATCTTTTTTCGCCTTCATCTTTGCCTCGTGGATATACAGAGTCTGCACTTTTTTGAACACCTTCAGACTTGAGACTTCATCGTCTTCCTCATTCAATTCGTTAGTGAGAACTTCAGCGGAAGAAAGGCTCTTCCTGCCTATGTGCTGGGATGCAGGTCTATTTTCTAATTCAGTGGTGAACTGCTTTGGTGATGGTTTTACAGATAAGGAATTTACTTCATCTTGATTTCCAAGTTTTCTGTTGCTTTCACCATGTGGTATGTTCCACTGCACCAACATGAAAAAAGCTTTCACTTTATCTTGCACAGCTTGATACAGATGAGAAGGATTCGAAGAATTCATGGTTCTGCCCCCTTGGTGTGACTGTGTTTTCTGCAGGAGATGAATTGCAGATTGTGCAATACTAGAGATGTGGTGTTTCACAGTTGGAGATAAATGACGTGTCTGGCTAGTTTGTCTTCCGTCAGAGGTTGCAGCCTTCACAAAGTCTGGTGATACAATTCTGTCTCTCTCCTCAAGGAGGACATCACTCACAGCATGGGTGGCTTTACGTTGAAATTCCTTACTTGAAAGTGCCTTCTTACTCTCAGTCGATAAACTGAGCACTGACAATGAAGTACTGCTGGTAAATTCATCTTGTGGGTCTTCAATTTGTGAGAGTATTCTAAATATGGCCCTCTTAATTTCCAAAGGTGTGGAAATTCTATCAACAAAGACTGATCTCTTTCTTTTCATTTCCTCAAGAACAAAGAGTTTAACCACCTCTCTGATGACGTCCTTAGTGTAAGAGACAACATCCACCTGATTTATTTCACTGTGTGATTCAACTGGACATAATTCTGTTGAAGGAAGTGGTGAACTACTCACAAGCAACTGCTCCGAAGCAACTCCCTGTGGTGCATGCCTATGTTCTATGAGCTGTAGATCATCTCTCAAATTTGGGGAGGTGTCCTTTCCTTTCTGGATAATTAAATCTCTCATCTTGTTTTGAACATTCTGGTAAATACGATGAGCATAGACAGAATTCACAGTTTCAAGGATATGTGAGAGATCTTGTAGACATTCCACCACTGTTCCCACAACATCTGTAGCAAAAGAATCCATAAGACCCATGCATGTTTCCTCTCTGAAGGTATTCAACTCAGACAACACTTCAATCACCTTTCTCTGAGCCGTGCTCTGAAATTCAAGACTCAACACTTTCTTGGTGACTTCACGAGAATCGTCAAAATTAGGCAATTTTGTATCTAGAGAGGAACTCTGGAAAACTTGTGAGGATGACCGGGGCGTGCTAGCAAGCTCATTGAGCTGAGACATCACATTGTCGACAACCGTAAGCTTTGTCTCTTTGTCTGGTGTGGTTTTCAGCTGTTCCACATTCAAGCGATTGGATTTGTAAGCATGATAAATCTGGAGGATAACCTTATTTGTGCAGGTGGTGGTGACATAATTTTCCAAGGAGCATTTATGTGGTTGTGAATTTGCAGTATCTCTCTTATGTTTCTCCATAGTGCTTCTTGATAAGGTCATGAACTGCTGGACCTGGGAGTGAACCTTATGGAATATATCCATAGCTGTGCAAGAAATAATCTCTTCACTGCATCCAGGCATTAAGGCAAGACTCTCCAAAATGGTGACGACAATGTCTAATGTGACGGAATCAATGCTGACAATGAAAGATAAATCAGAATATATCTTTGATGTGGTCAGTGGTGAGGACTTTGGCCGGCAAGTCATGCCATCCTCTGCATCTAAACTGTGTTCATCTCTAAGAAGCACTTTTAGGATGTCCTGTGAAGCTTTCATAGGGAAGTCTGGGGGAAGCTGCAAGTCCAGCTCCCATTTCAAAAGGCTGCCAGCGTAAGATGAATCAAGAGGAATTATTTGCCCTGCCATCTTTGGAGAAACCAACATTTTGACTTTCGAAGCAACTGCATGTAAGACTGTGGATATTTTTGCAGCATTCTCCCTGTTGAGACTGAAGCTCTCAATGAGATCGAAGACAGATTTCACCACTTGGACAGTCAAGGCTTTTGTCTCCACAAATTCTTCAAGTTTGCAGATTTTGGCTGAAAGGTTCAATGCATCTAATCTTTCATGGAGTACTCTTGCAGTTTTCTCCTCTAGAGTCAAATAGTTGCAAGGCCTGGTTGAATCTTTTGTTGAAGTTATCCTTTCAATACCCACAAAAAGTGCTAATTTCACTTCTTCAACAATTTGAGCAAGCAGAAAGTGATTAGAGGGTGTCTCCAAAGTAAACCTGTGAAATCAACGTTATGGCAAATTAGTCATTTGCAGGAAATTCTACATGCGGATTTAATAGCTAAACTAGAAAAGCGCTCAGAGAGCGCAGACCTCTGCCAAGACAATGTGGTCACCGATGGTGTTCTGATCACCGATCGCCACCAAAATCTAATCAGTTCTTATTCTTCCCAATACACAAAATTTCATCCAAATCTATGCTGTACTTTTCAAGTTATCTTGTACACAGACAGACAGACAGACAGACAGACACACACACACACACACACACACACACACACAGACACACGCCATCGAAAACATATCCTCCTTGGCGGAGGTAACAATATATTTCTGTACTGTTTCTTTAACTCAATGAGTGTTACAAAACAAATAAACATTTATCTATGACAGCCAAAGAGAAAATCACTTACTCATTGCATAGAGACTGAGGTGACACAGGAGTGTCAGTTGACTTCTGACACTGATGGGTATCATCAAACTGAAGTTTTCTTGACTCCAAAATGTGAACAACTGGCAAATACTTCTTAAATGTAGACTTTGACAAGTATGAAATCATGCCTAAACACGATTCTACAAATTCAAGTCTTGTCACCTAATATGGACCAAGAAAGGAGAGAATGTTAAAGAATTGAATTCCATAGACTAGTGCGGAAAACATGTAAAAATTTGTGAATAAGCTGTTAGAACTTACATCTTGCATGCCCTCTGTCAGTGCATCCCATTGCCTACAACAATTTTTGAGTTTAGACACGAGTTTATAGAAGAGAGAATCCATGTCCTTATTCATTCTTATGAAAAGTACTTCAAAAAGTTTTATTAGGCCACAACTGTGGCTCACTAAGTAGGAGGGTTTTTTGTAATAGACCTAGTGACTTTTTTTAATTCGCTTCTTTATGCCATTAATCTATTCATTCCAATTCCAATTATACTCTATTGTAACATGAAATTGTAAAAGGTCAATTCAAATGAAAAAATAAATACCCATTGCTGAGGTTCTCAATGAAAGCTAGGACATCACAGTGAATTGCACTGCTTCTGTTTATCTTCATTCTCCCTCTATCCAGGGGCTGGGCTGCTGGGGGATCCTGGGACAGGCTTGTGCCTGCCTTCATTTTCAAAGTAACCTGCACAGTAAACAAACAAAGAAAGAAAGAAAGAAAGAAATATATATATACATAAAACTCATGAATCCAAACCATATTTTGAATATAACACTGGACCGTACCAGACTTGCCTAATTGATTTTCAGTGTATTGTGTATTGTTTTCTCCACACAAAAATGCAATTAGAATGCATGTTCCAAACATGCCGCAGACATACAGAATATTTCCTGGCACAGCCAAAAGATGCGCTGTTATTCCTACTCTTAATAACTAATGTCCCCACCAGGAACAGTTTAGGGAGCTCTGGACAGGGTTTATGTTCTCCACCCAGGTTATTAAAGGAAAGACACTTTCAACCCATACCCATGGTGTTTGAGGCCACAAAGTGCTGTCACTAGAAAGCAGAATGAGAAATGTGGTACAACAGAGGCCAAATAGAGTTACTTATACTGTAACAGTGCTTGCCCACAGGAAATGATCAAATCTACAGTTAGGCCTAGTAGTTACTTTCTCTGTCTGACCTCCTCCAACAAGACTGCCAGACAGCACATCAACAACTGGCACTGCTTGCCAAAGTGCTTCCATACTAATCACCAGTTCAGTGTCTGACCTCTGGGCCCATCCCAGTTGTTGCTGTTTTTTTTTTATCGTGCAGATCAGTGCTGTAGGCTACATCAAATAGCTCAAAAGAACTAGGCCTAGATCAGTGAGCACTTTCATAATTTCTATGAACTATAAACTGAACTCAGTAAATTATAAAGAACTTCAACCATCCTACAGATTGTTGTGAGATTCTGAATCACTGTACACATTTAGAATAGCCCTTGATTGTGATGAATGAAACAGGTATACAGGTAACAGGTATAAACAGGTAACAGGTATAAATAATGTCCACAACATTTCTGTTACTCATCTGTCATGCCTAGGCCTTGGGTGAATAGTGACATTTCATGCTGTTGTATCAGGAGATGAAATAGACTAAACAGACAAGTGATAGGGCCTGACTGCTCCCCAACTGTGGAATCAGCTTCCACAGATATTAGGCTAGATGTGATAGGCCTATGTAAAAACCATAGTGTTGCTAATTTACAAAATCTCGTATAGGCTCAAATGCAATAGGCCTACCATGCAACTGGAAAACAAGGTTGCCTAAAAGGAATTAAACTGCTCTCCCAATCTCACCTGTCAATGTTGGCTGGCTCGTCCATAAATAGTGATTGGACAGCTATTCATAGTGGAATTAATCAAGGCATTGCATTTATAAATGCAATGGGTTATCTTTCTTGCTGTTGAATCTATCCTCGACTTTATCCAAGTTCACTCTCCAGCGCCCTACATTTATGACGTAACCAGTATGAACAGCACGAAGAACTGACGATGCCAACGTCATGAATGACATTCATCAGCAGTGTCAAATCCTCGAGCACTTTTCCTACTGGTTACATTCAAACACTCGTACGATTGGAATATGGGCTATAAAAAAACATGACAACTTATTTTCCTGTGAATTGTGGAAAATAGCTCTTATTCAATTGCCTGATCTGATGCAACCTCGTATTATACCAGTAGGCATGGCCTACTAAATGCTGAATTATCTACGAAAGAGGGTTAATAATAACATAGACACCCTTTTCTATATTCGTCACTTGCATGTGCACTGTCCCGCAGACTATAGAGGCCGCTGTTGATCTGCCCCTGAACACCGTTAGGATCATTAGGCCAAGCTGATGTTCATGGAATTATGGATTGCAGTAGGCTAGGCTACGATTTTTCAGAAAGGACTGACATGCTTGTAGCCTAGGCCTACAATAGCATAAACATTTTTAAAATTGATAATAATTGATAATAATGAACATCGAATAGACATTTGAAAAATGCAGGCTATTACATGTTGACATATTGCTTTGAAGTTCATAGTTCTAATAAAAACGACTTGAAATAAAAAAAAAAAGATAGGCCTGACGGGAATGCTTATAATAGGCAAATTAATTAATTAATAGCCTATGCTTATGGCATAGGCCGATTTAAAGCCCTTGTTTTTTTCCTCCAAAATTGGTGGTCTGTAATTAAAGATAATAATAGTCATATAACAGTGTCAATTCGAGTTTTATTGAAGCTGTCAAGTGGGCCACCTGAAAACCTTGTAAGGAATGGAAACCTAACCTCAATAATAAAGCGTTCTAAGAAGTTTTATCCTGTTGTGATGACTCATTAGCCTCTGTGTGTTGACATGTCCGCTCTCAGTCGCTCGCAGGCTATAACAAACGATGCGCATGCGCTCATGGTTTGTTAATATGCCTATTCAGACTTCTTCCATAGTTATGAGTGAATGCGTTTGCAGGTGAAAGACTCACCGCTTCTTAGTCAAAGCGTCCACGAACTTTATGAAGTCGATATTTTGTAGCCTGTTATTCGCTTTTGCGACGTATCAATATCGAAACCCGTGCGGTGCCATTGGTTTTGCTTACGCAGTGATCTCCTACATCTAGACAATTGCAAATTTGCGTTGCAATGATATTTTCAGTTTTTAAAATAGACTGAAGGGGACAACCCCATTACATGTCGGCACTTATAATGACTAAAATGAAATACTCCAGCGGCAAGGGGCAACCCATGGAACGCAAAGGAAGAGGGCAACTTTTCTACTCTTTGGAAGTGGACGGGGATCGAATTGTTACAAAGGAAGCAGCAACATCCTGATTTTTTCCTCTGGATTTATTTATATTTCGTCTGTCTGTATCTTACGCCATGGAGACTGTTGGAAAGTTCGAGTTTAACAGGAAAGACTTGATCGGACATGGTGCATTCGCAGTTGTCTTTAGAGGAAGGCATAAGAAGGTAGGCTATGACCTATTTTCGTTTAGGCTACCTCAACTAGCGCAGACAAAACTTAGTCAAATGTCACATAGTGAACTGATGTAACCATTTGCGGTATCTTATTCATAACGAAAAACACAGTAGGTTCAGAATATTCTACTGCTGTAACTAGGCTGCGTATGTCATCATCGACTACGCAATGTCTAGGATTCACTTGTTCGTCACCCAGTTTTGTTTTGTTTTCTTTACAGAGGCATGATCTGGAGGTAGCCGTGAAGTGTATAAACAAAAAGAACTTGGCAAAATCACAGTCTCTTTTGGGAAAAGAGATAAAAATATTAAAGGTAGCCGTAATGTCTGGTCTCTGAAATAGGCTATTCTATACTAGTCCATCGTTGCCTTGCATGTTTGACATTCGTTTTTGTTTTATTTTTTTCTTAAAGGAGCTGAAACATGAGAACATCGTCGGTCTTCTTGACTTTCAGGTGAGCTTGGTTTAGACCCATGCAAGTAGGCCTAAATTGGTCAGTAAGTCCTTAAGATATAGCCTATATTTTTATATTAGGTTGATCAGGTAGCCTAATGGAAATGAATGAGTTTGGGCTGAATAGCCTATCTTTTAATAAAGAGGCTACCAATGCGATCACCTAATCCTGAATAGAGATGACGAGGAAGTTTATTTGGAACTGCTGTGAATCCAAAACAACTGCACGCCTCAGTGTTGATGTTCCTTGTACTAAGGCTTTCTCTCATTGGGTGCTCGAAAAAGCCCCTCCCTATGTCTCTGGGTAGGCTGTGACTTCTAGCGAATTAACTGGATAGGCCCATTTCCCATACTTTTCTCGGCTGCACACAATATAATATTGCCAAGAACAAGCCCTTATGTTAAAGTTGTTGTTTGCTAAACTATAAACTTTAGCTTACTATTCAGCTTTAAACTTTGTGCTCCTATGAAAGGAGTTCATATAGAAGTTGAGCATCAAAAGCTGGCTTTAGAGTTTACAGTAGCCTGATACAGTATGAATGTTATGCAAATAAGACACACATGTTATTAATCAGTAATAAACATGGAACAATTATTATAATCAATTAATCCAAGTAGCTAAGTCTATGTCTAATATTTGGCTTAAGGCAGCTGTGTGGTGCTGAATGCATGTCAAGGAGATCAGGTTTTTTTTTTTTTCAGATCTAGTGTTTGAGTCAAGACAAATGCAAATTGGTGCTGCTGTTCTTGCGGCAGGTGGTTGCTAGGCTAGTGTTCTTTTGAAGCCCCCTCCAGATGGCACCTACGGTTGCACTTGTGTTATTTCCATTAGCCACTCCAGACAAGAGCTGGCAGAGAACAAGCCACAGGAGATTTGACAAGATTTGACAATCTAAGGCCCTAAAGGCTATCAGGGAATTGTCTAAAAAAAAAGGAAAGAAAATAAACTATTATCAACTCTTATTCCAGGCTTTCATGGTACTGCCGCAGGCAACTTTAAGTGTGAGCATGCATGCATGTTGTAAATCCCCTGCAAATAGACTTAGCCAGTTTGAGACATGCACTCAGGGCTCATGTTGGCTGTCAGATGGCAGGCTGTGACGTGGGACCCAACTGAAACCCTAACCAGACAGACAGGAGTCATTTGATCCGCTTGGTCACACAATGTGTAACAGGTGGCTGGCTGCTGCCATGCCACTAGCCAAACAATGGCCAAAGAAAATGAGGCCATATCTGCTTAGTCAGCAGAAGTCCACCTCCCCCGCACCGCACCGCACTCCCCTGTGGGAACATGCGGGTGGCCAGCATGGCCGAGCTCTGCCACATGGCCTTTCACTTCTGGCTCCTCATATCTAACAACTTTTCAGACATAGTCATTAGTAGTATCAGAAGTGGTGTTGATGGCGAGAAAATAATGCAAACTACCTTACACATAAACAAACACACACACACACACACACACACACACACACACACACACACACACACACACACATACAGCTACACACTTACACACACACACACAAAGTCTTTTATTACATTGTAATGCATTGATGGTTACAGCTAGATCTCAGTAAAGGAGAAGGCAGTGCCAGATGTTGTTGCTTGACTTGTTTGAGAGGTTGATGCCAAAGAGAATGAAGCCACCCTCTCATTATAGGAAATAAACACCACAGCATTAGCCCTCAGGGGTCTCAGTAAATCATTTAGGCCTCTCTTTCTTCACCCTTGTGCAAGATACATTCATCTCCAAGACATGAGAGGCAGCAGTGGAGGGGGATTGTGGTCCAGAGAGTCCACAATAACATGCTCCTATCCTGAATGTCAAGCTGATTATGTCAGCTTACTCACTTTGATGGGAAAGAAACAGAGTTCCAGTCAACACAGGTTGTGTGTTTTGGTTGGTGTCCCACCACCACCACCACCACCACCACCACTGATGTGGGTGCCAGCAAAATAACTGTGACTAATACCTAAGCTCAGACCCAGTGTTGTTTAAATCCAATTGACTCGGCTGCCTCAGGCTGTGGCTTTTTTGGACTCCATTGAGGCTTGACGGCTAAAACAGACATGGCAACAAACAAGGCGACCCACAGAGACCGACAGGTCAACATCACACCCTCCCCCTCCTCCCCCCCCCCCCCCTCTTTTCAACCTCTGTGGCCGAGTTTGTACAGTAGCAGCTTGCGGTCACCACCAGGGCACCGCTGGGCAGGCCCAGCCGAGTGGAAACTATCCCCAGCAGGCTCCGTGGAAACGGGCCAGATGAGAAAGGACCGGCCTTGTTAAGCGATGACCCCAATGTCAGCAGCAGTTGCGTAACATTTGGGACAACGTCAGTCACAGCACCCACACCCCCACCCTCACTCTCCCCCTCCCCCTCCCGCACCCTTGTCTCATGTTTGGTGCTGTGACATGATGTGTGACTCGATTCAGTGAATTATATTTTAGTGGTTAGCGTGTGTAGAATCAATGTTGCATTCCAGGGGGTGCGCAACACCTTAGCTGTCATTAACAGATATATTTCATGGCGTGATGGGGGAGGTTTCCTCATGATACTCAAACACGTGATAATATTATTTATTGGCTTGGTGGGGCAAACTAGACCACCATGAGGAGATTCTCAACTGTCTCTAACGGAGAATGAAATCCTATAACTGTAATTACTTGCCAATTACAAAAGTAGAACTGTGTTGTTGTCAGTTCATATCATAGGCTAGAGAAACACCGGTGCTAGTTTTCTTCATCTTGTGCAGTTATAAAATAGATGTCAAGTAGAGGATGCTTTACCTGTTGTGTATTCAAAACACATTTTTGCCATGGTTGTGTCAATGGAAGTGGTTGAGCAGTGGTAATGTCACAGACTGACGATAAGTCGACCTGGGTATGATTCCCAAGTCCCAAAGTACACTGTTGAGATGAGATGAAATTTTAGTTGTTAGAAATATATTGTATTTTGTATATATTTTCTCTGTAATCATAAGAAAGCTTCAGCTTTGACATAACCGATAATCAACCAGCAGACCGTTGACCGTTTGTTTTGTTTCTCCAACAGGAGATTTCGGGCTGTGTTTATCTTGTCATGGAGGTAAGCTTACTCTAGGATTTCCTTGTTACACAATTACAGACCGAACAATACAGATGTTGTTTGATCCATTTGTTGTTTTTTTTTCAATTATCTTCTTATTTGACAATCTCTTGCTTGTCTTGTTTCTATTTGTCATTAACAGTACTGCAATGGAGGTGACCTAGCCGAATACCTGCAGTGTAAGTGCACTCAATGGTGATCGCATTCTCATGAATACAATTCTCTCACAAGCATCAGTTTCTGTTAGGCTATCACTTCCATGAAAGGTGTTGCTTAAGTAACAAATTGTCTGACTACAAAGCGGTGTGATTGACATTAGCTTCATAATACTTTCTGTCAAAGTGGCTAAATTGGCACCTAAAGGCTAAAAAAGAAAGATGGTCAGTGATAACGTGTGTAAAGGTTTCGTGTGAATGTTTATTAGGAGAGCCAATTCTGACACAGCCTCTTGTTTTGCTGAGACCTTTTTCAGCGGAAGTAAACAAATCACATCATTACGCAATTTTGTGTGGAAACACCTCAGAGTCGCCAGGGGTTGCTTGAGTAGAATAAAATGAGTAGCTGTGACATTTCAGAAGTAATTCTGGATGAAGGGCTCGGACTTAATGAGTGGGCTGGCATTTGATGTGCGTCAGCGATAGGACAGCGTCATGGTTGTAATGACTAGGGGTTGCAAATTGAGGACCCTTTTGCAATACCTTGTAACTGAATCTAATCTCTTCTCCTGTGCATTTCTTAGGGCCAAGTTCTTATTCTTGTCTATTTGTGTGTCTCTCAGAATAACACACACACACACACACACACACACACATGCACAGTCTCTCACTCACAGATGGATCCTAAAATACCTATGCATGCTCCCACGCTCTCTGTTGGGAAATAAATTGTATGGGGTGTCAGCCTGTGAGGTGCTGTCCTGCACCCGCTTCCCTTCCAAATTTGTAGCATTTGCGTGGACGAAGGCTATTTTAAGGTGCTTAGCTGTTGCCACTGACCTAATTTTGCTGTCATGCCAGAAGCTTCTGGGGTTGTTTTCTCGGGGCAGCACGTTGGCGCTGACAACGGACGCACAGCTCCACGGGCACGGGCGATCCAGCACCCACACACACAAACACACACACACATACACATGCCAACCCGCAGCTCAGGTGGCAGCATGAACTCACCCACCTGTCAATAACTTATCTTGGTCGGGCTGGTGGAAAAACACAGGGTATATAAATACCCACTTAGAGGGTGGAGGAGGAAAGGACAGGGTGTTTGGGTGTATGTGTGTGTGTGTGTTTGGGAGGTGTTTGTGTGTGTGTGTGTGTGGGGGGGGGGCGGTTTGGTGGTGATGGCCATCTGTGTGTTGTGGTGTGGTTTAGTCACACCTTGTCATTGCTCACAGCTAGGACAGAGTTGTTCTCCCCAGAGGTTTGGGGCTTTTGTTATTCATTAACACGTTTCCCTCAAACGGCACACCTGATTTCCTGGCTGTCTGTGAGGTTTTATTTCTAAGCTCTATGAACTTCATTCAAGGGTTCACAGTGATGCTGTTTAAGCTGTAAAACATCAGAAACCAAAAATTTCACACTCACTACAGTTCATATTTAAGTGACCATAAAATCTATCTAATCTAAGTGCTTGTTTGATACCCCCCCAAACACACACTAATTCCTAGGGGCATCAGCAGATGTGTTACATTGGTAAATTATTTCCAAAGTAATATTGTACTAAATGAGCTAAATTATTGATTTTGTTAGGATGTTGGCTAGTGGGTTGGTGGCGTGGGGGATGGAGTCATTTGCAGCCAGCTGGTCGTTACTATAGAATAAATCCCTCAAAGGCTGCACTCATCCCTATTTAGGGTTGTGTGTAGGGTGCTGATCCTCCCTGTCCAGAGTGATTTTGGGGCTAGTTAGCTGGACATTAGTGTGAAGCTGACGTTAGTCTCATTAAGAGGTCACAGGTTGCCATGGTAGCAAAGCAGACCAGTGACCCCTATGACTTCAGCTGATGATCCATTTTGTGATCAGCTAACAATCCAAGCTTATGAGTTTGTCTCTTTGGTCAGTTTGACATCTGTGGCTGTTGGTAGTCAATTGACGGAGAAATGGTTGACAAGCATGGTAATAACATTTGTAGTTTTTTGGAAGTTAAAATTGGGAGTTACATGTAATAGTTTGAACAGTTGTCTAATACTGTGATATTTTTCTTTTTGTTCATTCAGTTTTGCTGAAATAAAAACAAAACAAAAATGTACCAAAATTACTTATTACAGTATTATAAGCACCTGTTATTAATAGATCTCTTCGACCCTCTTCTTCCCTTGGCTCCTCTTTGTCTTCTTCTCTGTCTCCCTTTGTCTTCCCTCCATAGCCAAGGGCTCCCTGCGTGAGGACACCATTCGGCTGTTCCTGCAGCAGATCGCGGGGGCCATGAGCGTGCTCCGGAGCAAAGGCATCATCCACCGAGACCTAAAGCCTCAGAACATCCTGCTGGCCTACAACACTAGCCGCAGGGCCAGCCCCAACAACATCTGCATCAAGATAGGTATGTGTGTGTGTGTGTGTGTGTGTGTGTGTGTGTGTGTGTGTGTGTGTGTGTGTGTGTGTGTATGTGCGTGCGTACAAGTTTCTGTGCTTAGTACAAACAAAAGCAACAAATGACAGTGTGTGTGTGTGTGTGTGTGTGTGTGTGTGTGTGTGTGCTTTGTACAAACACGTGCAACAAATGACAAACGAGTGTGCATGCGTGTGTGCGCGTGGGAGTGCATGTGAACCAAAGAGAATGAATGTTTCCATCTGAGCCTAGTCAAGTGTGTCTAAATTAGAGGCACTGGGAGTGTTGTGTGTTTGTGGTCAGTGATTGCATGGGGTTGGTGGGTGCACAGTGCGCTGTTTGTTTACATGGGCTCTGTGTACACTCTCTGGAACTAGTGTGGCACAGCTGCGTAGAAAGGATAGTTGGCCCAGCTTGGACACTGTGAGGTAGATTACTGGAAACCTGTGGGAGAGACCAAAGTCAAAGTTAAACAGGGGTGTTACCAGGCTTTGTTGTCTTCCTTCTACTGTTCTAATTGCCTGTATTTCCTTTTATGGTCTTTTTACAGCTGACTTTGGCTTTGCCAGATATCTTCAGGGTAACACCATGGCTGCCACTCTTTGCGGCTCTCCTATGTATATGGTAAGCGTCATTTTAATGGCAACTCCATATATTTTCTTGCCAAAATAAAGCTATTTTTTTGTTTTTGCTTGAGAGACTGTAGTTTATTTAGCTCTAGCCATAGCTAGTGGATAAAGAGTGGCTTAACTACAAAGAACTCGATCACGTCTTTCTTTAGAGATTGCTCAGTCTCCAGCACAGTACAGGGTATTACAATAATTTCCCAAATATAAGCCATGTATAAACTTTAGGCCAGTGTTTTATGCAAACTAAAAAAAACAAAACCACATACTGATCTCACCCTTGTATTAACTTCACCCATGTAATAACCTCAGATTACTAAACATTACCTATTGAATCACAATCAGGTCATGATTTCAAGTACGATGATGGAAAGAAATGCATTCCCATGTGCTGTATAGCCCCCGCCCATGTATTAGCCTCATAGATAAAGAACTTTTGCTAAATCATTGTATTAGCCTCAGTTACTGTAATAATCAGGACATTACGCTACTTTAAAGAGCTGTAGCTTAAACCATGATCAAGTCTAGATAACTTCCTCAACCCCAATGGACTATTGACTTAACCTTGTCATACTCTCTCTCTCTCTCTCTCTCTCTCTCTCTCTCTCTCTCTCTCTCTCTCTCTCTCTCTCTCTCTCTGTGTGTGTGTGTGTGTGTGTACAGGCTCCAGAAGTGATCATGTCTCATAACTATGATGCTAAAGCTGACCTGTGGAGTGTGGGCACTATTGTCTACCAGTGCCTAACCGGCAAAGCACCCTTCCAGGTACTCAGGAAACATCACAACATTTACACCACCACTCTGCTATACACAAACATGTACTGATCTATTACAGAGATACACACAGATAACTACACACAGATTACACAATACACGCATACAGAGACATGTTCTTTTTAGTAATATGCACCAATCCACCAATCCTCCTAACATTCCGGCCTGTTTCGGTTCCTCTCCTCAGAGGCACACATACACATACAGTACAGTACAGTAGACACAAGAGCGCCCAACAGTGTGTTTGTTTGTGTGTGTGTGTCGGTCACCTTGTTGTGATTGTTACAGTAATCTCTCTGAGAGAGGTCAAGGTTCTCTTGTGGGATTGTTGTTGGTTTCCCAATCGTCCCGTCCCTATGCACGGCAGCGGCACAGCCGTACTAAACGCTTTACTGCACTTCATTCTGGGTCAGCAATAATCTCTGACCTACTGGTCTGGAAACGAAGGGAGAAACTACTTTCCGTGGAAAAAAAAAGAAAAGAAAAAAAAAAAACACAGTTGCATAACAGTTAAGCTGAGCAAACAGTGGCGAGACTCTGGGAGGTTTTGCTGGCCTACTCAGTGTGGGATTGTGGCTTGTTTGAAAAGATGGCTGCCTGTGGTTGAGGAGAAGAAAAAAAAAAGGTCTGCAGCATCAGCACGGGCCTTGGAGTCAGCGGGGAGCACAGGGCAGGGAAATGTACTCTTCCAAGTGATTCCCATGGCTTTGGTAAACAGCACGTGCAGTGTGTGTGTTTGGACTGAGTACACAGCTGCTTCTGTGTGTGTGTGTGTGTGTGGTGGTGTGTCTGTGTGTGTGTGTGTGTGTGTGTGTGTGTGAGTGTGTGTGTTGTGAGCGATGAAGCAAGACAGCAGTGACGAGTGGCTCATTTTACACAACCTGGGAGTGTGTGTGGATATGTGCTTGCTTAAGAGCATGTGCCCATGAAAGTGAGAGGGATGGGTGGCAGGGTACACTGGTCAGTGCACAAGAATGTATGTGATTGTGCAGCCAATATGTGTTTGTGTGTGTGTGGTGAGAGAGAGAGAGAGCGAGAGTGATGAATGACTGGTTGCCAAGGGTGTATGATGATTTGGACAGTGTGTGTGTGTGTGTGTGTGTGTGTGAGAGCGTGTGAGAGAGAGAGAGAGAGAGAGAGAGAGAGAGAGAGAGAGAGAGAGAGAGAGAGAGAGAGAGAGAGAGAGAGAGAGAGAGAGAGAAAGAGATGAATGACTGGTTGGCAAGGTGTATGATGGTTTGGACAGTGTGTCCCAGTGGCCAGTCCCAGATCAGATTGTGTTTGCCGGCTGGGTGCCAAGCAGGCATGAGTGCTGCCATGGTGAAGGTCGATGGTGGCACGCCAAAAATGTATTCTTTCTCAGTCAATATTATTGTCATCAGCGGTGCTGTGTCAACACAGGCATTTGCCAGAGAGGGAGTCTTACGAACCCACGTCAGGCTAGTGGCATCTGTGCTGCTTCCAGGTGGTGACCTCTCAACAGAGACCCAAACTAGATGTGTGTGTGTGTGTGTGTGTGTGTGTGTGTGTGTGTGTGTGTGTGTGTGTGTAGGGGCTTACATGTATTTCCTCTACTTTGGGTCTCTATTGAGAGTTAGTAAACATTGTGATGGCTTCAGTTTTGGTAGTGAAGCATTAGTCATAAAGCTGTCAATATACAGTAGTTTGCTGTTAAAATGGTGGGATTATTATTCTAAGGTCCTACTTAGAGTTTGTAGATAGGCATACATGTAGGTCATTGTGTAGTAATACTAATAGAAATGTTTTAGAGAGGAGGATTGTTCTTTCGGAATTTTACAAACAATGAGATTTTCTTATGAAACCATATCATTTTTCTTTTATTGCCTTAGGATATTAAAATGTAGCTCTAGCCTGGATAGTTGGTGATACTTGGTATGTTGTGCCTGTATGGTATGTGTGTGTGTGTGTGTGTGTGTGTGTGTGTGTGTGTGTGTGTGTGTGTGTGTGTGTCAGTGACTTAACACTCTCTTGAGGCTTGTGTCCAGCTTCTGCTAGTCAACCAGCCCAGCCATTAGCCCCACCAAGGCCTCCCCTCCTCCATGACTATACTGAAGGTCTGTGGGAGGAGTGAGGAGGCTCATGAGAGACGAGACGTGTTCTCACCTTTGATTTATACATTATACATAGCTTCTAAAACATGATCCCCATGCCACACGCAACACCCGCAAAGCATAGCAGACAGGAGAGTAGGGAAGTGAGAGAGATGGGATAGGGAGAGGCAGTGAGAGAGAGAAAGAGTGTGTGTGTGTGTGTGTGTGTGTATGTGTGTGTGTGTGTGTGTGTGTGTGTGTGTGTGTGTGTGTGTGTGTGTGTGTGTGTGTGTGTGTGTGTGGGGGGGTGAGGATAAAGAAATGGCTTGTAAAAGAAGTTCCATTGCCAGACCAGTTCACTGAGTTCACGTGGGTGGCCAGATTTGAGCCAAAGATGTCAGGGTCAGTGTAAAGTCAGAGGCTAACTGCTGGATAGGTTTTATCAGCTGTACTTTGTTTAATGTGTATTTGCATAATAGATTATGTGGTGCATGAAGTAGCAATCTGCACCTTGTCCTGGTGACATGGATTATAGTTCACAGAATTAGATTGAGTGATGAAATCTGATGAAATAAGATTTCTATTAACTCATGTTTTGTTGACAAGCCACCTCATCAAAATAAAATATTGTTCATTCGTTCATGTAAATAGAATTTATGTGAATGTCAACCACTCTCCGAATCTTCCCACCCATGTCATTCCACTGGGTTATGGTGGAAGTGTAACAAATGAATGCTGAGAAGTCGTGCGTCACTGCAGGCAGCACCATAACCGTGATTATCCACAGCAACTTGGCTTAACTCACGTGATTTCCATACGCCAGATAGCAGTCTGGTTTTGTTAGGTCTTTTGGTGGTCACTGGAATAGTAAATGGGATATCTGGCACTTGAAACGGGCTTTTTTGGTTTCCATCATAAACCAATGCAACAGTAGTCATCAGAATTCGAGGCCATTAAAATCTTAAAATCTGTTGAGAGATGCAGCTTAGAGATGGTAATGGAACTCTGTGTTGATCCTTGTGAGAATTATATTTGCAAGCATTTTGTACAACTTAACCTTATTCTATTTCTCTCTCTGTGTGTGTGTGTGTGTGTGTGTGTGTGTGTGTGTGTGTGTGTGTGTGTGTGTGTGTGTGTGTGTGTGTGTGTGTGTGTGTCTATGTCACCCCACAGGCCAACAGTCCACAAGAGCTTCGCCTTTTCTATGAAAGGAACCGGAACCTAACTCCTAGGTAAGCGGCCAGATAAGAATTTTGGGTAATTGGAGTAAACAGAACCTATTAATGCGATGTCACAACATCACTGTCATAGTGCAACACTCATCTGCACAGTTAGTCATCTACTTTAGTCTCTTTCGCAATCTCTCTCTCTCTCTCTCTCTCTCTCTCTCTCTCTCTCTCTCTCTCTCTCTCTCTCTCTCTCTACACACTCTCTCTCTCGCACACACACACACACACACACACACACACACACACACACACACACACACACACACACACACACAAACACTCACGTTGCAGTTTGATTGTGAAATTGCTGTTAATGATACTAAGGAAGTGCTTTGCTGCTACAGATCCCCCCCCCCCCAACCCACACACACACACTAATATAGGTGGACTAGACTTATTTTTAAAGCCTGAAGGAATGTGTACAATATAACCCGTCTATCTATCTATCTATCTATCTATCTATCTATCTATCTATCTATCTCTATCTGTCTGTCTGTCAGTCAGTCTGTCTGTCTGTCTGTGTGTATTCTATGCATACAGAATGAAAGTAGTTGACAAGTTGATTAGCAGATAGTGGCATCCATGAATGAAGGGATGACTGATTCTTCATTCTGTCTTGTCCTGTCTCTGAAGGAGTCAGTCATGTTTGTTTTTATAAGCC
>JAODXP020000019.1:9584864-9629864 GCA_027497455.2 Sardinella longiceps
GTCAGACTGAAATAAATAATAAATGAATAAAAGCTTATTTAAATAAACAAATCTAGGTAATAGCAAAAATTGAAATAGATATGCTCCCCTCACCTCTGCACTTCTCTTGTTTCTTTATTATTCTCTTATATATTGTTCCCCCTTTCTTGAATATCCTCTACCCCGACTCCCTTCTCTCTCAGAATCGTAGTGTTACCTCCACCCCCTGAACCCCGAAAGACTTAACTGGCATTAATCTGCTTGACCAGATTGGCTAATCCGTCCCCATCAGGGAGGACACTGGGATAAATATGTCCTTATGTTACCTGTGTCAGTGTCCCTCCGGCTCCTTCTAAAACTATTTTCTCATTGCAGAACTACGTTACCCACACATCACTGCTGTGGCAAAGCAGGAAGTATCTCTCCTGTCACCCCAGGCGGAACAGCTGTAGCCATCCACAGGAAGCTGTCAGCTGGGGGCTGTAGGCCTAACCAGCCCTCACCACTTGGTAAATAAATAACATTCTAACAGACATGCATCACATACACATCTAGGGTGCCCTTCGTGCCAAGTGCCTGCACAACTGCAAATATTTTTTTTTACTGCATATATATATATATATATATTTTTTTAAGAACAGTGCCAAATATGGCTGCATTTGGCTGTTTGTATCTGTGTCTCTGTGTGTAAAGGTCTTGCAAAGGATGCTTATATTTTTATCTGTGCTGAGTCGTACTAAGTGTGCTCATATCTCTAGAGTTTTTTAAAGTGTGTTCTTATACTGTACGTATTCGTGAACATACACATCATGTACTTATAAAAGTATGTTCTGTGTCTTTATCTGGAAGATTTTATCTGTATTTGTGAGGTTTTATAAAAACGTTGTGTTTGTATCTTTGTAAGGATCTTACAAAGTGTGTTCATATATGATCCATATCTGTATAAGGCCTAATAGACAGGAGCCCTTCTGTACAGTAAGCATATTTTCATGTGTTTTGTGCCATTTGTGTTCCACAGTTGGCGCCATTCCTGAGGTACCTGGTCAGTCCTCTCCGCTGGGCACTCGGACTGGCATGCAGCGAGCAGGTAAGAGAGAGGGAGGGCGACAGGGCGTGTCTGCTTTGCTAAGCTCATTTTAGCTACAGCTCATCTCATCCTGGGTATTTATGTGACGTTGCTAATATTAGCTGGGAAGTTTAATTTCATGTTGCATCACGTTTTCTGTTTTCCATAGACTGTTTATAGTAATACACAGAAGGGTTTTACAAGATTTTTTCCAATGTTGGCAAATCTCAAATTCTTAGGAACTGACAAGGATCATTCAATCTAAAACATACCTTTTCAGCTACATGGGATATACACAGATATTCCTCTTTCTTCTTTTAGCTCTAATGTAGTGTATTGATCAAAATAGCCAAACGAATCATTTATAAAACAACATTTGTTTTATATATTTTTTTAATTTGCTTTTTCATCCCTTCCCTTCTTTTTGCTGATCCTGGAGCAGATCTGAGCCCTCGGTACCAGATTCATGCCCAGGTGCCAGTCCAGTGCCACACAGACCTGGGAGCAGACACCCCTATGAGCCATAGGAAGAGGACTCACAGGCAGAGTCCTGACCCCACTGTACCTAAAGTGAGTCTCTAGAAACCTCAGAATAAGAGTATAGAATTGTAAGCTAAAGAAAAGAATGCAGCCAATAACTATAAGTATACAGTAAAATCAAAGGAGATTGATGCTTTTACACCAAATAGTGTAGTAAGGCTGGTATTCTTCCAGGTGCATAAGTCCAAAAAAGTGCTTAGCTCCATGAATTTCAGCCTGCACTAAGCACTTTTTTGGACTTACATGTAAGCACCATACTGCCCTTAATGCACAGAGTTATCAACTGCAGTTTGATAAACAATATGTATAAGACAGCATCACGTCATGCCATAAGGGGAAATAGATTGAGGAAAAGAGTTGCAACATGAAAGTGCTAGTGCACAAACATACTGATCACTTCAAAACAGTGCACTTAGTGAACTCTACTGTATGTGAGTACACTAACGTACAGTTGAAGACTACTGTATAAGTCTAAATATACTTCTGAGAGAACTGTAACTATATGAGTGTGATGATGTCTTCATGCCCCCCTCCACTGTGTGTGTGTCCCAGTACGACCCCCGCAGGCGGCCCAGTTCTCAGAACCTGCCTCTGGGCTCTGCCCTCATGGGGCCTCGCATCCGCACCGTGCCCAACCTAAAGGACCTGGAGGGAGGCCAGGGCACCATGCCCACTCTCACTAGACACGCTGGGGACACCAGGAGAGACTCTGTCAAGAGGTAGAGATTGCACTCGCTGTCACTCAAACACACACACACACATGCGCGCATGCACACACACACAGGCGCGCATACACACACACACACACACACATGCACGCACGCACACACACGCACACGCACACACACACACACACACACTGTGCACACACACACACACACACACACACACACACACACACACACACACACACAAATGCTGTGCATACACACATACAGTACAAAGACTTTCCAACACAGCCTGGTGTAAATCAGGTGGTGACCTCGCAGTGTGAGGTTGTAAGGTCTTACATGGAAGCACTTTTCTGGGAAGAAGTCGTTTAATTTCTCATGGATATCGAGAACAACAACACTGAATTAATGAGATTTCCAAGCCTCTCTCCACAGCATGGAGTTGTCTGTTTACACTGGCAAACATCTCAGCTGTTGTGCCGGATGTTGAAATACGATTTAGCTGTTCAATATATCTACTTTGTTATTGGATTTTTTTTTTTTTTTTTTTTAGAGAATTGTTCAAAAATCGTCAAGAATGTTGGAGAGTGCTATGGAGAATTCAATGCATTAAATTAAAATAAAATTTAAAATAACAAAGACTACAATAGAACAATGAATGCAAAAGATTTGCAGATTTTTTGGGGATTTTACAGTAAATATGTTGAGGCTATTGGATGAGGCTGAGGATTCTTTGCTGATGTGCTTAAACAGATCGATGAGCACTGGACGTCTGTCAGACATGTTGCTGAAGGCTGTGTTTGGAGCGCAGCTGGACCGTGGCAGTACAGACAGCCTCAATTTGGAGAGGCCCATGGACACAACAGGTACACACACACACACACACACACACACACACACACACACACACACACACACACACACACACACACACACACACATATTTCCAACTGAACACCCTCACATGTAAAAGTAAGCAGAGTGGTGTGGGTCTGTAGGCCACAAGTTGTTCCACATTCTTGCTCACTCAACATACACAAACAAGTTGTTTTAGCGTATCCATACAAATACTGGTACAGATTAGATGACTGACGCACATTCACGGTACACAGAAGCTTTACATCTCTGTGAAAACACTTGCTTTTGGCTGGGTGGGGCAGTATGTTTTCCTCAGGTTGTATAACTCAAGTAAATCCTTATTTATGTCTAAGTAGGCTATAGTTTATGACCCAGTGAAGGCAAAGTTTTGAAAATCTGCTGAACAGTGGCTGTCTGGTCTGTTCATAGTAGCCTAACTTACAGTCAGGTTTTGTACCACTGTGTAAGTGGGTGCATCTCAATATAATATCTCACCTCTCACCCGTGCAACCTTTTAGAGCCACTCCCACAATGATGACCTAGCAATAAACATAGCAACCAATATGATCAATGTAATAACCAGCATAGCAACCGTCATATCTGCCTTAGCCACGACCTAGCAACAACTTCAATGACTTAGCAACTGTGTCATGTTTTGTTTCTGTGTAACATGTTTCCCTGCAATTACAATCTGTAGTTCTTTTTTTTCCTGTCCTGCCCACCTCTTACCACTGTCTGACCCTCTGTTTTTCTCTGTCTTGGGTTGGCAGGTGGGGTAGGAGGTAGTCCATCTCGGGCCATCTTCACAGTGGGCTCCCCAGGGTCGGGGCCCTCACCTCCTCTCATCAGCAGGCCCAGAATCTTCACCGGTACGTATATATGTAGCCCGAGCCGTTCTCACCCTGCACTGCACTCAGGTCTCTAACTTGCCACTCTGTCAACTACAACAAACCCACGGCATGGGAGTCGAATGCTCTAATCACTGAGCTAACAGCCCAGGCTTCCATCTCAGCAGTTAGAAGCGTTCTTGAAGGACTAGGGGATGTGAAGATTTACACGTACTGCCGCCAGCTAGCCGAGCTAGTTGGCATCCATTACTTATAGAAGCATAGTGATACAGACACAGACGCCCTCTGTCTGGATTTAATTTAAAAACTTGCAGGCTAATAGCTGGTTCCCATTGTTTTAGTCTTTTCAGTTTCCCATTGTTTTAGTGCAGACTTGCTGTCTTCATGCTGTCACATTAGCCTCTGCAAATTGCCCACCTGAAACAATAGAATACTATACAAGAGAATGTTATCACTCACGCCTCTACTAGAAAATGTTAATGCTCACATCAGCATTCTAAATGCACTTACAAAGTGTAATTTATATTTGTTTGTGACAAAGAATTGTGCTCTAGATAAAATAGACTACATTATATTTAACTGACATGCATGTTCATTATTTTATTGTGCAGTTGTATTCATTCTTTTTTACATAACTATAAAAATCTCATTTTAGTCTACTAGGTTTATGTAGCCTAGAAATTTAGACCCCCCTAGCGGCAGCAAATTCATTCAGCCACAGAAAATCTTCTGTACAGAGATGGCCTGTCAGGCTAAGGTTTATGCACACTGCAATGCTCAGTCTTTGGCTATTCACTAAATCTCTCTGACTTGCGTGGCCATTCTGTAGTGGGCTCCACCAGCCCAGGGAGTCCAGGCTGGACCTACGGGCATCGTCAGGCCCAAGGGAGAGGCCAGGAGGAGAGCTGTGAATGCTACTCAGACCCCAACACCAGCCCCCTCTGCAGGGACATCGCCTTTGAGCCCCCAGAGCTGCCAGAGGAGACTCTCATGGAGGTATGGAGCATTTTATTTGCCATTTGGATGCCCTCACACACACACACACACACACACACACACACACACACACACACACACACACACACACTTTTCCATTTTTGCCCTCTTATTTATGTGCCAAGAAAATAAAGAAAATACTTGTCATGAATGAAGGGGTTAGTATTACTGTAGTATTTATTACCGGTACTGTAAATTTAGGTTGTGTTTCCTCCATTTTGGAGCATCTGGCAGACCTTACTGAATACTTTAGGAAGAAGCATGTTAGAATAAGATAATTAGTTGTTTTTACTCTACAGTCAATCAAATAAACATCACCTATCTGACGACATCTGTCTCTCCTCCTCCTCCTCAAACACACACTCACACATACAGCAGGAGCATACGGATGCGTTAGGTCAGCTCCGCTTCATCTTAGCCTTCTCCCACTGCATCATGGAGATCGCTGCTGCAAAGGACTCTGGGGTCGAGATATGCGATGCTCCAGACGCCTCCTTCCTGGAGCAGAGCGTAGTGGCCGACCAGATCAGTCTGCTGAGCCGAGAGTGGAGGTGAGGCTGGTGGAGTTACAGTAATGCAGCCTGCTGGCATGGTGTGTTTGGGGGACTTGGGGAATTGGGAGATTGAGGCATGGTTTCAATGTAAACAATTGCTGAACTATAAATTAACTGTACTCTACAGTCAATTGTAGAGAGCTTCATTCTTCTATTGTGATGGACAGTGGATAATGATGCATACAAACTCAGATCCGTGACTGTCCCTGTGAGATTCTGGAACCAATGAAACAAGTATGGTATTATGTTTTAACCCTGTGTGTGTGTCTGTGTGTGTACCTGTGTGTGTGGTGTGTGTGTGTGTGTGTGTGTGTGTGTGTGTGTGTGTGTGTGTGTGTGTGTGCGTGTGTGTGTGTGTATCTCAGCTATGCTGAACAGCTGGTGCTCTATATGAAGAGTGCTGAACTACTGTCGTCTGCGCTGCATACTGCCATGGAGGACATCAAGCGAGGCAAACTCTACGCCTCCTGCACCGTCAAACAGGGTGAGACTGGCAGCAGCAGATGCAGCACACACACACGCACACACTCACATGCACTGACATGCACATGTGCACACACACACACACACACATGCGCGCACACACACACACACACGCACACACACACACACACACACACACACACACACACACACACACACACACACACACACATGCGCGCACACACACACACACACACACACACACACACACACACACACAATGTTAGAGACACGTGCAATGATGGTGAACTTGTGACACAGTTAGCAGATTGTACCAAAATGTAACCATTATGCCATCATTTTTTCAAGACTTGTATTACAAAGGGGGAAACTACATGTATGTCTTTTGTATGTATCTATTCCATGTTTATTTAGAGGACTGTAGTTATACTGTATCTCTAAACAGTATATTTGAAAGAAATTTGGATAGTATTTGTTTTATCTGTATTAACTGTTTTATTTGTATTTTCCGTGTTGGTAGTGGTGCGTAAGATGAATGAGCTCTACAAGTCCAGCGTGAGTTCATCCCGCAGTCTCAACGTGCGGCTGCAGCTGTTCTTTACCACCAAGCAGCGACTCATGGACCGCATCAACAGCATCACGGCCGAGAAGCTGATCTACGCCCACACTGTGAACATGGTACAGTATGCACCAGCAATGCATTGTTGCTTCCACAGAACCTGCACCCCACTAGGCTGTTCTGGATGAATGACACTTATGAGAGATAATGTATGTGTAATATAGTATAAATGTATGTAATGTAGGCTATATAATCAACATGCTTTTAATATGCTGTTTTTCTTTCTTTCCGTCCATCTTTCTTTCTTTCTTTCTTTCTTTTTCTTTCTTTTTTTCTTTCTGCCTTTAACTCTGTCTTTCTTTCTTTCTTTCTTTCTTTCTTTCTTTCTTTCTTTCTTCCTTTCTTCTTTGCTGGTGCAGGTTCAGACCACAGCCCTGGATGAGATGTTTCACCAGGGTGAGGCCTCAGTGGAGCGCTACCACAAAGCCCTGCTGCTCATGGAGGGGCTCACCTTTATCATCACAGAACCAGCAGACATACACAACATCAATAAGTGTAAGTGAAACACACATACATACACACACATACATACACACACACACACACACACACACACACACACACACACACACACACACACACACACACACACACACACATACAGTACACACACACACACACACACACACACACACATACACACACACACAGAGTATGAGAGAGACAAACACACAGACACATGCTTACAAGGACGGAGACAATTTCCTTTGGTATATAGACAGATTTACACCAGTGGCAATTCCAGCATAGCTTATTAACTGCATTGTAACGGCTTGTCTCTCCCTGCAGGTAAGCAGTGCATCGAGAGGCGCCTCTCTGCCCTGGAGCCGGGGACGTATGTGTGAAGGAAGGAGAGAGAGAAGGAAGGAAGGAAGGTGTCAATCCCCAATCCTTTCCCCCCCACTCCTACTCTCACCTTCCTCCCGTCAGTGTCACAACCAAAGATTCTAGAGTACTTCGCTTTAGAATCTTATTTGGTCACACAACCACTTCCACTCTCCTCCTCTCGCAAGCATGTTGTGGCTTCCCTTAGGTTGTCAGTCATTTGAGAAGCTTGTCTGCCTGACGCTGGTGAAGGTGAGGCAGTAACACTTTTAGATTGCTCTCCCAGCACGCAAAGATGAAGGACAGATGTTTGGGGGGGGGGGGCACTCTTCTGCGGTTACCCTTGGTAAGCAGCTGTCTCCATGGTACTGGAGAATTGACAGAGCCGTTTGGCTGCCATATGCCATTGGAAGTTCAAGCTTCCAGACAGGGGAGATGGAGAATCACTGATGTTCTGTGTGGTAACTCAAGTTGATGAACCAGAGGAGTGGAATCGCATTTCAAGTGTACAGGGTGTCAAGGAGGAATTTGACCAAAAATATTGCCAATGTGTAATAAAGAACCTTTTAGAGAGGAAGACGTATGATCTTTGAGTTGTATCATACTTTTAATACTTGATTTCTGTTGAGACATTGAATCAAGCAATCAAGCAATATTCTTTCCTTACGACCACTTGCAGCATCAGAATGATCTACTAGAGTGCTGGGCGCTTCAAGTGTACTTCAAATTTACACAGCTCTTTTAATGGTTACAAGTCAGCCCTACTATTCTATTCTGCATGGCCGTGTGTTTTGGAACCAATGCACAACTCTTTGCTCAACTGCATTAAGTTATACAGTATTTAATGCAGTTTATGAATGTCAAGAAAGTTTTTTTTTTCTTTTGGGGTAACTAGGTATTGCATACCTGATTATGGATGAAATTCACAGAACAGCACTTTATGTACCAAACGTACACAAGTCCTTTTTCCCTTTTATTCATTCAAAGCCGCTGCTTTTAGTCAATCTGCCTGATCAGAAAACATGACTGTCGTTTTTGGCCCATTCTATGTAGCATCCCACATTTGTTGAATGTGATTGACATGGTAATACTGTATTGTTGTTTTTGTCCTTTGACTTTGCTACTACAGTACGGTAGGCTCTGTGTGTCAATGTAGTTCAAAACATATTTTATTTATTTTCTTTTAGCTTGAGGTGTTTACAATGTTGCATTTTGCTGGGACACCAAAAAAATGGTATTTAAGTTTGGCTTGAATTTGGTGTCACTTTTACCACAGTTTTTTTTTTGTTGTTGTTTTTTTAATCAAACTCTAAGTTGTAAGATAACTTACAGTTATCTTCGTTTATCAGAACAGTTTTGGTCTGTGATTATTACCGTAGTTCTATTTTGCAAGGTTTTTGTTTGGTTGCATCTTAGAATTTGTCATAGGAGTGGAGTGGAATGCCTGTTTTCATAGTTGAAACATGTGTAAGTGTTTGTGAGTGTAAGTGTTCTATCACTGAATAGGCCACATGGAAAATGTGGTGTTTCACTTTTGTGGTAAGTTGTTGGACAATTTAAGTCTCACCTAAGCCTACTGCCTCGCCTTAACTGAACCTAGTATACAGTGTGCTCTGAGCAATGTCGCCCTCTAGACACAAACACAGGGACTGCCATTTCTTCTGTGTGCATGTGTATACTTCTCATGTCTCACTGAAATGCCTTCTTAAAATCTGGGTCGACAATCAAAGCAAGTCAGGGGGAATTAAGAAAGTTTAGGCTACATTGAATACAGTACTGTTTCTTTCTTTCTTTCTTTTGCACTACTGGTAAAATAGGCTATTATTTGTGCATATTAGCAAGTATGTTATTCCATGAATAGTTGAAATTAACATAACAGATAGGCTGTAATATTTGTTTTCCCCTCATGAAATTCTGCATATGAAGTGTTTTTGTACTGTTGAGTGATTTTTTTGTTATTGTGAGAGTGCTTTGACTGTGGTTGTGTGTACTTGAGCTGTTAATGAATGTTTCTGACACAACATGCCTGGGTGTGAGAATGCACAGCACACTGTGAAAGTGACAATGGAATGCCTAATGGCTAATGTACTTGATTTCCAGGCGAAATTTGTAAAATAATTGCTGCAGTATTTATATTGTTTGTATGTGTATGTTTGAAGCCAAAATCAAAATGCATTTTGACAAGTGTATTTGAGTTGTTGAAATAAAGATTTTTGCTTTTTACTTTACAAATATGTTATTGTGTCACGCAGTATTTTTTTCAGAAGAATTTTCTTTCGACCCACTCATTTTTTATTTATCTCAACTAGGCCTAGGCTACTGCATTGGCCTTATCCTTTGTTCTGAGAACATACCATAAATAGACACGGCATTGCCGCTTTAGATTCACATAAAGTGTATTAGCGTTTTTTCCAGTAACTATTTATAAAACGAATATTTCTGTAGCCTATATGTCCATTTTTACAATTTTACATTAGGCCTAATGAAAGAAAGGAACGTTACGCGGAACACTACTCAGCTCTAGCCGTCGTACAAGACTTTCATTGGACAGCATGTTTTACTCTTTACAATGATTGGTTTAGAGACCTGTCTGTTTAAGTGAGATATGACCCCTTGTTGAAGAGCTTCCGGGTTTAGCCAGAATAATGGAAAACTAAGGTGGCTACCGCCATGTTTCTGAATGGGATATATGTGGAGCAATTATTGCATTTTTAAGAAATTATCGTCATTGTAGAATTATTTACCTGTTACTGTCGGGTTGTACAATTAAACAGCATTTTGAGTGTTTATGTTACACGTGCAGAAGTGTAATTTGTGGCAGGTGAGTGTACATGGACGGGGCAGTGTTTTGTGTTTAGCATCTAGTGTGCTGCGCTAAACCAACCGTGCTAACCGTAAGCGATATTTTATTATTTCTCTTTTTAATTGACTATTGGTAATTTTTTAATGGTAGTAGAGCGTTATACATGTAATTAACAATCACCCGTGTCTCGCTGTACTTTGCTATCACACCGCATTTTAAATACATCGCGCTTTTAAATTATAGCGCTCGTTAGCAGTGCCGCCTGTTCTGTTCACGCCTAGGCCTTTCTGTAGCCCTCTGTAGGAGCCATAGCGATATAGCATTACCGAAACGTCAATTGAGTAGAGATGCAAGACACTATATTGTGTCTACTTAGGAATTGCCACTATTTAAAGATAAGCTATATGTATATTTTTGTTAGTCTGCGTTCTTTAGTAGATGCTAAATAGTGCCTTTTGTCAGTACTATCATACTGAACTTGTAAATGGATTAGAACGCTATCGATATGTATTGGCCAAGGGTTTGGCCAATTCTTCTTAATTATGATTATGTTAATCATAGTGTATTCGTAGTATATATCTATAGAAGTGTATTGATCCTGGCAGTGGTGTTTGAAGACTAGTTTGGTCTGTCCAATTATGCAAATCTATTAGCTATGTAAAGATACTGTGCATGATGTAATAAGTAATAAGTTGTAAGCTGTAGACTAGCTCTTGGCTGTCACTATTGAAAGTTATGACTCTTGGTATGATTTCTTTAAGAAATACTTGACTAACTGTGCCTTGAGATGGTTGATGAGGCTTAACATGAAATATTTGACAACTATGCATATTTTATTTATATTTTATAATTTTTTACATATATATAATTTATTACAATATTTTTACTCACCGCAGTAAATTCACCCCAATCTCTGTTCTAGACTACTCCAACGACATAAATCTGCGCAATGCACCATGGAGGAGGACCACCAAATGTTCAGCGGCAAGTACAGCGATCTAAGTCCACAACAGCGTCAGAGGCTGAGGAGCAACAGCAGCAGCCTCTGGCCGTTACCCAGCAACAGCAAGCCGCCACTAACCACCCGCAGTCACCCGTGACTTCCTTCACCTCCGCCCCGGCCGCGGCGAGTCCCTCAGCCCCGCAGTCCCCCAATTACCAAATCATCATGAGCCGCAGTCCGGTGACCCTGCAGAACGTAGGTCAGATGATGACGGGCAATCAACAGATTACCCTCACGCCCTTGCCTCTGCAGAACCCCGCGTCACCAGGCTTCCAGCACCAGGCGCCACAGTGGCGCTTCGAGGGCACGTCCTCCTACATCCAGGTGACCTCGCCTCTCCCCCAGACCATGCAGCCCCAGAGTCCCACGCAGCACAGCCCCGTCTCCCTGCAGGCGGTACCCAGAGCAGGCCCCCCGGTGAATGCAGCTGCCACATTGGGCGTGTGCGGGCAGAGCCCGACAGGCATGCTTGTCCGCCAGATCAGCCTCGGGAGCCCCAACGCGAGCGGGCACTTTGTCTACCAGGATGGCACTGGGCTGGCACAGCTGACGGCTCCCACAACAGCAGGCCAGGTTCAGTTGGCGTCACCCGGTGCGTCTGGAGCGGCCCGTGAGAGGAGGCTTTCCCAGCCCCACTCTCAGACAGGAGGCACCATCCACCACTTGGGCCCACAGAGCCCTGCAGCACCAGGCTCCGCTCTCCAAACGCTGGGAAGCCCCGGTCACATCACCACCTCCAACCTGCCCCCACAGATCAGCAGCATCATCAAGGGCCAGCTGGCAGCACGGCCCATGATCTTCGAGAAGCCCGCTCAAGGTGTGGTGGCAGGTGTGGGGACAGCCACAGCAGCTTCGTTTGGAGTACCGAATCCCATGCCCCCCTCCAGCCCGTCGCGCACCAACCCCTCACAGGGCCTATCTATGCCCCTCACACCCACTGGGGCAACCTTGAAGAAGTCGGCGGCAAAGAAGCTGGAGGAGATCGCACCAGCCACCCCTGAGGTGGCCCAGCTGAGGAAGCAGTGCTTGGAGCACCACGGCAAGAAGATGGACGGCTTGAAGGAGGTGTTCAAGGAGTACCTGATCGAGCTGTTCTTCCTCCAGCACCTGCAGGGCAACATGATGGACTACATGGCCTTCAAAAAGAAGCCGTGCGTCCCGCTCTTCACGTACTTGAGGCAGAACGACCTGGACTTGGAGGACGAGGAAGACGAGGAGGAACAGTCTGAGGTTATCAACGACGAGGTAGGAGAGAGATGTGCGATGGCATGTGTTTCAGGCTTCCACTACTCCGCGTTCAGTTTGCACCTTTTTTCTTCCCCTTTCCCCCTTCCCGATGGTTAGTTTTTAACCAGTACCCCTAGGGCAATTTTTTTCAAAGGTCTGTCAGGGATTTCAGTGCGGAAAAAAAGGCTTTTTCTCCCTCAAGCAAACTCAGGAAGCATCCGTCTACACAGTTAGTTTTTCGAGGTCACTGTTTTTTGTCTTTGCCTATAGGGCAGCGCGGCGATAGCGAAGAGGTTGTTTTTAGCACGTTCGTTTAGATTCTTAGCCCTCAAATACACGTTTCCATGCCAACCCCCTCCTTCAGGTGAAGGTCGTGACCGGAAAGGACGGACAGACAGGGACTCCAGTTGCCATAGCGAAGCAGCTCCCGCCCAACGTATCGGCCGCCTTCTCTGCTCAACCGCAGCAGTTCCAGGTGATGGAGACTCGAGTAGAATTTTGTCGTTAGATGTTTTTTTTTATTTTTTTATTTTTTTTTATGGATGCGTTACATAGAAACACACCGCCGTAATGCATCTTTCCATCATCATCATAAGCTTTGTTAGATAGGAAACTAGTCTAAATAGAAAACGTTGTTGTCCAAGGTTTTTCATAGTTGTCCAATGTCCATGCCTCAACTTTGTCGTTTGTCCAGGATCATGCATGACCTGCATGTACCTCCATTTGCCTGTTACCTTTTTTGTTGTTTTGTCTCTTTTTTTTTTTTCTTTCTTTTTTTTTTTCTTTCTTTTTGGTACCACAGTTGATTGATGGTGGTTTCACATTGACATCCAAAAATAATGTGCTAAAGGCATCATAATGCTTGTTTAGCCGGAACCTTATCGCCTTGCAAGCATCAAAGGCAGATGCTTCACTTAAGTAAGTGGTTGAGCAATTTCGGTGATGTTGCTTTTCTCATTTCGGCTTCCTGCTCAATAGCTGTTGGTGGAGACTCTGCCCATTCAGTGCAAGCTGCATATGATTCTTGAGGGCTTGTAAGACGGCTTCTCTGTCCTCTTCAAATGTGCCAGAAAAGTTTGAACTGAGACGGGCAAATTCAGACCACCATCTGACGTTTCCTAGATGTCTTTTTAACTCTGTTGACGCTGTTTTCCTGACTGAAGTATTATGTCCTCTCACAGGTGGTGGCTGGGGGCAGCATGTCCAACCCCGTCGACATCGATGCCTTGAAACGGCAACAGGCCCTCGTTCAAGCAGGTAGGAGTGTCAGCAGAGGACGAAAGGACAAGGATTTTTTTTTCTCTTTTTCTTTCTTGCTTTTTAAAAACTTTTCTTTCCTACCCCTTTTTCATTTCCTCGAGTTTCTTTTTTTCCTTTTTTTTTCCTGGTTTCCTTTTCTCCCCCTCCCTCCCACCCCCCAGATTGCTTCTGCTTAAACTCAGCACCTTACACCAGCGCTTTGTGTTTCGGAGCCTGTAATTTGGTTACGGGGCTGATCGGGGGGTGCTGGCTCCCCAACCCCAATGGCTGAATGCGCGCAGAGGGTCTTTGCTCTTTGCCAAGTGTACCTGTGTGTGTGTGTGTGTGTGTGTGTATATGTATGTGTGTGTTTGTGTTCTTTTATTTTATTTTATATATATTTTTTGTATATACATTTTTTTTTCTTTTTTTTTCTTTTTATAAGTTCTTTTTTTTTCCACTTTTCTTTAATTTTCCGTTACGAGGGTATTGTGTGTTCTGCACCCCAGATCAGGCTAAGAGATCCCGGATTGAAGTTGGTCGCCACGGGATGATTTTCCAGCATCCTGCTGTAGCTCCTTTAGGATCGCCTGCCGTGCCGCTCCAGCAGCTAATGCCAACGGCACAAGGTAGGAATGCCCGCTGGGGGTCGCCAAGGCCGGTTCTTCTTATTTACTCTATTGCCTAAGTTTCCGATGTGCGTTCGGAGCCGTCCGTGTCGAGAAAAGAGAGAAAAAAAAGCCAGTCTTTTGGAGAAAGCTCCAGCACTCCACAGGCAAAAAACAGCTGCAGTAGCAGCTCAATTCACTTGTCATCCAGTTTCAAGAATCTCACATCTTGCTATTCTAGCAGGATTTTTTTCATTAATGATCATAGGGGAAATTCAGGGAAGAAGAAAGTCACGAAGACGACTAAGGAACATTCCTACACATTCTCAAAGAGAAGACTCCATATCTTTTATTTAGCCATATCATTTGGTTTTTCCAAATCATACCGCTTCATCCATTGCTTTGGAAGATTGGTTCTGATCTTCTTTGCTGGAAATGAACCTTTCCTGCGCTTCTGCATTTGGCTAATTGGAAGGTCACGGATTACCAAGATCACAAAACACAGAAGAATTTGGGGGAAAAACAAAATTCAAAAATCGCCTAAGCTCTTTCCAGCGATTCCATATTTGTGCGCACCAACCAAATGATTTGTTTTATTTGTCATTTTTTATCATTGCTTCTTACTTTATTAGTAATTGTCATTTCCCTTCCTCTCTCCCCCCCCATGCTCTTCTCCTTGGTTTCCCACAATTCATCTTGTCCGTATTGTCCACCTGGATCGATGTCTGTGCATCTCCGTCCTCTTGTGTCCACTGTGTAGAGGCTCCTGGTCATTTCAGCTCTCTCTTACCATCATTTTTTGTTCCCTCGCGTTCTTTTATTATTTTTTATTTTTTTTGTCTCCAGTTCCAGTCTGACTCCACTTCTTTCCCTCCAGATGTTGACAGGGAAGCTGCATAGGCCAGATGTGTGTGAGAGAGAGCGAGAGAAAACAAAAAGAAGCAACTTAGACTTAAGTGTGTGTATGTTTTGTTCTGTCCGTGTGTCGTCTCCTGCTCAGGGAGGCCGGCGTGTCCCCACCTCTAAGCTCAGCACCTACCGTACCGTACTCTATGGCTGACCTCAGCAAGGCATCCCGATGGCTCCGTAATCTAGACGATGCCCGTGTTCCATGCCCCGTGTCGGCATCCCCAAGTGTCCGTCCGTATGCCTGCAGGCAAACGTTGTGCTTCTGTCGCCTTGTGCAGCCAAAACCCAAACCTTGCTTCAATCCACGCCCTCAGCTTTTGTTTTGTGTCTCCCTTCTCCTGTACACCTCCCTTACCCCTACCACCCTACCCCCCACCCCACCCCTCACCTCTGCTTTGCAATGCCTAAATGCCCTAAACCAGACCAGGTGGTCTAAAGCATCCCTTACTGCCAAAGTAACCTGTGCTTCATGCATGCTTAAATCTGTGTTGTCTCTGTGCTTACTTCTATCCTTTCATTTCCCTTCCTTTCTCTCCTCTTTTTCTTTTCCTTTTTAAGTTTGCTTTCTTTTTATTTTCTTCTTGAAACGTTTTATCTTTCTATATATATTTATTATTTATTATTTTATTGAAGTCTTGTGGAAGTAAATGCATGGAGTGATATCAGTAGAGAGTCATTGTTTGATGAAAGTAGTTAATTTAATTTTTTCTCATGACCATAATGGTTTCTGTTAGTAGAAAACATGTAGATGCCACAATTTATGTTATTTTGTTATGATTTTTTAAACGTAGTCATTGTACATTTCTAGTTCTCATTAGTTATCACGTTAGTAAGTATTGGTTTTAGTGACTATTTTTTAAGTATTATTATTATTATTATTATTATTATTATTATTATACATCACTTCATGCTCTGCGATTATGGCCCCCCAGAGGGCCTTACAAGCTCTAGAACCGCTGGTTACAAATGATCTGATATCAAAAAGCAGCAAAAAAAAAAAAAAAAAAGTAGTGGTTCAGAATTGTCCCCTTACGGCAGAGGGAAGAATGTCCTCCTCGCAGTGCTCCAGCTCGAAAGTGTGTATCGTTTATGGATAGTTTAGCCATACTTTTGCCTTAGGTTGTGTTTGTAATGAAAAAGTGCAAGAATGATCATGGCAGGATGACAGCGATAGCTCTAAGTGATAAACAGAGATCTCTGTGGATCCCCCCCTTCCCTCCTCAATCCCACTCCTCCATTTCACTCTCTCTCTTTCTTTTTCTCTCCATTCCTTTCTTTCTTTCTTTCTTTCTTTCTTTCTTACTTTCTTTCTTTCTTTCTTTCTTTCTTTCTTTCTTTCTTTCTTTCTTTCTTTCTTTCTTTCTTTCTCTCTTTCTTTCTTTCTCTCTTGTCTCTCTCTATATCTCTCTCAATCCTCTCCCCCTGTCCTTCCTATCTCTCCATTTAATCCATTCGACTTTCTCCTCCTCATCATCATCTTGCCCCTGCTCAACATGCACCCCCTTCTCCCAGGCGGTATGCCTCCTAACCCCCAGAACGTGCAGATTGCTGGCCAGAAGCCCAACCAGCAGCAGTACGACCCGTCCAAGGGCCCTCCGGTGCAGAACGCGGCCAGCCTGCACACGCCGCCACCCCAGCTGCCGGGCCGCCTGACCCAGGTGGGCCTGCCCATGGCCCTGGCTCTGTCTCAGCAGCAGCAACAGCAGCAGATGGTTCTGGAGGCCCAGGTGCAGCCCGCCGGCGCCGCCCTGCAGGGCCAGGTGAAATTGCAGGGGCTGCAGGCGGGTGCCGTGCTCACCGCAGTCAATCCACACACGCAGCTGCAGCAGCAGCTCCAGCAGCAAATGCAGCAGCAGGGGCTGCACATCCAGCTCCAGCAGCAGCAGCAGATCCAGCAGCCTCAGGGCATGCTGCAGCCCGGACAGGCGGTGAGTGTACCATGTCTGCACTGCACTACCATAGGGATGGATTTTTTGGGTGGTGTATGGTGTTTGTGGTGGTAGGTACAGTTGGGGGAACAGTTTGTTTCCAAAACACCTGTAAAAGTCCCTTTTCATTTTCAGAAATATTTTTTTTTTACATTTTTTTTAATTTATTTATTTATTTATTTTTACAGTAGACATATTAGTGGATCTACCAAGAACTTAATTGAATTGACATGAGCATGAATTCAATCATGTTTTCAAAAATGCATTTATAGCATCTTGGAACCAAGCTCTTCTTACGTAGTGGTTACGCAGCCTGGCTAGCATCCTACATGTACATGAAAATCTATAGACCGCCTATGACTGGTAGACCAGGCTCTGTCCAAACGGGCTATATAAGCGATAGCATTTCAATTGCTTCATGCAATAGATAGCCTGGTAAGTTATCTCTGGAACATGTCTAGTCAACTCTGTACAAGGATAGAGCAATGTGATTGGTTCGACCTGACAGTTAGCTGTGAGGCCTATGATTCATTTCTATACCAGCATAGCAAAATCATTTACTGCTAGATTTCAAGGCTAATTCTTTAGTGCAATACATAAAAATGCATTAAAAAACCTAGAAATTATCCTTAGAAATGGTCTTGGAAGTAATTTCTTTCTCTTAGAAGTAATTAATTCCTCTATCTCACTCCTACTCCCAGACGGTGGCTCTGGTGCGTCCAGTGGCCGACCCCACTCAGGCTGGAGGCCAGCGTCTGATGGCCAACTCCCTCCAGGGTTCGTCTCTGTCCCCCGCTCCTCTCTCCGCACCCGGCTCCCTGCCCTCCCCCCTGGCATCCCCTGGGGCTCGTCCCGCCAACGCCCTGTCCAACCCCGGCCAGTCCAAACTCGCCACCGTGGCCAACGGGACGTCGGCTCTCAAGATCCCCGGCGGGGCCCAGGGTACCTCTGGCCAGTCTTCCCAGGAGAGCTCCCAGGACAAGCAGGCTGAGCAGGCCAAACTGGTGAGGAGTTGATTGCTTAAACACTGGAGATTCTGGAGAATTGGTCATCAGTGGCCTAAACTCGAAAAGTCTGGTTCAATCCCATCCCCTTATTTAGTGGTGGTGGTGGTGACCTTGTGAAGTTACTTTGCAGGTTGTTGTTGTTGTTGTTGTTGTTGGTGTTGGTGTTGATGAGGTTGAATCCCATCCACACAGCCACACTGGCTTCCCAATGCTGAATTTATAGTATTATAATATGTCCCCTACCACACTGCCTCATCAGAAAGCCTTCTCCAGCACACATACAGCACACTGCCCCCTTTATATCCCACCCCCTCCAAACCACCTTGACCTTGACCCCTGGCAATTGGGTTAGCACCTTGAGTCTAGCATTTTAATCAGCACCTCAAGTTGTTTAGACTGGTGGGGAGTGAAGTGTGTTGGTCATCTGCTTCATTTGTGGACTTTAATGTGGAACTAGTTTCGTGTGTGCGTGCGTAGGTTGTAGTGACACACACAATAACCGGTTACTATTGGCTTCCGTTAACCCTGGCCGCCCCTCCTTCTGCTGTCCCCAGGAGAGCCAGGTGCACCAGCGAATCGCAGAGCTGCGCAAGGAGGGCCAGTGGTCAGCCAGCCGACTACCCAAGCTGCAGGAGGCGTCGCGGCCCAAGTCTCATTGGGACTACCTCCTGGAGGAGATGCAGTGGATGGCCGCAGACTTCGCCCAGGAGAGGCGATGGAAGATGGCTGCTGCTAAGAAGGTAAGCAGACTCCCAAGGCCTCACTATGGCACAGATGGGTGGCTGCAGTATCTCCATCATAAGCAGACATTTGAGTTCATTACTTCCACCAAGGAGGTTATGTTTACACCGGTGTGTGTGTGAGTGTAAGTGTCTCTGTGTGAGAGTGAGTGAGTGAGTGAGTGAGTGAGAGTAAGTGTGCGTGTGCTTTTCTGTCTGTATGTGTACAACATAACTCGAAAAGTACTGAACGGATTTGAATGAAATTTTCAGACAACTTGTGTATTGGGACAAGTAACAACTGATTTAATTTGAATGGTTTTCTGTGATCCATAACACCATCAGGAATCTGTATTGAGTCTGTGACCACATTGCCTTGGTGGAGGTCTGTACTCTCCGAGTGCTTTTTCTAGTTTTGCTCATGCGCTACCCGTCTCTCTGTGTCAGCTGGTGCGCACGTGTGCCCGTTATCATGACGAGCAGCGGAAGAGCGAGGAGCTGGTGAAGCGGGAAGAGGAACTGCGTTTGAGGAACATTGCGGGCACCATCGCCCGTGAGGTGGAGTTCTTCTGGTCCAGTATTGAACAGGTATTTACCCGCTATGAGTTTACTAATTACGATTCTCTTTGGAAAAGGCTACACCACATGTGTTAAGGAAACATGGCAGCAAAGGTTCGGTGTAATTCAAGCATAGCCCTGTTGCACAAGACTACTGCAAATGATTCCATCCCGCTCACTACAGTATGTAGTGCAGTCAGCGGACTTTTATAGCAGGGCTATGCTTGTATTACACCAAACTTTCACTTTAAGTCTAAATTAATTTAACGTCCACAACGATCAGTGAAACTGGCTACACCAGATACGTCAGCACAGCAAACACTAAAAAAACCCCAAAAAAACAAAAAAAAGACCTGTCTTTTAAATATATTTTGCAGCAATGCAAACGGCAATGATTGATTAGACTTAGATCACTTAGACTGTGCTTGTTTACAGCAGTCTTAACATAGTACAGAAGTTACCATAGTAAATTCCAGGTTGTAAATCTGGACAAAAAAAAAAAACAGCAAATCTGTAGCCACGCGTGTTGGATTTAAGACGACTCATTTTCTTCTGTCCTCCCTCGCTAGATGGTGGAGATCAAACTGCGCTTTGAGATCTATGAGAAACAGCAGAAGGCCCTCAGACTGCAGAAAATTAACAGCAAAGGTAAGATCTCCCCAGGTAATGGTAAAAAGGGTCTGCAATCCACAGATTGGTTGATTGTATTACTGTAACTGTGTATTGAGCTCCACTGTGTTTAATGCACTTTACAGGGCTGGGCTGGAAAGCAACGCCGCCAGCAGAGGAAGAGAAGGAGAAGGAGAAGAAAGAGACCCCAGCTGTAAGTGGACTCGTTTTCTTCCTTTTCCTCTTCTCAGCTTTTCATAGTTGTGTTCGCAGGTGGAAAACAGAAGTGCAAGGTTGAGAAATGTTTGTTTGTTTGCTTGTTTGCTTGTTTTTTGCATGCATTTATGAATGTTGTCTGTTGGAACAGCTAATGCATTTACAATAGATTCACGCCCGTAGTACACTCAAGATGCTTTGCCATGTTCTTGAAAGATACTTAATGGCATGAGTTTAAAGGCTAGCTCTCAAAAATGTATCCTGAAGCAGGTGTTGAACAGAGAGTGGAGAGACCTCATAACGTTCTCTCTTGCCTTCTCTCCTAGGAGCAGCGATCATCAGGCCGTAAAAGAAAGGTCAGCGCCTCCCTGACTGATGAAGAAGGTACGATTATGGCTAAGGCTATCATTGAATTATTTAGATTTATTACACAGATCACGCTCATGTATGGGTGCCAGCGTGTTCACTGTTAACTGTGTGTGTGTGTGTGTGTGTGTGTGTGTGTGTGTGTGTGTGTGTCCAGTTGAGGATGAAGAGAGCACCATTGAAGAGCAGGAGGCAATGGAGGTGCAATCAGACCAGAAAGCTGAATTAGAAGAACTCACTAAAGATGGTAAGTGGAGGATTATGAAGGATGACATTTTGTGCAGGTTTTTATGTCCTTTGACATAAAATAATTTATGTCCATGATGTCTACTCCAAAAAACCCTGTTGTGCAGGTTTTTCTATCCTTTCCGATGTAACTAGCTATGATCTATTAGAACTTAATATGCAGAACCCTCTAAATCTAGTTGTTTTTATTTCCAAAGTATTCTCTGAATATTAATTATCAAGTTGATAATGAAATTTATCTGTAGTCTCTTAATTGAAAGTGGACTAAGTTTATATGTGTATGTTTATACTGTATGTGTCTAGGTTACTTTTTGTTGCTTATTGGTCTCTCTCTCCCTCTCTCTCCTTAGCTGAGGTGCCTCTGGATACTCTGGTGAAGCAGTATGCTGGGGCGTATGCTGAAGACTTTGAGTGGCCTCAGCCTCCGTCGCAGGGTGAAGATGAGGAGAGAGAGGATGTGGAAGGTGAGATCTCTCTCTCTGTCTTACTGTGCGTTCAGACCGAGACCAATTCAGGCGACATGGGCGAGGGAAGTAATTGACTTTGTATTGGGACCGGCGATTTGGGCGACAAAAGTGGCAGGCGACTTGGGCGACGAAACTTGGGCGACTTGGGCGATAAAATCAAGTTAAACTTCGGTTAACTTAATGTAATGAGCTATGATGCGGTTGGGCGATTGCCAATCAGAATGACGATTTACTGGGGAGATTTACTGCCGATTTACCTGTTTCGAACGTTTGAAAGCTAACGTCATGGGCAAATTTGCCGATTTGGTTGCTGTGCTCAAGCGATGTTTTTTGGGAGTCTTCGGCGACTCTTGGCTATTTATCGGTCTCGTTGTGAATGCACAGTTACTGTAATGTTCAGGCTCTGACTTGTCGCAGAACCCTAATCCATCTCCTGTGTGCGCCATAAATGCCCTAACTTATAAGATAGTAAATATACATGTATTTTATACAGTGCTTTTGCAATCACTTTGCAATCATTATTATTTTATGCCTTACTTCCACCATTCACACACTCACACACCATTGGTGGAAATGGCCATGCAAACGTGGCATTCTGTTCACTGAGAGCAGTTTGAGTTTCAGTGTCTTGCTTAACGACACTTTGACATGGTCAGGAGGTGCAGGAATCTAGCCTGCAACCCCTCTGGCTGCCAAATGACCACCACCAGCCCATAATAAGTCCTTGCCAAACCCTCCCATCCTGCTTGACTCTGTTCTCTCTTGTGCTCCCCACACACACACACACACATATACATATTCACACAGAAATGGAGGCCCCCCTGCAGAGTCCCCACGAGGCTGTGCTGATCGACTCGCTGCTGAGCATGGAGCAGTACCGAGGAGCCGACAGCACCTCCTCCACCGCCGCTGACGGCAGCAAGCCCCCCAAGGACATCGCCGAGGTGGCCTCTGCCACAGAATCCATCCTACCCAAAGGCCCGGCCAAAACCACCTCCTCTGTAAGTACCCTCAACATTCAACTGGCTTGGAGAGGGGAGAGGAGTTGATATCATTGGTCTACATGAGTGATCCACTATCATCATCGATGCATAGTGGAGAAATAATATACTCATTATGTTGACTTGCATACAGTTGTTGATAAATCATATACTTATTATGGAGTAACAGTTATCTTTCAGAGTGGGTGTTGACTATCATGAGCTCTTACACACAGCAGGCATTTTTATCTAGGCATCTTAGACATAAGTATATGAGTATTCATAAATTATGTGTTATACACTGGGTTAGGCTATAGACCTAAGTAAGTAAGTATTCGTAAGTGATGTTTAATACACTGGCTTAAGCTGTTAGCCTGGGCGAAAGCGACTGTTGACTGTGTCATACAGTCTGGCCCAACGCAATTGAAATAGGTTTCCGTTTGGATATGACGTATTCCCTCTCCTGGCTCTCACGCCTACAACTTTCGCTTTCAGTATTAACAGTATTATCGCAAGTTCTGATCTATTTTGACATCGTAGTGGCAACAAATCCTCAAGATCATGGATGCCAATGTCATGTACCAATTTTGTGAATGTAATTCGAAAGTGGGGGAGAGAATAACAAACGCGTCCCTATCCTGTAGGACTACAAAATTTTGAGACATCGCTCTAAACTGTGCGCTGATTGGCTAAACCGTAGAGTAACCGAGGGAAAGGCGGGAAGGGGGGTTTATTCCAGACTACGTGTGGAGGTAAATGTTTAGCGGAGGTACGTAGGATGGCATCGCCAGGCTATTAAGCTGTAAATAATGAGTAAAGTAAGTAAGTATTCACCTCCTATCTGTCCTTCCTCTCTCCTCACTCCCAGCGTTTCCAGACTCCGTCCCTGCTGCACGGCTCGCTGCGGGACTACCAGCAGGTGGGGGTGGACTGGCTGGCCAGCCTGCACAGGAAGCACCTCAATGGGATCCTGGCTGACGAGGCGGGCCTGGGAAAGACCGTGCAGACTGTGGCCTACATGGCCCACCTGGCCTGCAACGAGGGTAAGACCTGCTTCAAGTAGCAAGTATCAATCAGGGGTTTCTCAAAATCACAGTTCATGCTAAGCAATTAGCAGCTTTGTTGGTTGGCAATGGAGAATTGCATCGTAACAAACGGGTTATCAATTTTCTGTTCCTGGTCCTGTTGTGCAGCTCTGAAAACTCCTGTTTGGTGTGTGTGTGTGTGTGTGTGTGTGCGTGTGTGTGTGTGTGCGTGTGCAGGTATCTGGGGCCCTCATCTGGTGGTGGTGCGCAGCAGTAAGCTGCTGAGCTGGGAGATGGAGTTCAAGCGCTGGTGTCCTGGCCTCAAGATCCTGCTGTACCTGGGCAGCCCACGCGAACGCAGATACACCAGAACGGTAAAACATGTCAAATGGTAGTGGTGTTATTACCTCCGCCAAGGTGGTTATGTTTTCACCGACGATTCAGTTTTGTTGGCGATTGGTGATCCAGAACACCACCTGGAATTTATATTGTGTCTGTGACCACGTTGCCTTGGCGAAGGTCTGCGCTCTCTAAGTGCTTTTCTAGTTGGTACTTCTTTGAATAGGCCCCAGTTCCAGTGCTGGCTTGAGAACTGTTTCACATACAGTATATGTTCTGTTTCAGATTTAAAGTCAAACTGATGTGTTTGTGTGTGTGTGTGTGTGTGTGTGTGTGTGTGTGTGTGTGTGTGTACAGTGGTGGTCGGAGGTGAACAGCTTCCACGTGTGCATCACGTCCTACAAGCTCCTGATGAAAGACCAGAGTCACTTCCTGCGTCGGCGCTGGAGCCACCTGGTGCTGGATGAGGTGCAGCTGCTCAAGAGCATGAGCGAGAAACACTGGGAGACCATCTTTACCATCAAGAGGTCCGTCAACACACACACACACACATACACATACACATATGGTTACTGTACACACCCACACTCTCTCACACACGCATATATATGCTGACACACACTCTCTCTCTCTCTCACATACACATCCTGCTCTTTACCAATCATTGGTTGTCATTTGTAGAGATCGATCAGTATATACACACACACACACACACACACACACACACACACACACACACACAGACAAGCACAAGTACACACACACACATCCTGCTCTTTACCCGTCATTGGTAGTCATTTGTAGCACTCAGTATAGCTTTGCTTGAATGATTACGAATGATTGCCTTTGTGAAGCCTTATGGAAGTACCAGTAATGTACCGGTATATCAAATTCATGCCATGCCATCATCACAGTGCCATTGTAGCAGTCTGAATTGATAAAAGCTCCTTCCTGACGTTTGTGTGTATAGACAATTTCAAGAGAGTTTGGTGTTAGTAATGTCATAGTGTCCAAATGTGACCTTAACAAAATGGAAACACTTTGAGCACAAAATACAGCATACAGCAAGTGTTTTTTTTTTGTTGTTGCTGTCATTGTTTTTTTTTTTTTTTTTTTTTTTTAAACTTCTTTATTGATTTCACAGCTTCACAAACGAACTATTAGCATCAAAAGGATTTGTTTTTTTTTTCCCTCATTGCAAAGAAGTGTAGTGCTTGTGTCCATTAGTGTAACCTGTTTGTTGTTGTGTCCACTGCAGCCAGCAGAGGATCCTGCTGATCAACAGTCCTCTGCAGAACACTCTGAGGGAGCTGTGGACCATGATCCACTTCCTGCTGCCCGGCATCACCAGAGCCTACACAGACTTCCCCGTCAAGGCCGGCACCGACCAGAACCAGGACTACTGTCACAAGCTCGTCATCCGACTCCACAGGGTCAGACAGACATGTCTATACATACACACACACACAGACACACACACACACACACAGAAAACACACAAACATACAAGCTTGTCATCTGTGGCCATAGGGTACGCACACACACACACTCAGAATACACAGCATTCAAGCTCGTCATCTGACTCCACAGGGTAGAAACGCATGCCCATTTACAGACACACGCACACACAGGCATACACACACACATAATACACACCGTACAAGCTCGTCATCTAATTCCACAGGGTAGAGATACATACCTGCATGCATACACACACACACACACACACACACACACACACACACACAAAATAGTCAGCATACAAGCTCGTCATCTGCACACACATGCAGCACACCCACACACAGCATAATGTGTGTATTAGTGTTTTAAGGAAAGATGTTTTAACTCGCCATTTTCTCACCATCAGATGATCCAGCCGTTCATATTGCGGCGTTCCAAGCGGGAGGTGGAGAAGCAGCTGCCCAAAAAGTATGAGCACATCCTCAAGTGCCGTCTGTCTGTCCGACAGAAGAACTTATACGAGGACGTCCTCACACAGCCCAGGTAAGGCCAGCAGACACACACACACACACACACACACACACACACACACACACACAGTTTACTAATTGGAGCCATGAGCCATAGGTTGTACTCAGACATTGGTGGTGTTTAGCCAATCACAACGCTCTAGGTTGTATTCAGACATTGGTGGTGTTTAGCCAATCACAACGCTCTAGGTTGTATTCAGACATTGTGGTGTTTAGCCAATCACAACTTTCTATGACGCCAGGGAGTCGTTGGGCTGGCTTAGCGTTGTTTGAATCGGCTTGTTTGTTGCTCTGATTGGTTGTGGCCGTCGTACCTATCGATCGTGGTCAGACTATACATTTTATGTTATAGTAAGTAGGCCTGCAGCATGACTAATATCCCCTCTTGTGTGTCTGTCGCCCCCTAGTGCTCAGGAGGCGCTGAAGACTGGCCACTTTGTGAGCGTCCTGCAGGTGCTGATGCAGTTGCAGCGGATCTGCAACCACCCGGACCTGCTGCAAACACGCGACACACACAGCTCCTACACGTGCCAGCCGCTGGTCTATAGCACCCCCTCTCTACTGCTCGACGCACTGCATCGAGATCAACGCGAGGTGAGATGAATGTGTGTGTGTGTGTGTGTGTGTGTGTGTGTGTGTGTGTGTGATGGGCCATGCCATTGTAAACTCAAGTCTGCCCAGGGGGGAAAAATGCCTTGTATGACTAGGCCGTATGACTATATTGTTTCATGTGTGTGTGTGTGTGTGTGTGTGTGTGTGTGTGTGTGTCAGAGTTTGGACCTGTCCCTGTTTGACCTGATCAATAACGAGAGCAAGCTGAGTCGCTATGAGACGGATGAGGTGATCCCCAAGCTGAAGGTGACCCGGCAGCTCATCGAGGAGATCCACAGCGCCCCTGATCCACCGGCCCGCCCTAAACCCTGCAAGATCAAACCAATGAAGTATGCATTACACACACACAGAGAGACACAGACAGACACACACATGCACAGATTTTTGCATTTTGCCACCACCTCAACATGCTCTCATGCCTGCTATGCCACAACACGGTGTAGTCATAAAGCTTTACCAGTATAGTTAAATTCTTTCATAGCTTCAACTCTTGAACGTTGCTCAGTAAGGGATAACGTTCCATTATTCCATTAACTTACAGATCAGCTGATTGGTTAAGACAACATTCTGTTTCACTTTTGCTTGACAGCGGTCTGTTATACTTAGCCATTAGGGCTGTAACGATACACCCAACTCACGATTCGGTTTGTATCACGATTTTTGACCTACGGTTCGATACACACCACGATTTTCAAAATATATCTTTTTGATAATCGTTTGTGGCTAGAATAGGTTACAAGAGGCTACTAATATTTCTTTTTAAACTTAAAAAATAATACTGATATTGATTTGAAGATTGGAAGCACCATAACATCAAACCATGTGGCTGTTTTCTGGACTGAATGGTTACAGAATTTTGAAAGGGCGTATCACGATACTGCCCTCTTGTATCACGATTCAGTATCGTGACTCTGCGTATCACGATTTCTCGATTCGATACAATATCGTTACAGCCCTATTAGCCATGGTCCGTTATTAAACATGATCAGACCGTAGAAGGTTGGAAAGTCCCATTGAAGTGAATGGAGCATTGTTCTAAGTCTTCTCAATCCATGGTATTTTTGCCAGGTTGTTCCAGCCAGTGCAGTACGGCACCAAACCCGAGGGCCGTCTGGTAACCCTTACCAGCACCACCCAGGCCCAACGCAGTACCACCACCACTACAACCCCCAGCACCACCACCACCGCTGGGGCAACCACCACAACACCCACCACCCAGCCCAGGGGCAAGTCTCCTGTCACTACCGCTGCCTCCGCCCAGGGTAAGAGAACACAGGCATACACACTTCACACAAACACCAAGAGGGCATTAATGGCAATTGTGGTGTTGTGGAATGTATTGTGTGATGCACACTGCTTGTGGATGGACGTGTTTGTGTGCTATCTGGAGAATGTCTTTATAAAGGATTAATTAACCATCAAAACACAGAATCGTAGTTGCTTGATTGCTTGGAATTAACTAATAATGAGTGTTACAAAAACAGCAACTAATGATGATAAATCTTGTGAAATCATAAGCTTCAATAATTTTTGTGTATGTGTGTGTGTCTAAAGTTAACGTTTCAATTTACTAAGACTGCAGGACGTCACACAAACATAAGATGAAGCCACGGAAACGGAAAATTGGAATCATTCCATATTTTTTGCCATCTCTCATACATGCATACATCCTACAGGCAGTGCCCAGTGCTACAATAATGATAATGAAAATATCTCAGATGAACTTAACACTAGACCCCTTGATTCCCCCCCAACCCCAATCCTCCTCTTCCTCCCCCCACCCCCATTATCACTCCACAGCGGTTCAGACGGCCTCCTCTTCCTCCTCCTCCTCCTCTGGGCCGCCATCGGGGCCGGGGGGCGTCCCCCTCCCTGCCCCCGTCCCCGTGGCCGCCATCCCTCCCCGGGCAATCGTGCCTCCCCAGGCCCTGCAGCCGGGCCTGGTCTCCCAAAGGCTGGTGCTCAGCTCCCAGGCCCAGGCACGCCTGCCTAGTAAGTGGGCTCCATCCATCCATCCATCCATCCCTCCATCCCTCCCTCCCACTCAGCCTCCATCTTTCATACGCACCACAAATGTTTTCTCCCTACAACACGTTCCAACTCTCTCTCTTCTCTTCTCTTCTCCTCTCTTCCTCTTTTTCACCTGAGCACCCAACACTTGTTCAGCACAGCAGCCGAGAGCAGGTGCACTGTCCAGTGGACAAAAGGAAGAGAGAGGGCCCTCAGGATACTGCCAACTGACCTCTAATACAAAAAAATTGCATTAACTGAAATGCTAAAGATTGTGACTAAAATATGAAGTGTGCATGTTAATGCTATAAGTTATTTGACAATGCATGTCAATAACTGTCAGTAACTAGTCACATTTAACTTTTAACAGCAAAGCACAACTACCAACAAGACTACTGAGACTAACTCGGTAAACGATACTTTAATCATTATGTATAGCATGAATACCATGTATGAATTTCAGTGTCCTGAAAGACTTGAGAGCTTTGTGGAGCAGTCTTCCTGGTGGTGCCTCTCTCAGCCACACACACACACACACACACACACACACACACAGAACCCTGCATGAGCAGTACCCCTCAGCAGTTCCCTGTACAGCTCCTAGCTCATTATCCTCCCCACCAGTCCCCTGCCCCCTCATCCTTGGTTCTCTCATTAAACACTAATCCCCCTCTTTTTTTGTCCAAGCCAACAGAGCTACGGAATAAGACTAAGACCCCTACGGGCCCCAAGACAATGCTACTTCCCTCTGTTGTTTCCCTCTTCCTTTTTTGTTGGTTAAAGAGAAACTATGCAACTATTTTAGCTAAGCGAGCCTTGATTTAGCGGGTTAAGATTTATTATATTCGTACAAATTCGTTGTAGTCGTTGTGCAAGTATGTGCAAGTATCCATAATTTGTGCCACCGGTCTGCGGTCAAATCTGGTGACGCAGTAAGAGGAGCTCTTACAGAGACAAATGCGGGCGAAGACTTGTGCATAGTGAGAAAACGGCAAATAAATGTCTGATTCTGCATAGTGGCTCTTTAATATAAAGAATTTTTTTTTATTTTTTATTTTTTTTTTACTGCAGTTATGGTTTCTATGCCTTTCTTTTCTGTATCCCTCTATGTCCCTCTCGGTGAGGATATGCACTGACTGTAAAGCATGTTGATGCGGGGGCCATGCTTTCCCCCTGGTTGGGTGGGTTTCCCCACTACCACCTCACCCCCTTCACCCAACACACCAGAACTCTGCTCAATCACACAGCCTCAGACTCACTCTCAGAATGCCACACACTCCCCTTAGGCTAGTGTGCTACTTGGCACAAGTGTAGTACATTGCGCTATTGAAGAACGTGTTTGAGTTGTGAAGCTCCACAGACTAACACGTTTTCCAAATATGGCTAGGCAATTGACTGAATCAATCTATCAAACCGACATTTGTAACCATTAATTGACGACTCTCACCCAGCCCTACAACCAAATATGCCACATCCTTCGAATATAGGAACAATTACTGCACATGCACTAAGTCAAAGTAGCCTGACTATTCAATAACAGTTCACTCTGACTTTTTACTGAAATGCTTACAGTCTAACCAAGATGAATATCACTGACCATTCATGCTGAACCACTTGCGCGAACATCTGATGGTCACCGATAGGCGAGTTATTTCAGGAGCCAGAAATCCTTGAATCTAACTGGACAAACGGCTTGTCCATCAATTTAATTGACGTACACTTCAGCCAATCACATCGAAACCAACCGATGACGCTGGTTACGTTTGTTGGATTGGTTGGATTCAAAACAGTTGCTTCTTCGCTACGTCACACCCTCTACAGCAGCCAGCAGCCCTGATTGGTTCGGTTAGGAAATATTGGGCTTGAAATCGCTCTGAAGGGCTTCAACATCAGATCGATGCGCGGAAGTGCCTTACGAAAGTTATGTAGCGCATCATCTGACGTGAGTGAGGTAACTTCTACCCTGGCATATACAGTAAAATTAACTAGGCATAGAATATCTGTGGATCCTCAGCTAATGGTTGAGCACACTGCAAAACTGTACTAAGACTAATGGTTAGAACCATGTCCAAATTAGTGGACATGATTGGGCTCTGACGTGTGATTGAGCAGGCGTTTGAATGCACTGCACCTTTAACTGACAAACTCTGTTTGTTTCAGGCTTCTGTCTGAGCTGAAGACTGTCGTGTTTTTCTTTTGGTTGCTTTGTTCTGACCCAGCCCCACCTCCCTCTTGGGTTCGGTGACCAATTTTGACAAGACTCACTTGTTTTTAACCCACCTTTTGGTTGTGCATGTTGTTCTAGTCGCGTTGGGTCACATTTAACTAACCAATGCACTGCTGAATTTGAGAGATTTTTCTTTTTTGTATTTGCAGCCCTATTCTTGCATAGATTTGAGTGATGGTATTTAATTCAAGTGTGTGTGTGTGTGTGTGTGTGTGTGTGTGTATGTGCGTTTGTTTAGGTTTTGTCCTGTGTTTGCTCTATTTCAATCCTTTACTGTGATTGCATCCGTCTGTTCCTTGAATTTATATTTGTATTTTTTCTCTCCGTCGTTCGTGTGTGTGTGTGTGTGTGTGTGTGTGCGCGCGTTTGAATCGCTGAAGGTGGAGATGTGGTAAAGATTGCCCAGCTGGCTTCTCTGACGGGTGCCAGTGCTGGTGGCGCTGCAGGCGGGCAGAGCCGAGTGGCCCAGCCCGAGACCCCCGTCACCCTGCAGTTCCAGGGCAATAAGTTCACCCTGTCACCCAGCCAGCTGCGGCAGCTCACCACCGGCCAACCCCTGCAGCTGCAAGGCACACTAGGTAAAGTATAACCAATGGTCATTCCTCTCTAGTCTATCCTACTACTGTCCTGCTCTTGAGGCAACCAAGCACCACACGCACAGTTATGAAGTGAACTCCACAAGCACAATGAGCTTTGAGAGAGTGATTGGAGTCTACTGACTGGAGTGTGCTTCAGGATGCTAACAGGGACCATGGGGAGCAATGAGGTCACTCATTGCACCTGAATTTCTCCATGGACATTTGTTCTAAAAAAAATAAACCTGTGTGCAGCTTCTCCAATGATGAACCCTGAGTGACCAGCAATGTCAAAGACCTACTTAACAAGACAAATAGGGTGTTTTTTTTTTTTTTTTTTAAAAAAGAGGCTATTACACATTTATTTTTATCTTTTCATCTGTATGCTTTCTGTTTTCCGTTTATGTGGTTTAGGGTTTATTAGACACTGTCATAGAAATGAATGGTCTATGCAGATTCCAGGACTGATCTCTCCTCTCTCTGGTGTCTCTCTCTCTTTCTTTCCCGCCTCTACCTGTGCACAGGTAACATCCTGCAGATCGTCTCTGCTCCTGGTCAGCCATTGCTGCGGCCGCAGGGTCCCATGGCGTTGCCAACCGTTCCTCAGCAGCCCGTAGCCGTGCCCAACACCACCCCGGGCACCCCGCCGCCCACCTCCACACCCACTGCTGCCACCGCCGCCACCCCCACTTCCTCCTCAACCCCACAACCAGGTAAGGTCAGAGGTCACTGGAAAGGTCAACCAAACCGCAGACATTCAGCTTGGGTCTGTGTCCGAGAAGGAGGCTAGTGAATTAGATTTAGATTATTAGATCATAAGTCGAGAGCTGTTGTGTGTGCTTGTTTGCTGGTGTTGTAGGTCCACCTTGAAAATGAGATGTCCCATCTCAAGGTATCATCCTAATAAAGACACAACAGCTACACCAGTTGCACATTAACCCACATACAGTATATCCATCAATGAAGTCTGCATCATGTTTATCATGGTTGATGGAGTTGATGTTCAGAAAGGTCCAAGGAATTTTCTACACCTCTTCAGTACTCTCGTATTGACTGGTGTGTAATGCTTGTGCGCAAAGTGGTGATTATTGGTCGTTTTTTCCCCCCCACAATGCACCTGGAGTAGCAACAGGTACCCCCGCGGTCACCACCACCACCACCACTACTAATGCCACCAACTCTGCCCCTCCAGAAACTGCAACCAATGGAAAAGCCCCTACCTCCTCCGCACAAGCCATGTCACAGGTGAGGGCGCACACGCACACACACACACACACACACACACACACACACACACACACACACACACACACACACACACACACACTTACATCTTGTTCATTTTCTGACCAAATGTACTGTAGATACAGTATATGTACAGACATGTATATATTTTCTTGTTTGCACTGACTTTTCTGTTATCTAAACATTTCTGCCTGAATATTTGTGGTTTTGTCATTTTTTTTGTGTATAATTCACTGGCTCCAGTATGTATTTGTATATTTATTTCTATACAATAGTATAACTCATGTGTATGTATTTGTATATTTATTTCTATACAATAGTATAACTCATGTGTTGTGTATGTGTGTGTACTTGCAGGAGTCTAGTGAGGACCGCACGCCGCTCTCCCCCGAACGCCTCGCCCGTCTGCTGAGTGCCAACGAGCGGCGCTGCTCCCGTGCCGTGCTCTACGGCCGTGACCTCCTGCAGGCCTGCTCCACACTCTCCCAGCGACGCCTCCCTCGCCCAACCACTACCACCACACCCGCCGCCGGCGTCCAGCCCCAGTGGAGCTGGGTGGGCAGTGTTGGGTGCCAGAGGGCGCAGCAGACCTGTGTGGGCACGGTGGCACCCCTGCGCTCAGCCCTGCTCTCCAGCACAGACAGACTGGATGCCGGAGAGGACGTCACCAGAAGGTACGAGACTGGCACGGCTAGATAGAGCAGAGGTGTGCTCAGGGAGGCTACATTGGATGCGTTATGGCAAAGACGTACTGTATATGCAGCAAGAATTGGGTTCCACTATAATCAGTGGAACTGACTACACCAGACACAGCAAACATTCTAAAGAAATGGACTAGTTCATTTCAATGTGTTCATTTCAATGCTTCAAATGAAATGAATGCTTCTGTAGTGTATCCATTGTAGTCTTAGACTAAAGATTATGTAAATAATCTCCAGACGGAAAACATGAGCAGTTAACCAGCGGTTTACGCCGAGTAGAGGGATGCAAACAGCTCGTTTTTCACCAGTGGTTTTGAGCAACTAATTTGAATCAGGCAAATCTGTAGCCTTTTTTCTTGGAGGGGGTAAAGGGATGGAAATGGTGCCCTGCACGTAAAGTCATTCATATTGAAAATTTGGCAAAGCTGGTCAGTGGTGATGCGCGTCAGTGGCAAAATCAAATAAAAGCCTAAGTGCTCAAGTAGCTGGAGGATTTAGAGTTAAGTGCTTGAGTGAGAAGCTGCTTGACTGCCAACAATCTGCTAGCTGAACCAAATGCTATTCATCTCAGTCTGCTCTATAATAGTGTTGATGGAATTATGCCTCATCGACATACAGTATGCCTCAGAGTTACCACTCTCCTCCTTCCCTCGCTATGAAGTCCAGTGTTTTACTGCAGCCTGCCTCAGTCTCAAATGCATGCATGCCTATTAATGCCTCTTTGCCTTGGGTCTCTCCAATCTAGAATCAATCTCTGGGGATCTATTCTACTTTTCTGTCTCTCTGTCTCTGTGTGTGTCTTACTCTGAGTCTTTTTGTTTGTTTGTTTGTTTTTCCCCTCTAACACCGGGATGTGCTGCCCTCTCGCAGCAGTGCCGGACTTTTCACGGGGATAAATTATCGAGCGCTCTTCCCTCCCTGGAGGACCCTATTCCTCCTCAGGGCCTAAGAGATGCCGACAGTGATTCTCTCGCATGAACCGCATGGCTTCACAAATGTGCTTCACATATAAACTATTTGATTCTTGGGGTCCAGAGACTATTCTGTGTCTTGTCGGGCCTCCAAATTGGTACTAATGTCATAGAATTCAGGATTGGAATTCTTGTGATTGGAATTCTTATGATTCGAGTTGTTTTTTTTTTATTTTTTTTATTTTGGTCCAGGTTCTCTTGTGTGGTTCCTGCTGCTGTAGCCCCTCCCCCACAGATGTACGCAGCCAATCCGCCGGCTCCCTACAGCCTGGAGCAGAAGGCCCTGACGCGCCGTCTCCAGGAAGCTGCTGCGCCCCACTCCTCGGAGATCCGCAGGGCTGCCTGCGTGCCGCTAGTGTGTCTGCCCGACCGACAGGCTCTGGAGGTGGACTCAGGTTAGTCACACACACACACTCACTAACAAGGCCATTAACAGACAGAAGTTTTTTTTATTTTAATTTATAACGTGTAAGTGTGACATTGTTGCATCAACACATACACACACAAACAAAAGGCCTTTGACTGACTTTGACTTCGCTAACCTGCTACTTTGACATTGTTGCATCAACTCTAGCATCTCACCCCATATCCAATATACAGAACAAAGATATTTAAGAAGACCAAAAGGTTTTTAAGAAGGGTTCCTGAAGTCCATGTGTTACCAAAAGTAAAGATGAAGGGATTACTCCTTTTTCTAATATCATTGTCTTGTCTTTTTGTGTGTGTGTGTGTGTGTGTGTGTGTGTGTGTGTGTGTGTGTGTGTGTGTGTGTGTGTGTAGGTAAGCTGGAGGCTCTGGCCATCCTGTTGCACAAGCTGCTGGCGGAGAATCGGCGTGTGCTCATCTTCACCCAAATGCTGCGCATGCTGGACATCCTGGAGGCGTTCCTGGACCACCGCCACCTCACCTACGTGCGCGTTGACGAGAGCCTGAGCAGCGAGGAGCGACAGGTACTGTACGGCCCACTTCCGCTAACACCACCATCATCATAATAATAATCATCTTCCTCTTCATAATCTACGGCCCACCTTCGCTAACAACATCATCATCATAATAATAATAATAATTATCATCTTCCTCTTCATAATCTTCATAATTAGATTAGATTCTACGGCCCACCTCTGCTAACACCAGCATCATAATAATAATCGTCTTCCTCTTCATAATCTTCATAATCTACGGCCCACCTCCGCTAACATCATCATCATCATCATCATCATAATCATCTTCCTCTTCATAATCTTCATAATCTACGGCCCAGCTCCGCTAACACCAGCATCATCATCATCATCATAATAATCATCTTCCTCTCCATAATCTTCATAATCTTCATAATCTGTATTCTTGTCTCCTGTCCTCCTCACATCTCAGACACATTTCCTCATGTGCTTCCTCTTGGCTCTTAGCTGCCTGTAGCCTAGTAGCCTAGAGATTCAGTGTCCCAGCATTGAGGTCCAATTCACTGGAGTGGTTAAAGCTATTCTGTCATCCATTTATGTATAATAATCAAGTAGAGAAGCGCAACACTGCCTTCACAAAGTTTATCTCAACTTTGGTCGTCAAACCTTCATCAGACCAGACTATTCATGTAGCATCCACATTCATTTTCAAGCCCAGGTGTAGTCGTTTCACAGGGCAGAAAATGAGTGGTGGTGGTGTCCTGTCCCCATTCCAACTCACTGGAAAGGTGTCTGTTAGGGACCCACCTTGTGAGCTCTCTGGACCCTGATATCTGCCACTCCTGTGAATTCTACCCCAAAGGGTCAAAGTTGGGTACAATTAATGTCAATGCTCATGGCTTGCTTTTCAATGCTCGCAATGATCTCGGGGAATCTAGCTTCTCTTTGTCACTGTGTGTGTGTGTGTGTGTGTGTGTGTGTGTGTGTGTGTGTGTGTGTGTGGTTGGTTGGTTGGTTGTGTGGTTGTTTTCCCCTCTAACACCGGGATGTGCTGCCCTCTCGCAGCAGTGCCGGACTTTTCACGGGGATAAATTATCGAGCGCTCTTCCCTCCCTGGAGGACCCTATTCCTCCTCAGGGCCTAAGAGATGCCGACAGTGATTCTCTCGCATGAACCGCATGGCTTTGCTGCAATCATTAGTACTCCAATCTTTCCAGTCACTCTTCTACTACTATGCCTTTCTGTGCTTCAAAAACTACGTGTTGACTGTCTGGTTTCTCATTCTCTTCCTCTCATCTTTATCTCTTTTCTTCTTCAAAAAAAAAACTGTTGTATGTTGACCATTGATTGATGGGTTCTAGACTTGATGGGTTCTAGACTTGTCACTTTAATCAATTAAATTCAATGCCGTTGTTATTAGCATGACTGTCATTGCAGTGTTGCCACAGCATAACAAGACACATTAACTTGAAAGTTATTAATCCATAGAAACAAAAACATTTAGGTTTTATGGCAATACAACAGAGAAACTAGAAACTCAATCCCTGTGGTTGTATTTGTGGTTATTGCACATGAGCTGTGAGGTACAGGTATATGTGCAGAACAGGTAACCTTGATGTGACGCTGACACACCTGTATTCTCTCCCCCGCTCCCATCGCCGCTCTTCAGAAGCAGGTGAGGAGCTTCAACCGGAACCGGCAGGTGTTCTGCACCATCCTGACCAACCGCTGCTGCTCGTCCGTGGGGCCCGTGCTGGACGCCGACACCGTGGTGTTCTACGACACCGACCTCAACCCCAGCATGGACGCCCGCACACAGGAGTGGTGCGACAAGATCGGCCGCTCCAAAGACATCCACATCTACAGGTCAGCGCCAGAGAGCTTTTGTTTTTGTTTATTTCTGTCTGTTTCAAGTGCAGGTGGTCAGTCATAAATAACTGTCAAATTAACCATTAGCAGACATTAATTAATGAGTAAAATGTGGCTATGTAATGCATAAAGACATGCGTCCCATTGCAAGTCTGTAAGGTATGTGTGTGTGTGTGTGTGTGTGTGTGTGTGTGTGTGTGTTTTTGTGTGTGCAGGCTGGAGAGTGGGAACTCCATCGAGGAGAAACTGCTGAAGAACGGCACCAAGGACCTGATCAGAGAGGTGGCAGCACAGGGCACTGACTACACCCTGGCCTTCCTCACACAGGTGAGTCTGTGGCTCCAATCTACTCATTTTAAGGATGACAGATTGTACACAAAATACCGTCGATGATTTTTTAATTTTTTTTTTTTAAAGGCTACCTCCTAAATTTCTTTCTTGCTCTTTGCTTGCTCTCAAATTCAGAGTTGTTGTACTGTATTAGCAATACAGTTGAAATACATTGTTGACAAAGTGTAAAGAACAGTAGTCATCGTAATAATTGATACAATAACATTGGAGTATTGGGACTCTCTCTCTCTCTCTCTCTCTCTCTCTCTCTCTCTCTCTCTCTCTCTCTCTCTCTCTCTCTCTCTCTCTCTCTCTCTCTCTCTCTCTCTCTCTTCTTTCTCTCTTCTTTATCTCTTTCTCTCTCTCTTGTCCATCTCCTATTCCTCTCCTCTAGCGGACCATCCAGGACCTGTTTGAGGTGGAGGCGGGTTCGGGGGAGAAGGTGGAGGAGTTTGTGGTGCTCCACCAGGAGCCGTCTCCCTCTGAGGCCATCTCCCCCCGCGTGGCACGCCCCTACATCCAGGCCCTCAGCAGCATCAGCCTGGAGCCCACACTCACTGAGGACGAGGAGGAAGAGGGGGATGAGGGGGCAGAGGAAGAGGAGCTGGAGGGAAAGAAGGAAACGGAGCAGAAGCAGCAGCAGCAGCAGGAGGAGGTGAAGATGGAGGGAGTGGGAGAGATGGAGGCGGAGGTGAAGGAGGAGGACTTGCAGAGGGAGGAGCTGACGGCAGTCATGGAGCAGGTACTGTAGCTTTTGTCCTCTGGAATGACCTCTAGTAATGACCTCTAGTAACCCTACAGGTCTTACTGATATAGCACTTTGGATATTGTTTGAATTTGGTCAATTCTGATTCCCTTTGGTTACTGATTGACTAGTTTTCGGCGACCTATAGATTGAAAGGGGAATTCACAAGCCATATTTCTTATTCCATCTTATTCTTAGCCTGATGAATGTCAAGAGTAATAAGTAAAAAGAGACACAAGTTTAGGAACTGATAAATGCAACTAAATTTAGGGTAAATAAATTTGATACCCGGCTCTAATTTGGAACCTTTTGTTTAGTTGCCGGTGGAAGCCAGGGTTGTAGTGGAGGGAAAAGGGGAACTGACCAGGGCCCCAAGTAGGGGGAGGGTCCTTGAGAAGTCTGGAATTGTATTCTAGGCGCTGAAAGGGGACCATGGCCAATGCTTGTGCACAGGGCCCAGACTTTGTTGCTACACCCTTGGTGGTGAGCACCAGCCATGAAAGTAGTGTATTTGTTGGCTGACATTGTGATCAAGCTGAAGGGTAGTACCGTAGTTGCTTTCTCCTTGCATTCCCATTTATTTCAGGTGTGCAGCACAAGCGCTGATATCAGCAGTGGTTCTCAGGTGGGGCTGTTACTGTTGTGTTGTGTTAAAGCTGCATGAGTAATGGTTCCTCTCCTCTCCTCTCCTCTCCTCTCCTCTTGTGTCCCCCAGCTGACCCCCATAGAGAAGTACGCCCTGCACTATCTGGAGTACCTGCACTGCAGAGAGGATGAGAAGATGGCCAAGGTGAGAGGGGGTTTTACCCATTTATATTACAATACAATAGAAATACTTATTGTCCACATTATGGAAATGTGTTTAGAACTTATGTTTGAAGTGTATTGTTACAAATGCTTTTGGCAAAAAGCAAGGTATTGATACTGAAATTCAAGTTTTAAAAGTGAAAAAAAGAAGACTATTAGCCTATTAGTTGTAGCACAGAAAATATTACAAACAACAGGAAAAATCAAATCAAAAGCATAAAGCAAACTGTGAAAGAGAAAAAATGTGTCTATGCAGACGGGTATAGACAGTGCAATGACTGTGTGTGTGTGTGTGTGTGTGTGTGTGTGTGTGTGTGTTCAGGAGCGTATCGAGAGTGCCAAGCACGGCTGGGAGATGCAGCAGCAGCAGAGGCTGAAGGTGGAGCAGGAGGAGCGTCTGATCATGGAGGAGGAGGAAGATCTCTTCACCTACACCAGAGAGGACGCCTACAACATGGTAATGCCCAAAACACATGTGCACACACACACACACACACATACAGACTAATACAAACAGATTTATTGTCCAGCAGGGGATGCACACACACACACACACACACGCACACACACACACACACGTCTCTTTCCAATATAGTGTTTCTATCAGGCTAATCGCGTTTTTTCTCTCTCTCTCTCATCATCAGGAGTATGTGTTTGAGCATGAAGATGGACAAACTGAAATCATGCCGGTAAGTTTTCACACAGTATCAGAATGTGAAACACACACACCTGAAATAGGTGTTTCATTTCTTAATTAAAGGAATAATCTGCAGCATTTAAACCCATTGTCCTATTGTTTTAGGTCATTAACTTAACAGGATAAAGAAACTCATTTTCCCTATCTATTTCTATTCCAGAATGTCCCTTTTATTCCTTTCATTTAGTTACAGTCAAACTGGAAGGCTATCCACATGCAGCTACTTAAAGACTTTCATAGTCAAATTTCAAGTCAAATCTTTGTGTTTTGTGTGCAGTTGTGGACCCCGCCGACACCCCCGCAGGACGATAATGACATCTACATCGACTCGGTCATCTGCCTGATGTACGACACGGCACCCATGCCAGAGTCCAAACTCCCACCTGTGTACGTGCGCAAGGAGCACAAGAGACTTAAGATGGACCCATCTGGTGAGTGTGACCTTTCTGTGTGTGTGTGTGTGTGTGTGTGTGTGTGTGTGTTCTGACCGTGTGCTTGTGTGTGCGTGAGTCTGTCTGTCTGTTTACTTGTTCTGACTGTGTGTGTGTGTGTGTGTGTGTGTGTGTGTGTGTGTGTGTGTGTACATGTTCTAACTGTTTGTCTGTGTGTGTGTGTGTGTGTGTGTGTGTCTGTCCGTCCGTCTCCACTTATTCTGATGGTGTGTGTTTATTTGTGTATCAGCGGTTGGCCGCAAGAAGAAGAAGGGGCACGGGGAGGCGGTGATTCCGCCGCGCTCACTCTTCGACAAGGCCAGCCTGCTGAAGGTGCGTCGCGAGGGCAAGGAGCCCAAGAAGAGCTTCTCCCTCAAGCAGCAGGCGCCCTTCCCCAAGCCGCTGCCCGCCCTGGTCAAACCGGCCGCCGAGGCCGGCCAGGACAACCCAGAGTGGCTCATCAGCGAGGACTGGGCTCTGCTACAGGTAAGAGCCGCACCCAGCACACCTGAGAAGTGGGAGAAGGTCCTTGGCCAACAGAAGTTTCCACAGAGTATTATTGTGCGTTCACGGGATACTGTGAAGTGGAGAGTTCAGTGGTCAATTAAGAGAAATGTACCCCCTCTGTCTTCAGAAACTCCCCACTGTCTAGTTTTTATTGATCGCACTAAGTAATAAAAGTCTAGAATTTTAAACCTGAATTTAAGGCCTTAAAAAGTCTTTACAAGTGTTAAACTTGTTGAGAGCCTGTCCATCCCTTGAGTCATGTAGACTAATCATGTACAATAGAACTGACTTCACATGGAATTGTGTGTTTTTGTGAGCCTACTGTGTAGTTTTCTTATTGAGAGGACCGCTGTAACTGTGAAGGCTATTGACTTTGTCGTCTGTGCTGTTTTAGGCTGTGAAGCAGCTGCTGGAGCTGCCTCTGAACCTGACCATCGTGTCTCCGGCCCACACCCCCAACTGGGACCTGGTGAGCGACGTGGTCAACTCCTGCAGCCGCATCTACCGCTCGCCCAAACAGTGCCGCAGCCGCTACGAGAACGTCATCATCCCCCGCGAGGAGGGCAAGGTCAGCCCACACACACACACACACACACACACACTTGCCATGACCAGCACATGGCATGCACATTCATTGATCGCACTGTATTTTAACTGAAGCTTTTCTGATTTTTCATTCCATGTAATGAACCCTTTCACAATTCAATTGACATGTATGTCTTTAATATCAGTAAACATATGTGTAAACATGGAACCGTCATTGCTATGGTCATAAAACACATTGTTAAATATCAATGTTCTCTTGGCTTTTCCACTTTAGTTGATGTACGAGGCTAATCCCAAGAAGAAGACCAAGAGCATTTATAAGGTATGAAAACATTGGATTCATCGCTTGAAATACTGAAACTGAGAGGGCTAAAACGTCTGTGCATGAAAGTATCTTACCAGCCACTTCATTATAACACTGTGTCCTAACTGAGCGCAACTGCTGTGTGCGACAAAAAGAGTTCCGTCATTTTGTCTTCTATTGGAATGTCCTGACTGAATGCTACGCGATGCAGCGCAACTAGTCTCTTTGCTACACGTCTTTTTAAAAAGATTTTAGTCGCTCGGTCCATCTCTGTTTTTAGTCGTGCAAGTCACATTGCTCGGCCAGATTGAATGGAGAATCTCATCCCAAAGAATGGCATATTTAACGAACCCTTTGTAGACAGTGAACAGTCAATGTACGCGACAACCCGACAGTCGCTTTCAGTTAGGACACAGTGTTCGAATCCATTCACAATATTTATTAATTAATTTATTGTGTCATTAAATTGTTTGCTAATGTTGAGCCTAAACGTGCTTGTGTGTGTGTCTATGCAGTCCAAGAACAGCCGTCCTCTGCGGACGTGCCAGATCTACACACAGGACGACAACGCCACCCACATGCAGCTGTACAGCAGCCGCTTCGAGCTCATGAAGATCATCGCCAGCAAGAGGAGCCCCCCTATCAAACCACTGTAAGACATGCTCCAACACACACACACACACACAAACTACACCACCTTACGGCCCTTCACACTCACTGACACCAATCACTTTACATTGCATTTGACCGCTTCCGGCCACTCCAACACACACACACACCCACCCACACACACACACAAACTACACCACATTACGGCCCTTCACACTCACTGACACCAATCATTTCACATTGCATTTGACTACTTTCGGTCACTCAATCATACAGACACACACACACACACACACACACACACACACACACACACACACACACACACACCACTCCACATGGCCCTCACATTCACTGACTCCAATCACATCACATTGCATTTGACTACTTCCCCAATCAGATGTGATCCACCGCTGTGTATACATGATGATCTACTCCTCTATGCGTGTTACCTGGATGGGTTTGCACCCCATAATAGCTGTGAAATGTCCTGTACGTTTCAAAGTCATGATACTACTACTACTACTACTACTATTACTACTACTACTAATGCTGCTACTACTACTACCACTAATAATAATACATTTATTAATAAACATTTTTGTCAATACTGGAAAGGGGGGGGGGGTTATGACTGATCATTTGTGTGTAGAGTGAGTGCTGTTGTCTGGTCTAACATTCCCGCTGTTGTTTGTTGTGTGTTTTCTTCCAGACTGGGTATGAATCCATTCCAGAAGAACCCCAAACATGCCTCTGTGCTGGCCGAGAGGTAACCCCAGCCTTCCTTAACTCATCATTTATTCAGCACACTCAATTCACTTCAATAGAATCAACTTGAGGGCAGTGATGCCAAGTCAAGTCATGTGATCTGATACCAAGTTAGTCATGTGATACAGTTGTGTTGTGTTCTGGCCCAGCCGTGGCTTTCTACTTGAGGGTGGAACTTGAGAAATAACCTTGACCTATGGGTGTGTGAGGTTGGGTCGATCTTTTGTTTTGTTTGCTTTTTGTTTACATCTTGATGTCTCTCATTTCAGTGGGATCAGCTACGACAAGCCACTGCCCCCAATCCAGGTGGCATCCCAGCGAGCAGAGCGAATCGCCAAGGAGAAAAAGGTGTGTGTCTGTCTGTCTGTCTGTCTGTCTCTGTCTGTCTGTCTGTGTGTGTGTGTATGCAGATGTGCGTGAGTGAACGAGAGAGTATCCGTCACAAGGGCTTATTTTCAGCCCCTCTAAAGAACAGCAGTGTAACATCAGAATAAGCTGCATGACTCTCCCATCAAAGCAAACCATTAACCTGTCAAACTCAGTCACACACTCTGCAGCATGGGGAGTAAGCCAGAGCCCCTTGTTCTATAAACAAGGCCAACACAACACATTTACATTCCAGTGTAGGGGGCCCCTTGGCCTGTGTCAAGAAAGGCATGAGAACCTTTATACAAGTGCTAACAATTCTCCCCCCCCCCCTTCTGTATCTCCCTCTCATTCTCCCTCCCTCTCGCTCGCTCGCTCTCCCTCACTCCCTCTATATCTCTCTCTCCCTCCCTCTCTCTCTCTCTCTCTCTCTCTCTCTCTCTCTCTCTCTCTCTCTCTCCTCTCTCTCTCTCTCTCTCCTCTCTCTCTCTCTCTCTCTCTCTCTCTCTCTCTCTCTCTCTCTCTCTCTCTCTCTCTCTCTCTCTCTCCCTCTGTATCTCCCTCTCTCATCTCCCTCTCTCTCTCTCTCTCTCTCTCTCTCTCTCTCTCTCTCTCTCTCTCTCTCTCTCTCTCTCTCTCTCTCTCTCTCTCTCTCTCTCTCTCTCTCTCTCTCTCTCTCTCTCTCTCTCTCTCTCTCTGTCTCTGTATCCGTAGGACCTCGCCGAAAGGCAACGGGCCGCCCAGCTAGCGCAGCAGCAGCAGGCGGCAGCGGCGGTGGCAGCTGGAGGAGCGCAGGCCCAGGCCGGGGTGGCCCAACCCCAGGCTCAGGCCACGGCGGCTGGGCAAGTGCAGGCGGCAGGAGTGCCCCAGCAGGCCGCCGTGGCTGGAGCTGCCGCCGTGCCCAACACCGCAGTACTGGTGAGCTACCCAATGGCCAGTGCTTTAAAGGGATATTCCACGGTCTTTGGTATTTTTTGCCCCCAAAGGTGCCTTCCAGGCAGCACTGCCCTCAATGCACTACTCTCCCCAATTTAGGGCAAGAGTGAAGGTTGAGGGGGTTAGATTTAGGGTAAGGGTTAAGGTAGTGAGAACAAAAGAAAAAAGATTTGCACACTGCCTTGGCTTGCCTCAACTTATAATTAAGAAGCAACGTTTCGATCTCTTGCAATCTTTCTCAAGCATCTGAGTGTGCAAATCTTTTTTCTTTTTTTCTCACTAGTATGTTCTTTTGATTTAGCGCCTGCCAAAACACTTTTGGCAAAAAACCCCATCGAGCATATTCCACTGGGAATCGACCCATAGCCATAGTGCTTTCAGTAGAAAGAAGAGCAGCAACATTCTGTAGGAGATACTTAGCCTGATAAAAATCATTGCGGCATTAATTTGCATTAGGTTCTTAAGATCCTCGTCACAGAGGAACAGTATCTGAGGTCAAACTGCTGACATGGAATCAGTCTGTTAATGCAGCTGTCCATCATACCGAGAAATAAGCCCGCAAAAATATCTACTCCAGCAACAGTATGTCACCAATATGGCCGCTTGTGAAGGAGCCCTACAGCAAACCAGCAGCTAATGTAATGCTCACAGATGGTGACCTAGTGGGTTTAGGAGTAGCTGCTGCCTCACAGTTCAGTAGCGTTTTGCCTACTTCAAAATCACAGTGAAATCAGTTCTACCTACCAACCTACCAACCCAAACCCCCAAAAAACTTGGTGACCTGGGGCAACAGCACTATGGGTTGATTTGCATCCTAATAATAAGCGTGTTACTGGTATGAATGGGCAAGACATGAACTGGGTTCATGGCTGTAAAGTATTTTAGGACTCTAGTCTTAGGGCATTGGGACTGAAACGTTATTAGAGTAAAATCTTAAGTGATATAAAAGTGCACTACCGGTTAAAGTGAACTTAATTATAATAGTTATCACTTGGCTGAATATCTGTCTTGTGTTTGTTTCTTCCCCAGGCTGGCGCTATTAAAACAGCCGGCGCCGGTACAAGCATCCAAACAGGTAGGCTCTCCTTTCCTAATGCTCACATGCATTGGCCATGTGGAGTTGTTGTACTGTATGCCTTGTATCCGTTGACTGACATTGTTTCTCTGTGTCCACCTATCAGCCACGGTTGGGGGGAACGTGATTG
>JAODXP020000019.1:9634864-9639864 GCA_027497455.2 Sardinella longiceps
CACACACTCCTGCTGATCTAGCCACAGGCCCAATAGGGACCATAGACCACCATGCATGCAGAAACCTCAAGAGACCTATAGAATGACATATAGTATCATATACACACACACACACACTCCTGCTGATCTAGCCACAGGCCCAATACCACCATGCATGCAGAAACCTCTAGAGACCTACAGTATAGATCGACATGTATAGTACATACAAAATATATATATAGTATATTGTGTGTGTATATAATATATAGTGTATATATAGTGCCCATCCATGCATCCCCCAGTGTGGGGTGTGTGTGGGGCTTCCTTCCCTCCATGTGCTAAATGCAGTGGCAGTGCAGTGTGTGTTTTCATTCCCATCCCCCGTCTGGCCACCTCATTCACCCAGCCCAGTTGTCCACTTCTCCAGTTCTCAGCACGGGCTTCGGTTACTGTACCAGCACCACCACAGTCAGTCACAGCCCACAGCTATGTCTGGAAGCACCACGTGAAAATAGCCCTGTTAAATGCCTTCCACTTCAGGCCGCAGCCCTGTGGCAGAGGAGTGTGTGTGTGTGTGTGTGTGTGTGTGTGTGTCTGTCTGTCTGTCTGTCTATTTATGCGTGTGTGTTTATGTGTCTATTTGTGCGTGCATGTGTCTGTCTGTCTATTTATGTGTGTGTGTGTGTGTGTGTGTGTGTGTGTGTGTGTGTGTGTGTGTGTCTATTTGTGCGTGCATGTGTCTGTCTGTCTATTTGTGTGTGTGTGTGTCTTGTCTGTCTGTTTACGTGCATGTGTCTGTCTGTCTTTCTGTCTCTATTTGTTTGTATTTGTGTGTGTGTCTCTTATTGTCTGTCTGTCTGTCTGTGTTTGTCTTTGTATACCTGTGTGTGTGTGTCTGTCTGTCTGTCTGTCCGTTTATGCGTGCTTGTGTTTTGTGTGTCTCTGTGTGTGTGTGTGTGTGTGTGTGTGTGTGTGTGTGTGTGTGTGTGTATGTTTATGCTGTGTGTGTGTGTGTGTGTGTGTGTGTGTGTGTGTGTGTGTGTGTACGCTGTGTGTCCTTGGGTGTGCTTGTCTCCCTAGCAGTGCTTTGTGACTCATGTCCTGTTTGCTTCTAGGTTGCTAAGCTCCCCCAGATAGTACAGCAGCAATCCACAGTAGCCAATATCCAGCAAATAGTGTCCTCTCCCCAGCAGGTAAGAGACACAGGGCTTCTGTAAGAGTGTGTGTGTGTGTGTGTGTGCGTGCGTGCGTGAGTGAGTGAGTGTGTGTGTGTGCGCGCTGTGGCTGTGCAGGGGAAAAAATGTACCCAGCACACTGAGAGTTGCGTGCATGTGTGTGCGCGCATGTCTTTGTGTGTGTGTGTGTGTGTGTCTGCATGGGTGTATAAGGTCAGCCCTCCTTCCTGTACCCCATCAGACAGACAGACGAGCGGAATGTGGGGGTGTAGTGCTAGAGACTGCCCCAGTGCTCGACTCCAGAGCCCTGTCCTGTCCTGTCCTGTCCTCTCCTCTCCTCTCATGTCCTCTCACGCATACTGCACTCCAGCATCTCCACTGTCTGTCTCTCTCTCCACTGTCTCTCACTCCTCACTCCGTCTCACTCCTGCCACTCATCACAAACACGCTTCATCACTCTCTCTTTCTCCCCCTTTTTCACCATCCTCTCTGTCTCTCTCTCTCCATCTCTCTCTGTCTCGCTCTCTCTTCTTTTTCCTTCTCATGCACTTTTCCTTGTCTGCCCTGCCTAATTCAGTCTGGACACGGACTCAGCAAGATGCCGCCTCACTGATTGTTTTTTCCTGGAAGAAAGTCTAATTATCCCTCCTCCCCTTCTTCTCCTCTCCACTGCCTCCTCTCTTGTCTTTCTTATTCCTCTAACATTTCTCTCTCTCTCTCTCTCTCTCTCTCTCTCTCTCTCTTTCTCCTTCTTGCTGACTTGCTTTTGTCCTGTCATCTTATTCCCTGCCCCCCCCTTTCTCCATCTATCCCTTTCTCTCTCTCTCTCTCTCTCTCTCTCTCTCTCTCTCTCCTTCCCTCTATCCTTTCTCTCTCTCGCTTCCTCTTTCTCTGCCTCTTTCTATCCCTCCCTCTATCCTCTCTCTCTCTCTCTCTCTCTCTCTCTCTCTCTCTCTCTCTCTCTCTCTCTCTCTCTCTCTCTCTCTCTCTCTCTCTCTCCCTGTCCCCCTCAGATCCAGGCTCAGCCCCAGGCGGTGTCTCTGCCCCAGGCTGCAGCAGGCGCTGGCGGCTCTGCGACGGCGCAGGCCCAGGTGCAGGTGATCCCCGCCGCCGCCGCTCAGGTGGTCCAGCAGAAGCTCCTGCAGCAGCAGGTCGTCACGGCGACCGCCTCCGCAGCCTCCCCGCAGATGCAGACTCCGCCCCCCCACAGCCCCGCCCAGCAAGGCACCCCGGCAACCCCGGCGGCGGCCACCTCCACGGCCACAGAGACGCCCGCTCAGGCTTCGCCTGCCCAGGGCAAAGGTCAGACCCGCGGCGGGGCGGCCGTGCGCTCCAAGGCCCCGGCCAAGCCCAGCGGAGGCAGCTAGAGCAGCTATAAGACACTCTTCTTCACCAGTCACTCTTCACTCGTCCTCTTCCTCAGCTTCAGCTTCATCACCACCAAGCAGGGGGTCTTCAAGCAAAGTCAAGGCACACCCATGAATGGACCACTCTGGGACACACACACACACACACACACACACACACACACACACAGTGTGGCCTACAGGCAGATCTCCGGACTTGACAGCTGAGAAATACACACACACATACACACAAGGAGAGAGAATCATATACTCATATGCCAGTAGGGTTACAGTACATTATATTTATGGGCCATTTGCCCAGTCAATTCAATGGACATAACCCACCTTCTCTGCATAGTGTGTGGGATCCATGAGAGTAATTCAGTATACAAGGAGATTAGTGTGTGTGTGTGTGTGTGTGTGTGTGTGTGTGTGTGTGTGGGTGTGTGTGTGTGTGTGTGTGTTTGTTTCGATGTACAGTATGTAATTGTCTGAGTCTATGTACTTGTCAGTCTCCTGGCCAGTGTGATCCAAATTAAATTTTTATCCCTTAGCAAACATACAGTACGCACACACAGCCTTACCTTATGAGTTTTTTTCCTAAAGCATCTCCTTGGGCATACAGCATTTCCCCTCTGCCCTGTGTGTGTGTGTACCCGGTGGTGTGTACATGTTCACACTCTCATCTGATCAAAGGCAGTGATGGTGTCAAGGAGACACTGAAGTGTGTGTGTGTGTGTGTGTGTGTGTCCGCTTACAGTCAAAGATCCTGTGGCCCACTCTACTCCTGGCTGGGGCTCAACTCGTCATTCACAGTCTAGTCGTGTATTTGCATATAAAAAAGACAACAACAACAAAAAGAAGAGAAAAACGTACGGTAGAGGTCTCTAGGCTTTCTCAAAGCTGGCTTAGTGACATCTAGCCATCCTATTTAAACTTCTGTGTTTTTTGTTGATACTTTTTTTATATACTCTGATTTAGGAAAAAAAAAATCGATCTGCTTTTTTTTTCCTTTTTTCTTTTTTAAATAACGGCTCCACCACCAGGACCCTTTCTGCTGGCGTGGTGTAATTATGAGGAGGGCAGGTTAAGCATCTCAACCTCCTCAGTCTGTAATATATGATTCCTTATTGATTATTATTGTGGTGTGGTATTATTATTGTATTATAGAGGACTGTGATTCCTTGTGTGTCTTTCAGGAGGCTAGGCTACGGACGCTAGCTAGATTTGAGAGACTGTCAGAGACAATGACCATGGTGTGTTCACTTTGGCATACCTCAGAATGTGTTTTTTTTTTTTTTTTTTTTTTTTCTAGATTATTCCACAGTCCTATCAGTAGGAAGGTGTTCTGTGGAGAGGACGACAGAATAGGGGTCTTGCCTTGCTGATAATCTGTTATAGTGGTTGTACCGTAATCCTACATCGCATCACCAGCTTGTATGTAAGAGAAACTGGATTAGAAAATATTGCTTGTTTATTTTTATTTTTTTTCTTTTCATAATGTGAGCGTTCATTAATGACCTTCCTCCCTTTAAATATCCACCATGATGCTTTTTTTTTATAATATATGTATCAGATGTGACACTGTATACTTGTATGTTAACATTCTTCAGTGTATGGTCTCCATTCTGTGTCCTTTTTAAGAAGCAGTTGAAATGTGTGTATGTGTATGAATGTGTGTGTGTGAGTAAATGTGTGTGTGTGTGTAGCATGTGTGTAGAATGTGGGCAGGGCAGCCATGTAAATAATGATGGCAGACAAACAAACAAACAAAAAAAATCATTTGTACATGTAAAGTAGTTGTGGTTTCATTGGAGTTTTTTTCCGCCAAACTGTATAAAGTGTTTTCATTTTTATACACACTCACTTGGTCTGGGTCTCTTTTAATGTCTTTAAAGTCTCTCTCTCTCTCTCTCTCTCTCTCTCTCTCTCTCTCTCTCTCTCTCTCTCTCTCTCTCTCTCTCATCTCACACACACATCACAATCTCTCTCACTCTTGCTGCATTTCTCTCAGTCTCTCACATACACATGCAGTTCTTCTGCATTTTCTGAGTCTCTCTCTCTCACAAACACACACACTCACTCACTCACTCACTCTGTCTTTTCTCTCTCACTCATACACACTCTCACTCACTCTCTCTGTCTTTTCTCTGTCTCTCTCACACACATACACACACACTCACTCACGCACAATGTCTTTTCTCTCTCTCTCTCTCTCTCTCACTCACACACACACACACACACATTCTACTGCATTTTCAATCCCAGTGTCTGTAATAAGAGGGTTAGTTATGTCATCTCACCTCAGGGCGATCTGTGTGGAGTGTGGAGTAGATGTATTTTTATGTGGAATCCGCTCTGTGAATCACTGTGACATAACACACAGATAACACACACCTAACATAAGCACACGGCACTGGCAAGAAGGCCCCGCTCTGATGTAACTTGTCAGCCCCCATGGGTTACTAATCCTCACACGCACACACACAGCGAAGGAGAC
>JAODXP020000019.1:9644864-9647364 GCA_027497455.2 Sardinella longiceps
TAAATAGAGGATGTTGTATTTAGGCTACATGAAACACACTTAGCCAATGTTTCTGCAGATGATATTGGGATCATGTAACTAAAATTGTAATTCTGAATATTTCTTGAAGTAACTGTAATTCAATTACAATTTTTTTCAAAATAACTGTAATTGATTACTGTTACTTTTATTTTGTAATTATATTACGTAATTTTTTTACATGTAACTCGTTACTCCCCAACACTGCTGGTCATTAGCCAGCCCACTGAATAGCAAGGCTGGACAAGGACCAAAAAATGGCCTGTGTATTTTTGGTCATGGCAGCCAACCATGATTATCTTTGATAATAACTTCATGACAAGTTAAAATGATACTGTATGTCTGTTTCCCAAAAGCGTTGCCCTGTATGCCTTACCATCAGATTTATTAGGCTACCTGTAGTAAATGGAAGGCCTACTGCAGATTTTTTTTTTTCAGATTGTTTGTGAGTGACATGCCAGCTTTTACACCTCCAACCACTGAAAAATATTTGTTACCTTATGTGTTAGGCCTTTGTGTTAAATTTAGTACAAAACACCCCACAAAAACGGCAGTCATAAAAGAATAGTCCACCATCTTCTTACCTGGAGTTACAAATGTGGTAAGCATTTTGGTCTCAGTGCTTGCGTTTTCCTATTCCGGCAATCCCAATTTTAGCTTTAGCTTAGCATAGGCGCTGGAATGTAATGTTGACAAAGAGTTGTTATTCGGCTACATTCCATCTGGCTACATTCCAGCACCTATGCTAAGCTGAAGCTAAATTGGGGTTGCCAGACTAGAAAAATGCATGCACTGAGAGAAAAAATGCTTTTACCCACATATGTAACTTCAGATAAGGGCATGAATAGCCCAATTTCATACATGGGTGGACTATTCCTTTAAGGTGGGTAAAAAAAAAAAAAAAAACCTTTATGTGTACTCCCTGTGGAATTCAAACTGTAGTCGATGTTCTCCACTGGGTGTTCCAAACTAGCTAATTAGCTAATTATCCAGCTCTGTAGCCTAAGCTGAGCTTGTCTGTGCTGGTAAGGAAGAGGAGTGCTCTCGTCTCCACACATTTGTTCCATTGAAGAAGAATGATGATTTCATGGGATGAAAACAGACAAGGTAGTCCATAGAGAGCCAGTGAAATACTGCTGTCATCGTCCGTCCCCCACCCCCCATCATTTCCCACATGTCACTTAGCCTCCACTGCTCACTCAGCTTAGCTGAATGATTCCCATTGACATTGACAGCCTGGAGCAAGGTGACATTCTTCTTTCCCCCTGACCGCCTTTTCCTCTCTTTTTATGCATCTCCCATTTCTTATCTTCATTTTAGGCAGACTTTGTCTGTGTGTGCATGTGTGTGTGTGTGTGTGTGTGTGTGTGTCTGTGTGTGTGTGTGTGTGTGTGTGTGTTTATGTGTCTGTGTGTTCTTTTGTCTCACTTTCAGACAGACAGCGCGAGGCTGTTCTGGGGCCTGTGTGATACCGGGAGAAGAAAGTGAGATAAAGTCGGGGGGAAATGAAACATTGTTGCGTTTTGAGGTTCTGAGCGCGGCAGGCGGTGTGGCTTCGCTGATTGTTCTCGACAGCCTGGCAGAGATGTGAGAGAATAGGGGCGCCGGGGCTGTCAGCTTTCCGCAGGCTTCTGAGCACAAGACACACTAACCTAGTGTCACCCAGCACAGCAGCAGCCGTCTAGGAGTGTGTGTGTGTGTGTGTGTGTGTGTGTGTGTGTGTGTGTGTGTGTGTCTGTTTCTGTGTTGCTCTAACTGTGACATCCACAGCTGCAAACAGGATAGACCCAGCACTAGACCCGACAGGTTTCAGTGCAGGTGCGATGTAGACAACAGTGCAGCCATGATAAGAACCAACCTCCCGTGAAAGTCTACAAGACTTTTGGCCTTTTGGAGGAATTTTTGCTTTCGAGTCGAAGAGACAATGCTCTGGCTGTCTTACCCCTCAAACACTTTTGCATACCTCATCCAATGATGTGTTAACATCTAAACCATGACGTAATTATATTCATTGTACTTTTAAAAGCACCCAAAGCTCTTATGGTGGCAGAGGACCTCATACCACCACGAATGTGTAGTAGCACCCACCTGAGCGTATAATGGTAATCACTGCGCGGTATGTTGTAGGTACGGTTTCATAGTTGCAGAACTGAATAAAAAACTAAAGGAAAGGGGAGTTTTAGGCCCAATTTAAGTTGTAATTTCCATAGTTTTAAAAATATTTGATCTTTTATAGATACAGTATATAATAGATTGTTTGGCATTCTTACTAGGCGACCGAGCTGAGTCGAAAATTTCATCATCATTTCCGGCCATGGCCTTGTCTCTTTTGATGTCAACAACATGTAATTAGGTGATGGCTTGGACCAATCTATCAGCAGAAAAAAAGTCCAAATTTGACCTACAGTAACCACAGAGGATGACTTACTGTGTTGTCGTGGCAACATAATCTCCATTCAAGCCCTCTTCTATGAGTGGGCGA
>JAODXP020000019.1:9664864-9669864 GCA_027497455.2 Sardinella longiceps
TTGTTACACTAAAACTGTATCCATCTTGATTGAACGGTGGTCATGTTTGGTGAATTGACCTTTCGCCGGAATTAGTTTGATGGGCGTTTTTGACCAATCAGAACGCTAAGAATTGCGACTTTCAAAAAATCCCAATCCCAACACCTGAATGAATCTTTTTTTTTTTTTTTTTGTGGGCACAGAGGAGCAGCTTTAATATCCTCAACTGACAGTCATCTACTTGAAATCAATTCTAAATTGTTTGTGTTGCTTTATATGTGCTAAAAGACTTACACTATTTTATTCTGAAAGCCCTTTCGAAACATTAAAGTTTTAAATTTGCAGTTGCGAGAATTTCAATTTCAAGTTTTCTTAAAAAGTCAGCTTTAAATCCAAGATCTGATTCTAGGAATGCTTCTGAATATTCTCAACTTCTCGTTTTTATTGTATCTACAGTAGTTTCTCGTCCTGACAGCTGCATTGTCCCTGCTAGTTGCTATCAGTGCTATTTCCTGCGGTGCTATTTACTGTCACATTGGAGGCCTCTGTGAGAGTGTGTGTGGATGTGTGGCACTGCTGGCATGGTGCTGGTGGTGGGGGGAGAAGAGGGCGGTGACGACGAGGGGCGAGATGGGGCGCTGCCGCCGTGGCACCTGTCACCCTCCTCTTCACACTTTGCGGCTGAGAGGCAGCTTTTAGCGTTCACACTTGCTATCGCTGCCACTTTTAGACATCACAGGCCGCTGAGGTGCAATAACACATTCTAGTTCCCACAAGCAACTTGAGTTGATAGTGGACTTATACCCTTGCATCAGGCTCCAGTGTCTAAGATATTGTATTGTTTTCACAAATAATAATCATCATAGCATAGACTGAAAGCATTTTTTTGTAAATAGTCTGACCGTTTTAATCAGACATGTGCATATCTGCAGTTGGTGGTAGGTTGATACTTATTTGGATCCAAAATTTTGAAGTGACAATCCAAATCCAATGTTTAAATCTAGGGACAACTTGAGCTCACTGGTGAGGGATGGAATTCGGGAGACTTGTTTTTGCTGCACACAATATGGGAGTGATGGTGCATGGGAAATGTGTATTTAATCAGATTTCATATTATACTCCCTGGCATTTTGGTGTTTCTGGGCCATCCTGCTGGAAATGGACAACACAAGGAAAGGGGCATGGGGTAAAATACCAATGGCAAGACCCAACAAATAAATTGCAGATGTGCACATATTACAAAAGACAAAGATATTTTACCCAAGATGATCAGATGTTAATTTACAGTACATGCACTTAGTGGAATAACTGTACAGTACGTTCACACCAAGAGCTACTGAAGCTACAAAATTTACAGCACAGCGTTTAGATTTTACAGCTGAAATGTGTCATAGCTAATTTGCATACGGTTAACGTTTTTTTTCCGCTTAATTTGGTTGCCCAAATCGCCCAACTTTTACCGCTGGTATCTTTTGTCGCTTTTGTCGCTCTTGTCCATAGAAAGTGAATGACTTCCAGCGATTTCACAGCTTTAGTAGCTCTTGGTGTGAACACCAAGCTCTTGGGGGGACTGAGTTACCAGGGCCCCAAGTGCGGGGTGGGCCTTTGAGGAGTCTAAAATTGTATTGAAGGGGATGAAGGGGGCCCAGGGCCACTGCTAGTGCATAGGGCCCAGAATTTGGTGCTACGCCCCTGTGGTTATGTGTGAAGCTGCTTATCAGACCACACTCTCATCCTGCACATTGTTTGTCTGGCATGTCACTGTCACTTGAAAACTATAAGTCATGCTAACCTGCCTGATATGTTTGTCTTAAAGGAATATTCCACCTCTTTATGAAAATTGGTTATTCACCCTCTTACCTGGATTTACATATGTGGGTAAAAGCATTTTGGTCTCAGTGCATGTGTTTCCCTAGTCTGGCAACAACAATTTTACCTTTAGCTTAGCATAGGCACTGGAAAGTAAAGTAGCCAAATCATTGCTATCTGGCAACTTTACATCCCAGCGCCTATGCTAAGCTACAGCCAAAATAAAGCTAAAATTGGGCCTGCTGGACAGGGACAACGCATACACTGAGAGCAAAATGTTTCCACCCACATACAGTACATACATGTATGTAACTCCAGGTAAGAGAGTGAATAACCAATTTTCATAAAGAGGTGGAATATTCCTTTAAGTCTTTGTTTTTTCCTTAATAACAAAGCCTGTAAGACCTGCTGCTCAAATTCTTAGGCATCCTGGTGAGGCTATGTTTCAATGGAGAGAAGCTGATGGTAGGTCTACTGTACATTTCTACGCCAGCTGCTTCTTGATAATCTTATAAGGAAATCCCTCAATGTCAGGCCCTACATCTTCAGTTATGTGGTCTTCAGGCACATAACTGAAGGTTAAAAGATAGAGAGCATCATCAAATATTTATGTTTTTTTCTTTTTCAGTGACGGACGTTACTGATATGTCATGCTGGTTTCTGGCTCCATTACCGCTATATAGCATGTTTTCCATATCACTTTAAATTATGCAGTGCACAGGTTATTATGGAATTCATTTCACAAGAAGATATCACAAGTGGCATCTTCTTTTGGGCTAAATACTTTCAATCCATGTTGTCTTGGTCTTATTTCATGCAGTTGTACAATAGCTGCTATGCTTGTGTCTAGATTGCTCGCATATGTACATGTGTATATATATATTGTGGAGACATGTGTTCCTCAGATGTCTGTGCTTCACTGTGGTTGGTGCTGATAAGCATATGACTTGCACAGTGTTTTCTCCATATGTGTCGGCCATTATGTGGTTGGAGCTATGGGGGGTATGACAGACTCTGCCTGGGATGCGATGAAGACAAAGAGCTGTTTTGTCTCTTCATATTCACATTCATATTCATAATCATTTTCCTCTCCCTACCCTCCGTCAGTTCAGCACATGTTCAGGCCAGTGTTTCCACACACTGAATGATAGGCTGCTGTATGTATGTGTGTGTGTGATTTAGTTTGAGATGATTTGGTTAGTTAGTTTTGAACCTTCCTGCGGAGTTTGCAGTCAAATCTAAAAAAAGGCATCTGCAGTATTTTTTCTACTCAAAAATGGTCATCCAATCCTATAAGTACAGTATATGGCTCCATGAGTTTATTCACAAGAAAATAATGTGACCATTTTTTATAGCAATGTGTGTTTTATTCAGTGTTAGTATACCATAAAACTTAACATGCAATGGCTACAATACAGTATGTTAGAATGAGAGTTGGTTGACCAGAGGGAGCAGCATATTGAATATTTGCCTTCACACATTAGGTCACATTGAATTATGCATTCTCTCTCGGAAAGACATTTTGGTGTGTACTCACAAGTCTCTCTACCTCTCTGTGTGTGTTTGTCTCAAAAGGTTTGGCTCAGTTTAGTCATCCCAGTCTCTCTCCTTCTACTTTTTTTTCCTCAAATCTGCCGTTGTGGTGTCGAGCGAATGGGTAATTTCATAGTTTTATTGTTTTTAGAATACAAAATACGATGCATGTGGTCAGAGAATATATCTGTAATGTTGCCATATTTTACAGTAAGTTGTATCATAACATCCCTCTGCTCTTTCCCCTTGCAGAGCTTGCAGAGAGAGAGAGAGAGAGAGAGAGGCAGATCTTTTGATGTTGTCTCTGGAGCCTCCCCCACAGCTCTTGAGCAAGTGTATTCGCCCCCAGTGTAAGCAGAGATAAGACCAAAATGCTGAGTTCACAATCTGACTTGTATCTCCCCCCACCCCTCCATCAACCCACAAAGAGGGAGAGAGAGAGAGAGAGAGAGAGAGAGAGAGAGAGAGAGAGAGAGAGAGAGAGAGAGTGTGTGTGTGTGTGTGTGTGTGTGTGTGTGTGTGAGAGAGAGAGAGAGAGAGAGAGAGAGAGAGAGAGAGAGAGAGAGAAAGAGTGTTAATGGACGGTATAGTGTATGTACTGTACACAGAGAGCTATATGTAGAGCATACAGTACATGCAGGTTCATGATTCGATACTACTTGTGCAAGTTGCTAGGGCAACACAACACAAGGCAAAAATGAAAAACAACATGGACACAAACATGACAAATAACACTGGCACTTCCTTCTGGTACCTTCCCCAGGCCTTAAGGAGTGAGGCAGAAGCTTTGCTTGAGGAAGCTTTTTTTTATGGTGTGAGAGATTAATAATCTTATGAGAGAGAGATAAAGGACGACCAATAAGGTTAAAAATCTCTAAACATCTTTTCATCTCTTTCTAGCAGCAGACCAAATGTATCTTTAGCTTGCTTCACCATAAATGCCAGACAGCTAATTTAATTTGAACTCTGGGTTTGTGTGCGAGTGAGAAGTTCATGTGAGTAGTGATATATCGCGCGGCCATGATTCTATAATAGTACACGTGTAACGGTAGCCAGCTGGTCGTTAGATGAGCAGTAAGTAGGACATAAACCTTCTTCTCGAAAGCCTAACAGACGTGCTTGTGAGTGACATTAGGGGTTAAGCTCACTTGCTAGAATGCTCTGCTCCCAGTCCATGCTGCTTGTTCGCTGGTTCAAGCCCAGGTGCCTGCAAGGCTGAACCACATGGGGTGATCTCTGTTATTTACTAATACTTACATACTGTACATTACGTTTTTTTGCTGGTATTCTATGCTTTTCTTTTGGGAAGTTCCTACTGCTCAATAATCATCTCCCTCCACGGTTCTGTCTGGAATTCCGTCCATTGACATCTTTGCATCAAACAATTCCATACCGAGCTAAAAAAGCAAGCAGTATCGGTGAGAGATTACGTCGGGTTTCTGCTGTTGTAGCGTAACTTACTTACCACGACCAAGCTGCATGGTGCATAACGTTAGCGATTGGGTGAAATCAGATTTAACCGTCTCAAACTTCTACAGTTCATACCTCCAGCTTGCAATTGTTTGTCAATGGGTACGATCCCAGACCCTTGTACAAAGCTAAAGCGTAGACCATGGGGATGGCTGAAGCCAGGCTACTTCATCCTGCAAAGGGAGGAAACACGTGAGAGACCTGAGCCA
>JAODXP020000019.1:9674864-9682436 GCA_027497455.2 Sardinella longiceps
GAGAAAGAGAGCGGTTACCAAAAGCTTTATGATATTAAAAGGACAGTGGGTGGTTTCATAACCTGTTATATCAGGCAAGGTGTCTTGTAAGATTACAAACACATAAAATAGAAATGTTGTACACACCAACTGTTTCTTTAGTTCTTCAGTCGGGCAACAAAACTTGACAGTCCCCAGATGTTTTCCAAAATAATGTCAGCTATTGTTCCCAGTTCCAGATGATGTTACTGTTTGCACTGGAAAATAAATATTTTGAATGGGGTGGTGGGGGTGAGTTTGGGTGGAGTGTGGGGTGGTTGGGGTGGTGGTGGGGGTGGGGGGCAATCCCCTCGCCAGATGCTGAACCTCCCCATTTCCTCCCATCTCACAAACGATCGATCACGTGGGAATCTTTTTTTCCCCCCTCAATGTCGTCACATTGATGAAAACCATTCACTTCACCTTGAGCCTGTTTCCTTCTTTCTTTCACTCCCTCTTTCTCTCTCTCTCTCTCTTTCACTCTGTCTTTCTCCTCTCTCTTTTTATTATGGTTTGATATTTTTTCTTCACTCTCTTTCTCTTAACCAGTGTCCTTGTCTGCCAAGTGCCTGGCGGTGGGCGGGGAAAGGGAAACAGCCCCCCCATCCCCCCATCCCCCCTATCCCCCCACCCCAGACCCTCTGGAATGGTCTTTGTAAATATTACATGCGTGGCTTTTCCCCTCTCCAACATCCACAGGTTTGTGAATGTGTGGTTAACCAGCCTGGGCTCCTCCCATCTGGAAAAACAGGGACAGGATGTCGAAGCAGCACACAAGGGATTCTCTCTCTCTCTCTCTCTCTCTCTCTCTCTCTCTCTCTCTCTCTCTCTCCATCTTTGATTCTTTTTTTTTCGTTTTCTTTTTTGCACTCTCTTTCTCTCTCTCTCCATCTTTGATTCTTTTTTTTCTTTTTCTTCTTTGCTCTCTCTCTATTTCTCTCGCTTTTCTTCTTGATATTCATTTTTTGATTTCTCTCTCCTCCTCTTTCTTTATTTGTATCTAACTTTCTTTCTTCACTCTCTCTCTCCTCTGTCTAGCTTTCTTAGCACTTTATACTCTACATTTCTTCTTCCTCTCTCTCTCTCTCTCTCTCTCTCTCGCTCTCCCTTGTTTGTGGTTAAGAAGAGTGCCTCTGGAGCCAATCCAGGTAAAGTCCCCCATGGCTTGGTTTGCTCAGACAACCGCAGGCGTGAGCCGACAGATGGCCCAGCAGCACGCGGAGCTGGCAAGGAGCTGGTTCCCGAGCGAGCGGGCCGAGTTGGCACCGGCTAGTGCCGAGACCACACCAGGATTCTGCTGTACACAGGAAAAGAGATGGGGTGAAGAAATATGCTCATGGTGTGAAACATGGCAAATCAGGAAGGTTTATTTGTGTGTGTGTGTGTGTGTGTGTGTGTGTGTGTGTGTGTGTGTGTGTGTGTGTGTGTCAGTAAGTAAGTGTGCGTGCAGACTGTGTGTGTATGTATGTGTGTGTGTGTATATGTGTGTGTTTATCTGTAAGTGTGTACGAAGACTGTGCATGTGTGTGTGTGTGTGTGCATGCATGTGTGTGAGTGTGTCTAAAAATTGAGACGCAGTCCCTAAAAATGTCCTTAAAAATGTGTGTGCGTGTGTGTGTGTGTGTGTGTCTAAAAATTGAGGAGCAGTGCTTAAAAACGTGTGTGTCTGTGTGTGTCTGAGAGAGTCTAAAAATGGTTTGTGGGGGAGTTTGTGATGCAGTGCATGAACACTGTGGCCTCATTGGTCCTTGGGCGGAACGCATTGAGCCAATGTTCTGAATCAAATGACCGGTAAACTCCGAAATCCACACATCATCTTGTTTATTGCCCCTTAATTCTCTGGCAATTAACACAGTCTCACTGAGTTTGTGCCACAGCCAGCTCCCTCTCTTTCTCTTTCTCTCCCTCCCTCCCTCCCTCTCTCCTTCCCTCTCTTTCTTTTCTTTCTCTCCATCCCTCTTCTGCGTCAAAACTAGCACCTACAAAACTGGCTGCTGTTGTATCCAGGCTGCTCCTGCTGAAGGTAACACATGCAGTTGATTAGAGGAGCGAGGGAGGAGGGAGAGAAGGAGAAGAAAGGAGGAGGAGAGAGAGAGAGAGAGAGAGAGAGAGAGAGAGAGAGAGAGAGAGAGAGAGAGAGAGAGAGAGAGAGAGGGAGGTAGGCTCTGGCACTGGTCCAGGTGCAGGCAGACACGGGAAGCTGCGCTGGAATTTCAACTATGTAGGCGGTCAGTGGGTACATCTGTGAAACATAGACCAAGAGACAGAATGAAGGAGAGAAAGAGAGAGAGAGAGAGAGAGAGAGAGAGAGAGAGAGAGAGAGAGAGAGAGAGAGAGAGAGCCAGGTCCACTCCACGCGATGTTTTTTGCTACCTTTTTTTCACTATCATTTCTTGTTATCTTATACCTTGGGCCATAACAAGTTGATAGGGACCACCTCCAGGTCGGCCCCGTTTGGTCTCAGGGGCCAAAAAACACTTTTTTGGGGAAAAGCTTTTGGCGAAATTATGTAATTGGGAATATTAAGGCACTACAACATCATAAGTGGTCATATAGCCCTAAGAATTGGTATGGGGTGTACTGACACATAGGGGTAAATGGCAGAAAAAGATTATGGGGATTGCTACCTTTCTACTGTCAAATATCACCTTCAATATACCCCAAAAAACAAAAAAATGTCTGTCCGCCTGACAAATTATCATCAAAAGTGATCATTTTTAAGCATTTTAGTTTACATATCACTGCCTCAAATGTGTATAAAAAACTTCCCTAGTTTATAAGCTTCAATTTAAGCCCAAGATGACCTTTCTATCTAGAAGAATACAGCTGGTATGACCAAAGTTCTCAACTGTACACCAAATCGGAAATAAAACCACAACTTTCAAGCATTACCATTCCTAATTGTGAATATTAAGGCACTGCAGCAACATAACTGGTCATATAACCCTAAAATTTGTGTGGTGTACACTGACACATATGGGTAAATAGCAGAAAAAGATTATGGGGATTGCTGCCTTTCTACTGTCAAATATCACCTTCAATATACTCAAAAAAACAAAAAAATGTCTGTCCGCCTGACATATTATCATCAAAAGTGATCATTTTTAAGCATTTTAGTATACATATCACTGCCTCAAATGTGTATAAAAAAAACTTCCCAGGATTATAAACTTCAATTTAAGCCCAAGATGACCTTTCTATCTAGAGGAATACAGCTGGTATGACCACAGTTCTCAACTGTACACCAAATCGCAAATAATAACCACAACTTTCAAGCATTACCATTCCTAATTGTGAATATTAAGCCACTGCAGCAACATATCACTGCTTCAAATGTATATGAAAAACTGTCCAGGTTCATATAAGCCTCAATTTAGGCCCAAGATGACCTTTTTATCAAGAGGGATACATCTGGTATGACCAAAGTTCTCAACTGTATACCAAATGGAAAAAAAATACAACTTTTAAGCATTACCATTCCTAATTGTGAATATTATGGCACTCCAACAACATAAGTGGTCATATAACCCTAAACATTTGTATGGTGTATACTGACACATAGGTGAAACTAGGAGAAAATGATGATAGGGATTGCTGCCTTTCTACTGTCAAATATCACCTTCAACATACCCCCCAAAAATGCAAAAAAATGTCTGTCCGCCTGACAAATTGTGACAAAAAGTGATTATAAAACCATTTTAGTATACATTTTCGTATACATATGTATATGGCAAACTTCCCAGGTTTATAAACTTCAATTTAAGCCCAAGAAAACCTTTATATCAAGAGGAATACAGCTTGTATAGAGCTCTCAATTGTACACCAGATCGGAAAAACACACCACTTTCAAACATTTCCATTCCATATAGGTGTATGTATATTTCTTGCATGTAAACAATTTTAAATGAGAGTTCAGACTTCACTTATGTACTGCACTTGAGAGGACTCAACTGGACAGTCTCTTGTCAAGAAGCCAACCTTTAATAGTGTAAACATCACTAACTTTCTGTATAATTAAACATTCTTTGCAGCTGAATGGCACAACTAAAACACAAGTAGTAGTCATATTGGTTGTAAGAACAACATTCTAATCATAATTTTCAAAGTCAAAGCCAAAGCGAACTTTATTGTCATTCAAACTCTGCTCATCCAAACTCCAAATGTGCAACAAATGAATAATTTGACATACAGCTAAGATGTATAACTGTTTTAAGACATCACAACCCACTAGAACATAAAGTGCAATCAAGATATCAAGCACGATAAGAGATATCACTAACAGTAGACAGTAATAACAAGCAACAAACATAGACACTGTGAGCATGCATTCTAGACTGTCAGTGTTTCAAAGAATCCTTGAGGTATGTATGTTGCTGGAGTGCAATAGTACTGAGTTACAATAAGGTGCAACGAGGTAGAAGTAGCCTGACAGCCCGACCATAATACTGCTGTTAATCCGTATTCATGGTCTGGAGGTTCTTTAATCTGACGCGATTATAGGGCGGCGACGAGGGTATTCAGTTCTGGTTTGAGACGATTGGACAGCTTGTCTAATCAGCTTCGCTTATTGGCCGGTAGTCTCTCTACCGATGTCAACTCGCCCCAGAAGACTCTGCCCAGACCATGATACATATGAATATTCGTATTATGGGCGGGCTATGGTAGAGGCTAAGGTAGAAGCGCATGGAGATGAAAGTTGTAAACTTTTATGCAGGGGAGTGTGCATAGAGTAGTTGGTCTTTGGTTATGTGTGTGTGTGTGTGTGTGTGTGTGTGTGTGTGTGTGTGTGTGTGTGTGTGTGTGTGTGTGTGTGTGTGTGTGTGTGTGTGTGGTGGTGGGGGGGGGGTCATGGTGTTCTCAGGAGTGAGTTTAGCAGTCTGATGGCCTGTGGGAAAAAGCTGTAGCTGAGTCTGGTGGTTCTGCTGCGCATGCTGCTGTAGTGCTTTCCAGAAGGTACAGTAGGAGGGTGAACAGTGTGTGTGAGGGGTGGGAAGGGTCTTGATGATGTTGACAGCTCTTCTTTGCCAGTGGGATGGATACAAGTCCTGAATGGATGGTAATGCTGATCTTGTGATCTTCTCTGCTGTTCTCACCACCCTGTGTAGCACTTTCTGGTCTGTGCATAGCAGCTGCCATACCAGACTGAGAGACTGCTGGTGAGTATGCTCTCAACCCCCGTAGAAGGTGGTGAGTGCTGAGGGAGGGAGACTGGCTCTCCTCATCCTGTGCAGGAAGTGGAGACATTGCTCTGCTTTCTTGACAAGGGAGGTGGTGTTGGTGTTCCATGTCAGGTCCATGCAGTTATGCACTCTCAGGAACTTGGTGCTTTTCACTGATTCCACAGCACTGCCGTTGATGGTGAGAGGTGTGTGTGGCTTGTGATTCTTCCTGAAGTCCACTGTTACTTCCTTTGTTTTGTTTACATTGAGGTGTGGGTTGTTGGTGTCACACCAGTTGATGAGATGGTGGACCTCTTCTCTGTAAGCTGAGTCATCATCGTCGCTGATGAGGCCAACCACTATTGTGGTTGCTATTCAGCAAACTTTATGATGTGGTTTGAGCCATGGATCATCAGGGTGAACAGCAGAGGACTCAACACGCACCCCTGGAGGACCCCTGTGTTCATGATGGTGGTCTGAGATGAGTTTTTGCCAACTCTTACTGTCTGTGGTTCATTGGTGAGAATGTCCAGTAACCAGTTGCAGAGTAGTGTGCTGATGCCTATGGCTTGGAGTTTGTCCACCAGGTCTTGGGGGATGACTGTGTTGAAGGCAGAGTTGAAGTCAATGAATAGCATCCGCACACAGCTGTATTTGTTCTCCAGATGAGCCAGGCTGAGTTGAAGTGCTGCTATGGCATCAGTGGAGCGCTTGGGACGGTATGCAAACTGGAATGGGTCAAAAGTGTTGTGTGAGCCTTGATCAGCTTTTCGAAGCACTCCTTTTCCTCATCTTCATCCACTTTTGTATGGATTTCATCACTTAATTCATCTTCATCTATTTCCTCTTCTGCCAAGACATCAAGAAGGACTTTGGGATGACGCATCCTCAAACCATAGAGGATGGAAGATGGAAAGGTTGAGAGGTCAACAGATAAACCCTGTTAAGGCTCAAGGCTTGAGCCACACATCTTCTTGATTTTAATCTCTCTTGTCTCATCAACATCCTTGATTTGATAAGTAAAACCTAGGCCGCAGGTGAATTCTTGAACACCGCTGAGAATCTGTTCATCGAGCTCCTGCTCGAACTAGCTAGGTAGGACTGGCTATACTTATGGCACTAATGCCATCAATGTAGAAATAGAGAGGATGCCTTTCATGTACAAAAATAAGTTAGGACTACCAATCTCTCAATAGATTCAATCTCATCATATAACCACAAAAATGTATCAACCTACCTCCAAATATTTTTTTGCTGAATAATTTATGGTGAGATCACATTAAGTGATAAGATGTTGGTTGGTTAGTGGTTGATTGTGAGTGTTTGTGTGTGTAACCTGGCAATCCCTATAATCCTTTCCCCCTATGTGTCAATATACACCATACTGATTTTTAGGGTGATATGACCAATTATGTTGTTGCAGTGCCTTAATATTCACAATTAGGAATGGTAATGCTTGTTGTGGTTTTATTTCCGATATGGTGTACAGTTGAGAACTGTGGTCATACCAGCTGTATTCTTCTAGATAGAAAGGTCATCTTGGGCTGAAATTGAAGCTTATAAACTAGGGAAGATATTTATACACATTGGAGGCAGTGATATGTATACTAAAATGCTTAAAATGATCACTTTTGATGACAATTTGCCAGGCGGACAGACATTTTTTGTTTTTTTGGGGGGTATATTGAAGGTGATATTTGACCGTAGAAAGGCAGCAATCCTTATAATCCTTTTCTCCTAGTTTCCCCTATGTGTCAGTATACACCATACACATTTTTAGGGTGATATGACCAATTATGTTGCTGCAGTGCCTTAATATTCACAATTAGGAATGGTAATGCTTGAAAGTTGTGGTTTTATTTGCGATTTGGTGTACAGTTGAGAACTTTGGTCATACCAGCTGTATTCTTCTAGATAGAAAGGTCATCTTGGGCTGAAATTGAAGCTTATCAACTAGGGATGATTTTTATACACATTGGAGGCAGTGATATGTTTATTAAAATGCTTAAAAATGATCACTTTTGATGATAATTTGTCAGGCGGACAGACATTTTTTTGTTTTTTGGGGTATATTGAAGGTGATATTTGACAGTAGAAAGGTAGCAATCCCCATAATCTTTTTCTGCCATTTACCCCTATGTGTCAGTACACCCCATACCAATTTTTAGGGCTATATGACCACTTATGATGTTGCAGTGCCTTAATATTCCCAATTACATAATTTCGCCAAAAGCTTTTCCCCAAAAAAGTGTTTTTTGGCCCCTGAGACCAAACGGGGCCGACCTGGAGGTGGTCCCTATCAACTTGTTATGGCCCAAGGTATAAGATAACAAGAAATAATAGTGAAAAAAAGGTAGCAAAAAACATCGCGTGGAGTGGACCTGGCTCCCGGCCT
>JAODXP020000019.1:9682536-9709265 GCA_027497455.2 Sardinella longiceps
CATAAATTCCAATACTCTGAGTATGAACACCCTTGTTTTGTTGGGGAATTTGAATTCTTTGATTTAGAAAAGACTCATTGTCGCATTGATAATTTCCGAAATATGAGATTACAAAGTGAATTTCGAATATTATCTGCTGATATGAGTTGTCTGAGGAACGCAAACATTTCTGTGTTTTCAATAAATGTGTTGATGATGACGCTGTAAACCTGCAACAAATTATCAATTTTAACTATTAGCTACTTTTACTTCCATTCAAACATGTTACATTAAACTTTTAAGAAAACAAACTTTGTTACTTTGTCACTAATTGCATATTTCCCACGTGCTTCATATGTTCAGCCCCCTGCGCCACTTCGGGGCGGTGCTTCAACTATGAGGTAATCGTGGTAAACATAAAACATGGCGTCGCCTGAAGCTGGAGAACGACGTCCAGTGTCAAGCGAAGTTATTATCGAGAGAGAGAAGAAAAAATTGACAGATTTACCTGCTGAGTTGCTAGAATATATATTATGCTTCCCTGCCCTGAACCATGTCGATATTTTGAACGTGTCTTGTACCTGCAAGCGACTACATGATGTCTGCTATGGCAGGGGGAAGGTCTGGGGGCATCAATTCAAACTCAGGTAAAATAGCATGTTGAACTTCTGAAAACAAGAACCGAGGATTACTGTTAGGTGCAGTCTGAAATCAAATATATTTACGGTTAGTCTAGTGTCCATTTGGGTGTCAGCGAGACCGTATGCGACACTATGGCTTGTTAGCTGTGAGCTAACTGTCAAAAGCCGCTGCTGACATTCTGCTGATGCACCAAATCCAACACCACACTGCTAGCCACAGCGGGATAGCCATCATGCTAGCTATTTTCACGAAGGTAGATATGAGGGCGCTGGCCAAATTAATCTGATGCTATTTAAATGGTATTGATTTTGTCATAAATGGCACACATGTGTTCAAGTGACCTTGACTTTCTTGGAATGCGTAGCATAGCGCAACATTCCAGCTAATAACTAGCATGTTACTTCAAGTGAAGTTGTCAAAGAATGCTTTGGTGTTTTCATGCAGAACTAGCCTCTTTTACACTGTACGCAGGAATTATAACGTTATAACGGTTATATATAGGTTTGTAGGCATGCTATACTTGTTCACTGTACGACTGTTCACCGTTATTGACTGCACATACTCATAAAGTATGCACTGCAATATCATGTTTTGTCTGTAATGTTTAACATGCATAAATTAATATAGTAAAATATCGATGTAAGCTCAGTATGTTCAACATGTGCTGTTCTGTATCCTTGTCAGATGGCCAAGGTTGCAGAAGAATTATCGCCAGAATGAATCTTATGACTGGTTGAAAGAATACAGGACAAGATATATTGTTGGTCTACAAATACGAAGAACGGTCGTTTCCATATCAAAACGGTTCTTCACAGAAGTTGTAAGAACCCTTTTGCTGTGCATTTCAACAATGTTAAGATACTAACAGAAACATATGCTTGCATGTGGTTGCAACTTTTGTAATTGGGAAAGTGGGTCAAGCTATTTGGGGATTCAATTCAGATATGTGGACTGTGATTGTTTTAACTAACCCAATGATCTGTAACTCAGCCTTGCGTTGGTCAGGTTCTGGGAGACAGTTTTGCAGAGATTGAATCCTTAGGTGCCCCAGAGCACTTCTGTGAAGATGAGCTCCTGTCAATACTTAACTCAGATAAAAGGTTAGTTACATTATATCCTGTGCAGCACACTGGCTAATATTGTTTGAAGTTATCTCTCTTTTGCACTTGTGAACATCAAAGACTAAGATCTATTTTTTTTAAAAATGTCTTGGGTAAAATATGTGTTGACATAGAATAAAGTATAGTTCAATTATGGCAAATACTGTAGATTACTTTTGTGATTATTCTCAAAAGTCGTTTCAATCCTCGCCTGCTATCCTTTCCCCCATGTAGGAAGAGCCTGACCTTGAAGTACTATGCAAAGAAAATTCTGTACTTCCTCCGACAGCAGAATATTCTCAGGAGCCTCAAAGTGTTTCTGGAACAGCCTGCAGAGCAGCAATCGGCTCTTGAAGGTAACAACAGTTCCGTGTTAGAAACGATAAGAAATGTGGTGCACTTAGACCATTTCAATGAATGTTCATAAAACAATTTCTTGATCCTCACAGTAGAAATGTTTTGTATTATGTTGTTTAAAAAATGTATGTGATTTACTTTAACCTACCGCCTTCCAATGTTTTGAAGGTGCTGTGTTGGTGGACCGGTATTGCAACCCCTTGGCAGATGTCACACTTGAAAGCATTTCAACCCAGCTGGAAGAGATTACTGACAAAGTCAGAAAGTGCCTGCGAGTCTCCAATCCCTCCCATCCCAGCCAGAGGGCCGCAGCAGGTTAATCAGACAACCTTAACTTACTCAACTTAAATTCTTCCCTTCATTGTCCCTTTCTTTCTTTCTCTCTCTCTCTCTCTCTCTCTCTCTGGCAGAAGAACTCCTTTGCATCATGTGAAATTATAGTTTATTAAAGTTGTTTTTAAAAATCAAATCTCTCTCTCACTTTCTCTCTCTCTCTCTCTTATACGGTGACTGTGCTTCCTGCTTCTTCCCTATGTATAGCATGATCATCTTGTATGCCCTTTTCTCTTTGCATATTGCAGGTGACTGCTTGGTGGTGGAAGACTTTGAGCTCCAGAGGCAGGTTATATGTGCACTCAACACTGTTCTGTATGAGCAACTGCATTACACTGGCAACGAGTGTGACTTCTACAACCCACTGAATTCATACATCCACCAGGTTAGATTGTAGTACTGTATGTCATTTACACTTTACCTGCATGTAGGCCAGTTGCATTGAGTGCTCAAATTGTTGCATATGAAGGGATTTCACTATACTGAACTACTAATTATATACATTATGTAGGGTAACTTTTTATATTAGCACACACATATCCACCATTAACTAGCTGCGTAAATATACGATGATGATGATGATGATGATGATGTATACTTTATTGTCCCAGAGTGAAATTTGGGGACTTTGCTTTCTGTGACTTTTTAGTGTTTTATTTCTTGCACAGATTTCCAAATGACTTACTGGGTGTTTTTATGTTTTTTGACACAAGGTGCTTCTTCGGCGGACTGGTATTCCCATAAGCCTATCAGTCCTGTACATGACTCTGGCTCGCAAGCTCGGTGTGCTTCTGGAGCCTGTCAACTTCCCTAACCACTTTCTCCTGAGATGGTGTCAAAAGCAAAGAAGGTACCAGTAAACCTTTTTTTAAATCCTCACAATCCTCAAAGGGCAGTGCTAAAGCAAAGCGCACTAACATTTCATCATAACACATCTGCTGGTGGAATAGAAAGCAAGAGCACCTTAATCTGAACTGAATTGAACTAAAGAGAGAAGGGAAGGGTTAAGCCACAGTGGTGTTAAGCCTGTGTAACTACAAGGAAGGGTATTGTTTCCCAGTTAAAGTGGATTGTGAAGATTGTGAAATGAATCTTATGAAAAGCAAACATGCCTGTGCTGATTGTTTGCTTCTAAATTGTGACACACAGTTAGCTAAACATAAACCTGCACTCCAAAAATACTGGATTCATAATTGTTACATAATCCATAATAATTATACTCATTCATTAAAGACTGTTGTAGTATGGTGTGTTGATTTCATATTCTTTAAGGTTCTGGGAATGGATTTTGTTTCCCATTGGTGATGCATTATAAGTACATACAGTAACACCCACCCCCACCCCAACAACAACAACAAAACATGATATAAAAGTACATTAGCAATAATACATCATACTGTCTTGCCTCTTCTAGGAGTGGGGACATCTATGATTATGTCTACATCGACACCTTTGGAAAGGGCAAACAGTTGACTGCTAAAGAGTGTGAATACCTCATTGGACACCAGGTTACAGCTGACTACTACAGTGCCATTAGTACCTCCAAAGTATTACTGCGGATGGTGGGGAATCTGCTCAATATTGGGAAGCGAGGGTAAGAGCTCATCCTTTACTCTACCTCCATCCACCTGATTCTGATTCTAGATGAATAGATAAAATAAATACATGTATCTTTCTGATGTCCTATTTTAGAATGTTAATTTTTTTATTACTTTAAATAAACCCATGTCCAAACTATGACTGCATGGGGGTATTCCAAGGAGGCAGTTAAAGAAAATCTGGCGTGAATCAACACGTAGTCCTAGGAAGGTTTTCAGTATCCACTTTTCCGCGCGTGCCATGTGTCCGTGTACCCTTGTCACCTTTTTCACCCATGACCAGTTTGCATGCCTGCCTACTGTTTTATAGTGCAAGCGCTATTGATAGCCACCTCAATCACTGGATTTCATGCAAGGCAGACTGAGATAGCGAAACGGCAGCTAGCGGTAACAGAATGGGGCATTTCAAAACAAAAGCAAATCGATTAGGTTTCGTTTTTGACATGTCTCATTCAGTTAGTGTTAGCTGCCATTTCGCAAACTTGGTCTACGATGCACAAAATTCGACCATTGAGGTGGCTTTCAGTAGCACTTAGCAGTACAAAACAGCAGGACTAAGTGTTGATTCACGCCGGATTTTTCCTTTAAGTGGCAAACCTGGCAAATCACTTAACCACCTACTTGGAATATTCTCCATGGCTATAATTTAATCTCTGCTTTGTTTGTTTGTTTGTTTGTTTGACACAGGGAGGGGAATGAGAAGTCCTACCAGCTTCTCCGAGACTCTCTGGACCTTTACCTCACCATCAACCCAGACAACGTCCAGTATTTACTTCTTCAAGCCCGGCTGTATTTCCATCTTGGCATCTGGCCAGAGAAGGTTCGATCCTCTTGTGTAACCACTAATCTGTCATTATAAACAATGAAATTTCACCCAATTTATCATTGTATTGATTACTTTTATATTACCATTTCCACATAGCATCCCCCCCCCCCATTTAACCTGCATAAAATAAAATAAAAAATTCTGTCAGGGTAAATGGACTACATTCATTCATTCATTCATTCATTTATACTCCTCTGAGCGCACATAGCACTTTACAATTAAATGGCTCAAATTTCCCCAATCCCTATTCATTCATCTCTCTCTCTCTCTCTCTCTTCTCTGCATCTCCATCAGGTGTTAGACATCCTCCAGCATATCCAGGCCCTGGATCCATCCCAGCATGGCGCAGTGGGCTACTTGGTGCAGCATACCCTGGAGCACATCCAACACAAGCGGCACCCAGTGCTGCCGGAGGCCAAGCTGCGCAGCGCCACTGAGCACAGAGATGTGCAGTACTCCGTGGGTCTCATCATGAAACACAAACGGTAGGTTTGGGCAGTCTATGAAAAGCTGTTTTCCAAAACATTATGTCTTCTTTTTCAGGGTTCAGCACAAATTATCTGTCTTTATTGTGCTTTGTAGCATTACTTAAGTCAATTCATATAACATACCCAACTGCCTGCAACTCCCCTGATTTTACCTGATAAACAAACAAAACAAAAAAAGTACGAAATGGAATTTAAGTGGTTGATATAGTGCTTTGGGAAAATAGTTCTTCATATACACAGTGCCAAAGTCATTCAGTGTGGAATAGCCATGCATATGAACGCTGGGGTTGTATCTCTTTAATGGCAGTATGTGCAAAGAAGCAGCCAACATTACAGTGGTTGCACAGGAATTATACCAAATGAAGATGCCTGATGTCTGATTAAAGTAAGCTTGTTTGGAGTCCACTGTTGAGTGGACAACTGCAAACTCTAAAAATAGATGTTTCCAGCTTTATACTCCTGAATAGTTGAAAATATCTGCGCTAAAAGAACTGGGGCACTGAGGATGGGAATCTTTATAAGATAGGATTAGATGCACTTTATTGTCCCCAAAGGGAAATTTGTCTTTGACTTGATTTCTGCTACTTTACTGCTTGCAAAGAGAATAAATAGATGAATATAGAAAATTAATAGACGTATCTTTCTGATCTCTTATTTTAGAATGTTATTTTTTTTATTACTTTGATTGAGCATGCATTTTCTTCATCATTAATAACTTATTGCCCGCCCTGGACCCTACTTGTTATTATAGCTTTATAATGATGTTGTAGAACATCACTTGTACCTCTTTAAATGACTGTTTACTATACATACAAGAGACTAAACTCACAGTCTGTTCTACTTAATGCCTCTTGTTTAGCTCAACTCGACTCCTAAACCTACAGATTTTTACACTCTCAAGTCCTTGTCCTGAAGTGTTACACTGTCTTTGAGTGTTTCTCAAAGTCAAGGAAGCATGCTTGGAAGGCTGCTTTTTCGAGCATTCAACATCATTGTCTGTCGCCAAGTACTGTTTCAATGTCAAGGATCCTTCTAAATTCTTGCGAGGATAGAGGCCTTTGTTCATATATTTTTCAAGGATGCACTGATGGAACCTCGTTTTTGAAGTATACGACTTCCAAGGCGAGTGTGCTACCTAAAGTAGGAAGCATTCTCGACTTTGAGAAATACTCTTTGTCTAGTTTGTTTGTTTGAATATCTTGTTTTCTTAATTGTAGTTCGGGTTACAACTGTGTGATCTACGGCTGGGATCCCCGCTGCACTATGAGTCAGGAGTGGATTACTACTATGAGGGTCCATCAGCTGTCCAATGGCGCCAACCAACCCTTCTACAACGTCCTAGTGCAGGACGGCACCTGTCGTTACGCTGCACAAGGTTAGCCTTCTTCATACGAAAAACAAAAAACACATTGCTCGAGTGCAGGTGCTGGACCAAACCATGTAATATAGAGTAAAAGTTAAAGGCCCGCACAATGATTAAATGCTCCCAAGTGTCTTTTTATTGCACAATGTTTCGGACTGACATATTATCAGTGTGTGGACATTTATCATTTACTCTAGCCTTCTTCACACACCTTTATGTCTTTTTATGAACCAGTGGTGAAGGGTTTCCTTCAAGAACTCCATATTGGGAGTCTGTGTCATTTTGGATAAAAGTGCCTACTTAATATGTCAGCTTTAACTTGATAGAATGATGACATTATATCTGTGGATGAGATTTTAAACCACTGTAGATGTATTATTCTAAAGTCCTAAGCCATCTCACTTTCGATGTCCTGGTATTAAATTCACTTTTAACTATTCCAGAAGAGAACTTTACTGCCTTTTTACTCTGCAAGGCAGGCAGATTGTAGATTGTAGCCCTATATTGTGAAAGATTTTACTCTGCATTACTCTTAAAATGGAACTACGACCAACTGTTGATTTCAGTCATGTCTTTTACAATTTGAACTTTCTTGTTGTTATGTCAGTATTTGCTTAATGTTCAGCTTTACTGTTCTGCGATGTGATATTAATTTCTTTCATTTTTATGTTACTGTAGAAAACCTTGAGCCTCACTCCGCCCCCTGGAAATTGCACATCCTGAGGTGGGACGCTACTTTTCGGAGTTCTCGGACACCCATTATGTTGCCAACGAGGAGCTGCAGGCCCGCTACCCTGAGGACATGGCTGAGACTCTGGGGACTGTTGGGGAGCTCTACCACAGACTGACCCCCACTTTGGGGAATGAGGGCCTAGCGTCCTCCTCAGGCCCACACAGTTCCAGTGCTACGGCCCCTTGAATTTATTATTATTATTATAATTTTTTTTTCCACTTTTTCCAGCCTCATCATCTATAGAACAATTTGCTGACCACCCGGCTCAAAACCCTCCAGAGAGATTTCAGTCAGAGCCAGACACAGACTTCACTGACCCACCATCTTATCCTAAACAAATCATTCCCACCAGCACCCCCCGCCCCAACCATACCAAGAAGTATTATGAAAGCCATTCTCTCACACACCATAATGTTCATGCACTGAAGATGGAGAAAAAAAAAGAGACTTGCCCTTTCAAGAAAAGGATTTTTGTAATTGTAATGTATATTTACATGTTAAATGTACAGGATTTAAGGGCTCTGTAAGAAAGCGGTTTTAAATGATCACTATTGAGATGATTCTACTTGATGTTGGAATAAATGAGCACTTGGTTTGGGAGAAAACAATGTTTTGTCTGTTTGATATTAGTGCTAGAAATGATGCTATGGAGTAAAGACTGCACTTTGACAATGCAAGAGACAAAGACATCCAACTTCCTGTGGTTGTGTGTTCATTTTATAGGCGAGAACATAGGTTCTAATAGTGCGGCCCGGGTGCCAATGTCGGCCTGCGGAAACATTTCTGGTGGCCTGCGGAACACCTGATAATATCTATAAAACTATTAGAATTAGCCTAGACATTGCTTTAAAAGAATGAATCACCATTTAATAGTGTTTAGCGGCATCTATAAGCATTTACTTATTGCAATAAATGTAAACTGTAGAGATGCAACATATTCATTACAGTAAAATGGTTACAAATTTGTTTGTTTGTTTGTTTGTTTGTTTTTTTCACTTTTTTTTTTCTTTTTCTCCCACCACCCCTTTGGCAGCCCTCACTTCAATGTTGGGTCCCTATGTTGTCCCTCTGCTATCAAAACTTTGAGAACCCCTGGGCTAGAAGTAGAAGTTTCCAAATCAAGATGGCCATAAATGCTATAAGACTAATTGTCTCTTTCTCTTGCTGAAATTATTAATTTAACATGTGCAGTGAACTGAATAAGTAGCCTACAAAACCAGTGAATGCCAAAATTGGAATCGAGGAGATCATCTAAAGATGTCCATTGTGACGCGAAGTTAAAATTTCTTTTGCGTCACAATGCAAGAAAATTTCGTATAAACCTGAACCACTTAAAAAGTCGAGGCCTAGTCTATCATTAATCAGAGCATTTCTTTTTGTGTAGACTCTATATCACTTCGTAGTCACAACTAATAAAGTAGAAGAGTGAGATTTTTTTTTTTTAACGATGCTGAGAGGCTCTCTCAGCAAGAGCTCCGGCGATGACCGCAAAACCAACTCCTCTGAGGAAGGTAAGTCCTTCCTGCATTACGGGACGAAGACATTTGAATGTTAATATTATATTTTTTGGTTAATTACAGCTTAGGATAATTAATAATAAATTAAGGCCATACAGAACACTGCGCTCTTCTGTTTCATGTTCAAGGGGCAGGGACAGTTGCGGAGCCAAATAGGTAAGGTGAACTCAACTCGAATCTGGCATTCATGTCTGTAAATTCAGTTCGTTGTTGGCCTATGTTTTGACATTATTCTTTAGCCTATTAAATGGACATATACCTTTGTTACAATATTATTGCAGGAGCCAGGAAGTTGATGAAGACTGTCATGATGGTAGGCAATCAAATGTGTTTGATCATGTACGGGTATGCTTAACATCCCTATCCTATCAGAATGACATTTTTCCCCTCACCAAAACTGCGTATAATTAACAGACAAGAAGAACTCCGAGATGACTGAGACAATGGATTCGGATGAAGAGGAGATTTGGAACTCCCCTGACTTGTAAGATTTTTCCCTTCCTCAGAAATACTTCATGGAAGTGCAGCCCTTGTCTAGGCCTATAGCCTTACTATTGTGAATGTTTGCAGCAACCCACTGGCGAAAGGCTACATTGTAAACCTGCTGTACACGAAGAAGAGGCTGACGAAAATGAATGCCAGCCTGCAGGAATCGCTTCGTGCCAGTGAAGACGCCAATGCTGCCTTAAAAATTGAGCACGCAGCCTTAATTAAACGACTCAAAAGGTGAACGTTTGCAAAACTAAATAGCCTAGTTTGTGTAGAGTAGGCCTATTAAAGTTTAAGTTGTTGCAGCTGGATTCACTGTATTGTTTTTGTGTAGCATGAAAAAGCTGGAAGAAAATTATGCCAGAATCCTTGATGATGTGAACAAAATGCAAAACACCATTGTAGAGGGCAAGATGGCCAACACCCATCTTAAAACCCAGAACTATCAATATGTAAGTTTTATGCCATATAAAAAGCTATTGATTGCAATCAATTGTGCATGATATTTATCATTATAGATGCAACTTCATTTGGTGTTGCTAAGGTAATGTTTTGTTTTAAATTCATGTGTCTGCAGCAAAAGGAAATTGGGACCTTAAAACAGCAGATTGAGACCATGAACGGCAAGGTAAACAAAGCGATAGTTTACTGTAGGCCCCCCATAAAAACGGCAATGACTTTTAAATTCCATTTTGTACTCAATCTGTGTGGTGTGGTAGATGTGTGAAATTTTGGACACCAAGGAGGAGACTGAGAAGAAATTACAACAGCAGATTGAGACCATGAACGGCAAGGTAAACAAAGCGATAGTTTACTGTAGGCCCCCCATAAAAACGCCAATGACTTCTAAATTCCTTTTTGTACTCAATCTGTGTGCTGTGGTAGATGTGTGAAATTTTGGACACCAAGGAGGAGACTGAGAAGAAATTACAACAGCAGATTGAGACCATGAACGGCAAGGTAAACAAAGCGATAGTTTACTGTAGGCCCCCCATAAAACGGCGATGACTTCTAAATTCCATTTTGTACTCAATCTGTGTGCTGTGGTAGATGTGTGACATTTTGGACACCAAGGAGGAGACTGAGAAGAAATTATGCCATCTAAATAAACTCTACGAGACTCTGCAGGTACTGTATTTCTATGGCAATTATGATACTTACAGGAACTGTTCTCCAAAAGTATAGTTAAATTCAGGTTTAGGTTTGTGGCCTTTCCACTAATAACGTGGATTTCTGTGTGTGTGTGTGTGTGTGCGTGTGTGTGTGTGAGAAGCATCAACTTGAGCAAGCAAATCTGCAGTTGCATGACCAGAGCGAGACTCTCTGCAAGGTGAGGTCTTTACAACACCATGACTATGGCTATGAATGTTGATGAACACGCATTAACAAACCGTTATATGTTTTCATTATACAGGTAGCCTATGTCACTCATGTTTTCTACATCTTGATTGTACAGTTTTACACTTACAGTATTGAAATAAGAATGATGATCCTCTCTCATTATTTTCTCAGGATATGAAGGAAAAGATTTCAAGTCTGGAGAGCCAGCTGGAGTTAGCTTTGGTGTATGTACTGTATTTTGATCACATTAGTAATCAGTGGTAAGTTTGCATGTATGGAACCAGTTACTATATGACTTTCCTAATCTGATAGCACCAGAAATGGAAGCATCCTGGAATCTGAAGGCACCATCAAGTTAGCGACTGAAAGCTCCATGTCAGTGGTAGAAGAGCTTCGAATGGAGGATGGATTTATGGTAATTTTTAAGCTTTTTCATGAAAAGTCAATTTTGGTTTCGATTGGAACCAGTGAGTGAGGTAGAACAGGGCTTTCAGGAAACAGTTTGTATTATTCTATTTATTCTAGCCAAGGGTCAGTGAGGAGACCATTGGATGCATAGACCTTGCTGTGAAGCTCGTGGAAAAATCACAGACCTTTACCACAGACCAACATGAGGCAGTGAGCAGGGCTGTGAGTGAGGAGACTGGGACAGTGGAGGCTAGTAGGGAGATTGTAAAATGTGACCTTTCTGATGATGCCATGACACCTGAGGCGGAGCAGGACACTGCTTCCAGTAATCAGAATGCTCTAAAGGACAACACCCTGCTTGAAAATGAGGTGACTGAGGTTGTCAGACCTGACAGTGCCGGTATCTACGCAATCATGGATGTGTGCGTCATGCCGCAGGAGACAGGGGAGATACAAATACATGAGGATACTGAGGCACCAGTCAGACATGATGACCATCATCTTCTAGATGATAAAGCTCATGTGGTAGAGTGTGCTAATGCCCAAAGCCTGGAGGAGGAGCTTGCAGTAGATGAGAACAGGTACAAGCTAAGGGCAAAAATCAGTGAGTGTTAAGGGCATAAGTAATAAAAAAAAAGTTTAATTCAACAGTACTCACTACAGAAGTTAAAAAGCCGCATGCTGCCACTGCAGCTCTTTTTCACTGAAGGAGAAAGTGTCACATGACCACAGGTGTTTCTAATTCATTAGACCCAGAAGGGCCTTTGTGGTCATGTGACACTTGTAGATCCTATGGAGGTAGTGGCGTCCTTGGTCACGGTTAAGTAATAGTCTCTTCTTTCTCTTCTTTCTTTGTAGCAACCTCTGGCTGGATGAGTCCGTCAAGAGATTTGTCAAAGGAGCTTTGGTTGTCGGGGCCATTGGACTTGGAGCAGTTATTTTTTGGAAGTGTAAGAATTAAATTGATATACTGTATTACTCATGCAAAATGAGTGGTCAAATATTGAATAAAGCTTGATATCGCTTTATACTGTATAGCCTGCAGTCTCTGTTTCTGTTCTTGGTCGATTGTTTCCTGCTCATCAGTGCTGTTGTGATTCCATCTTAGTGCAGCCATGCTGCCCTCTAGTGGCCCAAACCAGACATTATCCTGTACAGTAGCCTACAGTAAATGAAAGATGAGGACCACAATGGAAGAGTTGCAACACTGAAGGTTATTTCAACATCTCAAACATAGTAGAAGCCAAGAAGGATCTGTCTTTATCTTGTAGTCAGAGCTGCATAGAAGGTCCCCTAATCCCCCCAGATATTCCCAATAGAAATCAGAATGTTTCTTCAAACATTTCACTGCTTATTCATGATGAACCACATAGGCCTACAACTGTAAGTAAACATTTCTACTTATAATCCATTAAATCAGTGGAATAGAGAATCAGAGAGAGATGTTTCTTCGCATTTGATGGGCTCTTGCCCAGGGTCTGTGAAGGCCTAAGTGACTCTGACGAAGACAGAAATGTCAAAACGTCAATTTTGCACAAATAAAAGACTGCAAGATTTATCAGTGTGCTCCTGTCCTCTCCTTCAATAAGAACTTCAGTCCATATGAGATGCACCTGATGCTGCAGAACTAGGATTGATGCGTGGAGTGCCCTACTTTTTTTAAAAAAAGGCCTAAGTGACATTTTGCTCAAAACTGAAAATCAAATGAACTTTTGAACTTGAACTTTCTGTTGGCAAAAGTATAGAAGTAAAATATTCATGATGAATTTAGCATATTGTGTCATCCATATATGTCAATAAACAATAGATTACATAAGTGCAGAAATCGGCATTAGAGCAAACTACAGTAGGCCTAGTCATTTTTTGCTTTCAGCTCTACTGTAAAGTTTGTGAAAGTCATTTACGCACCAAGGATCTCAGCCCTCGCTATGCAACTGTGTAGCAAATTATTTTGTCTGAAAAGGAGAACGGAATCGACAGATTAAGACAGGTCAGTTAGCCATTCATGACTGATTAGTATGGAAATGTTAAATTAAGACCTGTATTTGGCTTGATTAAGGCACTGCATTCACGGAACATAGATGTTGCTATTTTGGCACCAAATGCGCACGTTACATTTGAAGCCACAGCGCAAAGCTTGATTGTGAAACCTAACTTCTACAATAAAAAATGCAAGGACCCTATGACCTGAAAAACTGTTTTGTTGCACGCCTATATAGTAGTTACTTTTGTCACCAGTTTTTGAGCACAACATACAGGGATTTTACCATATAGGGCTTCTCTCAACTTCGCGCAACCGTCTTGTCTAATAGCCTTGCTAGAAGTTTTTAAATCGAACATTTAAAGGCAATTCTACTAATAGCTTTTGCTTATTTTGAAGGGGACAGTCTTATCAGACAACTGCTACACAGTGTTTATGATGGCAATACACACTGACTCACCTGTTACTGCGGGTGCCAGCCAGTTCAACGCCCCGCGCAATGTCCTACTCTGTCACCGGCTAACAGCCACGGTAACAACATGGGCTCCTCTCAATCTGAGCATGAATTTCAAGATCTTGCCGAAAAGACTGGCTGTAAGTATTTTTTTGTGAGCTCGTTTAAATCTAATATCGAAAGAACACTGAATTATTTGGCTTCTTAAAATAGTGCATACAGTTTTCGCTACAGATTGTAAGAAGTAGGCTAATCTATGGATAGCGAGTTAGTTTTTAAGCAAACTGACACAAGGCAACTTTTCGCTACTGTTTGAGGCATTGTTTTTGACAGATAATTAGTTTAGGTTGGCTAGGCTACCATTTTCAAATTAATTTGGATGACATAGTCGTGATTGGTGGATAAGTGCAACTCCAGGATATGCACTGTAGTTGGGGGATAGGAAGCCACCTCAAAAGAAAACAATATATTTTGCTATCAAACGTCATGTTCTAGTAGTGCTAAAAAAGACTATTTTTATTTCGTTAGCTTTAGAGCTAAAACTGCATGGTGTCCCTTTGAGTTGTGGATGGGACTTTACTAAGATCACAACAACAACAACAAGAAATTGACAACATTGGAATGGAGGCAAATTAGAAAGACCACCTACCTCTGTTCTACTCACATCCTGAGTCTACATCATGCTCTTTCTTGGAGTTTTTAGAAGCGACATGTGCTGTTACAAAAGCTACTTTGATACACTATAGAAGTGCACTGGAATGCAAACGACAAGGAGTTAAAACACAATATTTATTAGAGAGGATTTTTGGAATTAAATGTTGTATCAGTGTATCCAGCCTTTGCTTACACAATGCCTAAATACTCCTGCAACCATAGAAATAGGTTACCTGAGGTGAACCAGTGTAGGCCTACAGTTGTTTGTCTAAGGATTTGTAGAACACATAAGGCCTACAGTTGTTTCTCTAAGGATTTGTAGAATACATAAGGCCTACAGTTGTTTCTCTAAGGATTACGTAGAATAGATAAATTAATAGCTTGCTAGGCAATAATCAAACAACTTTTCTTCTGATGACATTATAGTTGTTCATTCTTTGACATCTTTTCTCAAAGCCATAGTATAATCAAGGCACTGATAGTAGACAATAAGGTGACAATTACCAGTATCACCTTACCTAAGAACAGAGTGATTGTAAACTCTATAAATGTAGGTGAATTGAAGGCCCAGACAGGACACAAAGGTCGAGGTATAAGAAATGAGGTAGATAGCTGGTGTTAGAGGAGGAAGTATACTATACCTTCAAGTTAGGTTTTTGATAATTGACAGGGACAACCCTGTTTGGGGAGCACATTCCAAACATTGGGAAACTAGAGATGAGAATAGTTTGGATTGCTGGATAGGTTTTATTATATCAAGTTGCTCTACACTTAGTCAACACACAAGGTCACAGAGGACAATAGCAGCCATTATCTTTATCGAAGTGGTTAATTATTAAATTGCATTTTTGAGTCCAGGCTAAAACCAGGTCACTGAGTAAGAATGTAAAGGTTTTATATGGCCCTGCTTGTATTCTGTCAGGAAACCGTACCTAGTGTTGTATAAACAATGGATGTCCCTTGTCATATGCAATTTTTGTTGTTTTCTATACAGTCGGTTTGGATCAGATCAAAAATTTGCACAAGAGGTTCAATCATTTGACCAACCATCAGGAGACTTTAAGGTAGAAGAAATTTCAAAGCATTTACTTTAATATAACAGTAACTTACTGAGTATATAGTTATTTAACTTTTAGGCCTGCACCCATGACAAAATAACACAGAAGATGCTGATATGGTTGAAACTGACTTTTTAAAACCTTCAGTCCTTTTGTTTTATAGGCGAGAGGACTTTGAGAAGGTGTCTCATCTTTCATTCAATCCAATACGGGGCCAAATCATCAATGCCTTTTTTGACAAAAGGTGGGGGTCCAGTGTATTTCAACCCAGAGCCCTACTGTTTGTGGGCACTGAGTGCTGTCAATATAGGAAAAAAAACTTAATAGGACTACAGTACTATATAGACCAAATTGCAAACCTTACTGGGGGCAAGGAAACTTGAACTGAATTTGAGTTACTTAGCCACCATTTTGGAGCGAATTTTCTTGCATTTTGTTAGAACAAAATGTTTGTTCTATGCATGGTCGTTATAGGGAGGAAAAGGAATGACGCCGAAACCGAATGTATTAATTTGAAGACGGTTTATTGGTAACAACACAAAGTACAGCAATCCAGAATGGGTTGCTGGAGAAGATGCATTTCTGCAGCGAATCTTAGAGATTCGGCAGAGCTCTTAAGGGCCACTGTATACATTGTTGCAAACCTGGTTGATTCCCAGAGTGTCAGCGTTTCATTTTGTTAGAACACAGTGTCCAGAACAAATACTTATTCTTACAATTTTTCTACTTTGGTAGCACTCAGTGACCTTGAACAACAAGACTATGGTTTGAAATGTGCTCAGAGTATACAGAATGTACATTTTCTGATACAACCAATTCTGAATGCATGTAGAGTAGATTTTTTTTCAAAGGCATTTTTTATCTCCACCCAGAAATTTTGGGAAAAATGAGGTGGGTTTGGTTGATGAGATTAGCTTTGAGGATTTCCTGACAGTGATGTCTCACTTCAAACCCCCTAAGAAGAAACTCACAGAGGAAGAGACAGAAGCCGTCAGGACGGTAAAGCTTCGCTGTAAGAATACAGTTCTAACTCTAATGGCAACTATATACCACTCTAGTTATTCAGATAGACAGTCATTGTTGTAAGTTGTTTGCTACCAAGCGGTACAATTTCTATTGTTTGTACCTACTAGTACAAATCTGATTTTGAGATGTTTGCTTGGGGGTGATAAGGTATAGTGGGCCACTTCACCTTATCACCCCATAGCACACCCCTCAAAATCAGATTTGTTTATACACAATTCTGCCTTCTTCCTTAAGCAGGAAGTCTATATCCTGCCTGATCCTGGCACTAACCCAGCGTATGAGGCTGGTCATCTTAAAGTGTAGTTCCGTAGTAATTTTAAGTATAGCCCTGTTACACAAGCCTTCTAACAGCACTAGACAGCGCATGGAATGAAAGAATTTGGAACAGCATAGACCGAACACAAACACAATGGCGAACAACCACTTTATATTGAGTCACCGGAACCTCCGATTTTACTTTCGGATTAGAATAAGTCTGAGTTGCCATTGACTCAGTGTAAAGTGCTTGTTTGCTTCTGCGTTCGGTCTATGCTGAACCAAATTCTTTGGTTCCACTCGCTAACTAATGCATTTAGCAGGCTCGTTCAACAGGGCTATGCTTGAAATCACTTGGGAGCAACACTTAAATGAAATTCATAATGTGGCACCAACAAAAGTAAAAATCATTTGAATGTTCCCCTCCACCCCAGTTCTGTTCAACATGCATGATACCGACAATGATGGGACCATAACCCTTGATGAATACAGACATGTGAGTCACTAATTGAAATCTGCATGCAGTGACATGATTTAAATAATACTCCAGGCCCCCATAATGGTTTATTGAATGTGTTTCTCTACAGCTGGTAGAAAAACTTCTGTCAACTTGTGAAACTCTTGAGCAAGACACTGCTCAAGCAATTGCTGATGCTGCCATGTTGGAAGTGGCAAGAATTACTGTTGGACACATGGTATTGTCACCATTTCGTTTTCAGTACTCAAATAGTGTTGATCTGGATTAAATATGGAAATGCTATTTGGGTCGGGTTGCATACTGTGTACTATTTGAAGAGTTGTCTTATTACAAGGCGTCATCATGTCTTAAATATAGTGGTAGTGATGTTAACATGGGATTCTATCACCACCTCTCAGGAGTAACCGTGGCAATCTATTTGCTTTCCCATTTTCAGGAGCCACATGAAGTCTATGAAGGAATAACATTTGAACAATTTCAGCAGGTATGCTTTTTTTTTTACTATTATTTAAGAGTTAATATTGCATGGTACTATCATTTAATCTCTGTGAATATGACTTGCTTTGATCTTAAACCCCCTTTTTTTACAGATACTTAAAGGTATAGAGATTGAGAGAAAGATGAACATTCGTTTCCTGCAAATGGACACGACAACAATGCGCTGTGGGAAATGAGGCCTCTCTCTTTCAGTGTTTGTCTCTGAAGCAGCTCCAAAACTCTCCCAAATGAAACCCTAAATTTAGCATCCATGCCCCCACCACCCCACCCCTTGCCTTCCCCGTTCCTTCCACTGGCATTCCTCTTGTTGTGCCTGCTTGCAGCCAGAGAATTATGTAAACACCTCAGCCCAGCTGCCTGAAGAAGTTCACATGACCTTTTACCACACAAGATTTTCCACAGAGTGGCACTGGTACTAAAAGATTTCCCCTGTTTTTACTATTAACTGGATTCAATGAAGTCCACATTAATAATTTTTTTTTTGATGAAATGATTAAATGAATGGTGATGTATGTTATTTTCAATTAAATTTTTTACATTGTTGAATAAAGTAGCTATTAAATTAAAACCATCACTTATCTATGCACTCATACTGTATATTAGTACTATTATGTATCAGGTATTGGTTCAGAGTTTTCAAAAATGGTAAATTATGCATCCTACATTAGAACTAAAATGGTTCTACACATGCATGAAAGCCCTGATCCGCAATTTATTTGATCTAAGCAGCATCTAGCTCTAGCAATGAGTGTCTGTTATCTACTGTGGTCTAATGAGCTTTCAAGTTACACCAAGCGTAGTGTTGGGAAAACAAACCAACCGTATGCCTAAGGCAGAGGCTTGTACTGTATGCTTTACTAACTGTTTTGAAACAGACAATGGAAAAATTGCTATTCAAGGTGGTTTCAATGACAGGTTCCACTGAATTGCACACTGTGACGGTACAGCGCCCTCCATAATTACTTGCCCCCTGCTAAAGTTCACTAAACGTAGAATAAAATCTTTTTGTTAGACATACGTCCATGTCATCTAGGCTACTTTACATTTGTCTGTGACAGTGGCATAAAAAATTACACACAATATAGATTTTGAAATCAGTCTGTTTGCTCTAGAAAGGAGATAAGGAGGGCGTGAATACAATTAAAATAGTATAAAGATAAAAGCATTACCTGGGCAGTTCTTTGTTGAGGATGGTCACTGCTAGTCTCCTCCCTGATGGCAGCAACTGGAAAACACAGCGGAGGGGATGAGTGGGATCTTGATAAACCTCTAATGGTATTTTTTTTTTTTTTTCATCAAAATCTGTGATTACAAGTGGAAGAATTTATGTTGTTTATGTGTAATGATCTACCGGCCTGTTGACATTTGTGCCAGTGCGTTCTTGTGTTTGACCTAGGACGGCCACACATCCTGATTTAAGCAGGACAGTCCTGATTTTCATCAAACCACACTCCTTTATGTCCTCCTGTTAGAGGCCAAACGTTTTGAAAAGCTGTGTTTAGGGCTATTACTGAGTTGACAGCTTTCCTCACGCAAGTTGGCCCATAGCCTTTATAAAAATTGTGAAGAATTTGTGTTTATGTTTTTATGCCTACAAGTGTCTCTCACAGTCTTGTGACAATAGGGCACAGTTTAGCACTACAAAACAGTCCTTTGTGCCACTCCTCCTCCGGAGCGCATGCACACACACAGGGGTGTCGTAGTGGGGGGGGGAAAGGGGTACTGAATTGCCAGGGCGCCAAGAGGGAGGAGGACCCTTGAGCAGTCTGGAATTGTATTCAGGGCAGTGAGGGGGGCCCATGGTCATTGCTTGTGCACAGGGCCCAGAATTTGGTGCTATGCCCCTGTACACGCATGCATAGGCTAGACAGCAAGCCATTATACGATGACAGAAAACATTGCAAAATTCATCTAATAATACTGTTGAAATCCTGTCAAAATCAGCTTTCCCAACATTGGTACTCAAATAGTGTTGATCTATTTAAATATGGAAATACTATTTGGGTCGGGTTGCATACTGAGGCGATGAGGGGGGCCCATGGTCATTGCTTGTGCACAGGGCCCAGAATTTGTAAATCAGCTTTCCCAACATTGGGCAGAAGGTAATAAAAATGCATTTGGCTAATAGCAACAATTTGTTCCTTGTAGCCGCCGTACAAAGGGGCACATTCTTCAAGATTCGCTTTTCACTCCTAAGTCATAAAACACCACAATTCAACACTTCTGGAATGCAAAAATCTTTGCTATTCTACTGTGTGAATAAATGACCAAATGGGGATAGAACACATCCTTGACCTGTGTTTAGGACAAGACAGTCAAGACAGGCAGCTGGGGTTGGTCTGGTCTCTCAAGAATTCCTTGATGATGTGGACCAGGCCACTGCTGACTTGATAGACCATTGTCCTACCTCAACATGAAAGATATTCATCTGAATAAAATGCTATGCATTAAAAAAATAAATAAATACAGTATGTTTAACAATGTGCCAAAATTATTGACACTCCTACAAAATAGGATAAATAACGATATGAATAATTTCTCAAACCAAAGTGTCTGTGAACTAGTCACAATTCATAACTCATAACGCCATGGTTCACTAAGAACTAGAGCACATTTCAAACTTGGTCTTTGAGCCCTGAATCACCAAGAACCCAGGAACCAGTCACAACTGTAACAGCCTACACCCTACAGGTTAAGCCATGGATTCTGTTAACATTGGCTTATGGCTCTCATGTTAACAGATGGCTCTTGCTTCTAGGGCCTTTTCTCTGTGGTTACCTCCTAGAAATTACTACATTTATTTTAATTTTACATATCCATCCCTAAGTGTGAGTGAATAACATGTAATTTCAAATACTGTCTGAAGTAACAGGCATATTTTGCACACAGGCAAAAGCTGCTAAAATTAGTTAGGCTTTGAGACTAGTGTCTATAGAGTTTATGCATTTTGGCTATGTGTCAATACTGAACTAGGTGAGTCAGCTATGTGATTAGTGGCCACTAGTGTGTCAACAGATGGGTCTCCTCTAAGGTAGGCCACTCTCCCTGCCTACATTTATATTCTTGGATCTGTCTTGCAAACTGAAACATGACACCAAGGTCACATGCATTTCTGAAACGTTTTACATGTGTCAATGCCATCAAACATGAGCTACTTTGTTCTCGTAGTAGTTGTGAGTGGCATCATGGTTGGTTTCATGTACATTTTAAAAGAATAATTTCATATATTGGCATTTATTTTACACGGCATTGCAACAGCCATTGTTAGTCTGTTTCCATTGATAATTCAGGGGTTTGTGATGAACATGTATAGAATTGGCCTATGTCAAATGTATTTGAAAACAGGTCTCAAAACCACTGTCAATAGAACAGCCCGATTTGGATTTGGAAGGGCCTTTCATTGTGAAATGGCACCCCCATATGGTATGTTTTGCAATGAGCCTGACATATTCAACCTACGTGAAAAAAGTGCCAAAACAAACATAGGTTTAATTGGTTTATTGAAAATAAAATAAAATTCTGTTAAAGAAAAAATAATAAAAAAAATGTTAGGGGTGGGGTGGGGGGATTAGACTCTTCTGCACCTTTTTAGGCATTTCCGTACAGACTTAGAAACGGATGAGAAGATTCTGGCAAAAATGTTACGTTTCTTGGGTTTCTCCTCAAAGGCATGGTCTATCAGCTGGGATGTGGAGTCCTCTGGTGCATGACCTTGGCCTGCAATACAGCAAACAAAATATGAATAAAAACGTGAAGATTTAAAACATATAATAATAACCAAATAAAATGAAACTGAAAATGGATAAGAATATCAAAAAATATTTTCTGTCTTAGGGCCCCTGCATAATCATCTCTGTTCCACTGAATTTCACTTAAGACATCAATTTGCTTTTTGTGCATTTTATCTATAACAATCATATACTCTACTTACAAATGAATAAAAACCATTACCTTGAATGTAGACATCTGACAAGATGCACAAGGATCTATTGTTGTTTTTGTTAGTATTTCCAGCTGCAGACACAGATACAGGATTCTTCTGCAAATGTCCCTCTTGTGAATTAATCTCTGGTGCGTTGGTGTCCAGTGTCAGCAGCACTGGCAACACAGCATTTCTCTTACGGAGACGCTGTAATAACAGAGCCATTTAACATCATTTTACATTCAATAAACAGCAACGTTGTTATACAGCAGTGATGGTGCTGTCTAACTTGGTGTCATAAACACAGCCATGACAAAAAAGGTTGATGACTGTCATGTACAGTATGACAAGATTTACTAAGCTGCTATGCTCTAAATACTTTCAAGATTGAGTAATTTAAATTACTTCATGTATGTAAGTTACATACATGAATTTAAATTACTTCATGAATGTATGTAATTACTTCATGTATGTAAGAACTAGTTAGATTGCATTTAATTCCCTCAATGGCAGCACTACTGTACTGTATCTGCAAGGCCCTACCCTAACCATATAGCTCACCCCAATGCCATTGAGGGCAAAAAGACCAAATACCTTAAAAGTATGAGTAGTTTACCTTTATAGCGTTCCTCTGAGACACAGTCAGTTGTGCGTTCTGCTTTTTGTTCTTTTTTATCTTCTTTCTCTTTTTCCCAGTGCATGGGTTTGTGTCGAGGCCATCCTTCACCTCAATAGGGCTGTTTTGGTGGGTAGCAACCTTGTTGCTTCTCCCTTTGCAAGACATGGGATGTTCAACCTCTTTGGAAGCCATACTCCCTGTTCCGGCTACTTTTGCCTTTGCCTCCACCTCAGCAAAATGGCTGCCCTCACTTGAGCATGGCAGCAGAGCTTGAGTTTTGGCGATTTGAGAAAAAACTTTCATCAACTCTTTCATCACTCTGTCTCTCACCAAGTCTGCCATTTCATTCAGGGTTTGAGAGGCAGAGGCAGTGTCTCCCTGAATGAAGTCATCTGGGTCACCCGCTTGGATTGGATAAGATGGGTACAGCATCTGATGCAACAAATGTTTCACAGACTTCTCAACAAACTTATAAGCATCCTTCAGAGAATCACTGCTGCACGCAGTCTCATCATTTTGTCTCTGCATCGATGGCAGATCAGTGTTGGAAAGTCTTGAGTGGCATCTCTGACAGGTGCTCTTCTTCAGCAGATGGCACAACTGATTTGTAAGGTCAATAGCAAACATCTCAAGTCCTCCACTGCTGATTAAATTTTCCAACCTGGCTGCAGCTTGATCCATTTTATCACCTTTTTTGGTCTTTGTTTTAGCACATGGAGTCTGTGCTGCCCATGCTTCCTTCCTTTGAGAAGCAGGCCATGCAGTTACAACCACTCTGCCCATTCTTGTGTCAGGTTCAGCGATTCTGGGTGAAATGGGAATGGCTTCCACAGCAGATGCACATGAGCAAGGAAGTGCAATATCTTTTTGCAGAAGAACACTATCCATGACATCACTGACGAGGTTCTTCACAATTGAATGTGAATCCTCCTTCAAAATGGCTTCGTGAATACGCAAAGCCGGTTTGACACATTTGGTTTGTGGAGAAGTGTTGTTACAGTCACCCACCATTTTGTCACAGCAAGTCTCCATTGTAATTGTGTTCTCACTTGAACTTTGTGTGTATGAGGTGGATGCGCTGTCACTTCCTAATACTGTCAAATGAAAATCCTTTGAGGGTTTCTTGGGAGTGTGTCTGAGCCTACGGGAAATCCTCTTCATTTGTCCAGTAGCGTCTTTGTCAAGGCCCTCACTGGTGCAGCTCTCCTCTGACAGATGCCTCTGCTGAGGAGCTTCAACTGCAGCTGATATTTTCAGCTTTAAATCCTTTGCACTTCTCTTTGGTACTGTTTTGCCTGTGGAAGAAGCAATGCAACTAATACCGCTCACTTTTTCTGGGAGTATGCTTTGAGACTTTGTAGTTGACCATGTCGCAAGTGAATCATCAGGGGTAGGAGTTATATCTTTGGCAATCTTTTTACACCAGAACTGCTCAGGTGAGGATGACCTTCCAGCACCAACTTCATTCAGATTGGTCATCACATCATCAACACATTCAATGGCTGCAAGATTCATTTCTGATTCCATGTTTACAGCTGCTTGTTTGAATGTCTGAGAACCTCCACATCCACTTCCCTTTGTAACTCCAATCACTCCAATTTCCTTGTGAAAGACCACAAACTGCTTGACTTTCTGCTGTACTTTGGCAAACATGTTAGTGGAAGATGAGGTAATGTTTCCTTCACTGATCTCTGACACTGCAACAAGGATCTCAAGAACGGTGTCAACCATGTCGGTTATGAGACTATCTGCTGTGACAAAGTAGGGCAATATGCCACACTTCACTGTTGGTGCCATCTGCTCTTCTTGGACCAGACTTGGCTGTTTGGCTGCACAACCCACAAGTGGGCATTTCATATGCCGTAGAAGCACAAGCATTACAGTCTTGGAGGCCTTTGTCTTGAAGTCAGCAGTGAGCAGAAAGGGAGGCACTTTTTTCAAAGAGTAGGATCCGAGAGAAAAGCTAACCTGACGCTTGTTTTTTAGAGACGCCAGACTTTTGATCTTCTTGGCAATGGCACGTAACAGCATAGCGGTTGCTTCAGGAGGCTCACCATGGAGACAGGAGCTCTGAATGACAGTCAAAACTGCAATCACCACTTTCTTTGTGATGCCTCTAGTCTTTGAATTGCTAAGCACTTCTTCATCAGGTAGGCCTCTTGCTGCCCAATTCCGTGCATGAAGTCTCTTTGTCAATACCTTTAGCGTCTCCTCCTCTAAGTGGTTAGCTGGGGTTTTGCAATCAGCACCAGGGCCGTTAGAGAGAGTCCTTGTTGACAGAGAGCTTCGGGAAATCCTTTCCACGGTATAAATAAGAGCTTTCTTGACCTCCTGGCGGATTTGTCCACGCAATGTGCGGACAAAGGGCGCATCTGCAGGCCTGCATAATTGGAAATTTGACAAAAAAGTTGTAATTATTTTAACTTCTATTGTAAATCTGACGTGTTTTTTTTTTCCAAGGATGGTTAAACTTTTTCTTACCCTTTAAATATGAAGCCTTGTGACTCAGCAGCACCAGAGGCATCATGAGAGCCCTCGGAATCCTCAGAGGATGTTGTATCGTAGTCCAATATTTGGACAACAACTGGTACAAACTTTTGGAACGTAGCTTTCCATAATTGGGAAATAATACCCAAGCATACTTCTATAAAGTCCTGTCTTGTCATCTGATTGAAAAAAAAAAAATAACATTCAACAATACACTTGCATAAAGACAGATGCAGGCTATTCAGATATTATGATTGAAGAGCAGCTGTAGAAACTTACATCCTGCATGCCATGTGTCACAACGATCCACTCCCTGGTAGGAAGAGACCCCAAAGAACATTTTTATTTTTAATAGGCCAATGCTATCACAATTTATAAAACCTACTTTTAAATAGAATATTTATGACTAAGTAATGCACTTACTCATCACTTAATTGATCAATAACAGCAATGACGTCAGAGTGAACAGAGCTGCTTCTATTGATCTTCACTCTTTCGTACTGTTGGTTGATTGCAGGGTGACCTTGGACAGGTCTTCTTTCAGACATTTTTAAAAATCCTTTACATGAAAGACAAAGAGGAGTACAAACACACACATTTTAAGATAAAAAAAGACAACAAAAAATGTTGATAAAGGCTATTGATGTTGTATAGGCTATTACAGAAATTTATATTAATATTTTTCAGAAATTTAAATTACCATGGAATGGCCCACAATTAGTCTTAAATGCACATTGTAGGCCTACATGATTATAACTATAACATCCACACGGGCCTATAGTTCATAATGTGGCCACATACAAAGCCTACATTGATCACCACACACTTCTCCCTAGTTACAGCATGATTAGAGATTAGTAGACTCAAATTAATAGACGCAAATGATAATTACATTGTGCCTACACACTCGTTTGTTTAGTTAAAATATTATTCTGTTAAGTAAAGTGGATCCCATATTACCTTTTACATCCATCGCGGTTGCCTTCGGAGAAATTGTGTGGACAGAATGAAAACGCCTGATACACAGAGTTCTATTTTGCACTGTTCTACGCGTCATCCATTGATGCGCCAGATCGTTCTGAATTCGGAGACCGAAGATTGTTTTCCGTCCTGTCGGAGTCGACGGACCGGCCAAATAGCCCACAGACAATAGCCTACACCAGTGGTTCTCAAACTTTTTCTGTCATTCCCCACTTTGGACGGCAGAGAATTTTCACGCCCCACCTGACAGACTCGATTTGCGAGTACAGGATTTTTTTCAAAATTGGAATTTTCATGTTACTAATTCAAAGCAAATTTCTCGAACCTCTCATCATAGCAACAAGCAAATAACACCATTGGAAGGCTCAATTTACTGTCATATGCACATATCTGACAAGTAGCGGTGAATTCTGGGGGCATGGTGCGGTCGTTGATCGAACGCAAAGAGATGTCTCGCGCCCCACCTGTCATGTGTCTGCGCCCCACTAGTGGGGCCCGCCCCACAGTTTGAGAAACACTGGCCTACACACACAGTAGTAACCTGCATTTAAGATAGGCTACAAATTAACGAAAGAGTTTCCAAATGTATAGTGTAAGATGTCCGGATGCTAATAGGAAATCACTGAGTGAGCACTGAGCAGACCTTGGTCAAAGTAACTGATGGTGCAGGTTCATGTCCATCGAGTAGGTTAGGCTAGTCTAGCTCTTTCCCAGCATTTATCAATGATCACGGGTGGCAGCTAGTGTTGCCACATGTACTCTATTTCCGGGATTGTCCCGTTTTTTGTGCGTCTGTCCTGGAAAACTGATAATTCTTCCCGGACGCATATTATCCCGGTTTTTTGAGAAAATGTTCTTCTTCACATATTCATTAGTTTCACCTCTGAACAAACCTATATAATTTGTTCCCTGCCACTATTTTAGATGCCAAGTTTTGCCGGTGGGATGCTGTAGGCGCACGCTTGCATTAATGTGATTGGTTATTTGCGGACATGCCAAGACTCTGTGCGAATCTATGGAAATCTCCTGCATTTAATGGAGCGAGTCATTGTGAGTTACAGGATAGCCTGTGTAGGCCTCACTGGTAGCATTCATTAGTCATGCAAAGTTGGAGTATAGGTAGGCTACCTTTTCAATTTTAT
>JAODXP020000019.1:9714365-9721865 GCA_027497455.2 Sardinella longiceps
TGATTCCAGATCGTATTTGATCACTAGAGCTACAAGCTCCTCAGTTATTAACGGAAAGTCACAGCGACTACAACTGTTGATTTTACTGTCACACGCTAAACACTGAAGGAATGCGCAAATCAGTTTAGCTAATTGTCCGGCACATTGTTGATGACCGAAAGGGCAGAAGGAAGGAGGCACTGGGGGTTTAGAGGTGAGTGATGTGTGGCATGAGGGGTCTCAGAACGGTGAGAGGGCACTGCCGCACTCATACGTCACATGCCAAGTCCCTCAGCATGGCACCCTCTGATCATCCCTGACACCATTACTCAATGTTGGACACTGTATGAACAGCTTGTTTCTCACCAGGCATCAAAAGGACCAGATCTTGCAGGGGATTCTTGTGGAGAAACAGGAAAACCAGGAGTGTGTGGGCGACGTGGGTGTCTGTGTGCTTCAGGGGTGATTTGGACTGACGTCTGTGGAAGCCATTTGCGTGTGTGTTTGTGTTTTTGTGGCTGTGGAATATAGTCTATGTGACATTTGATGTGTGGACGTAATGGGTGTCATTTGTGAACATATGCTTTGAGTGTGGATGTATGTGTGTGTGTGTGTGTGTGTGTGTGTGTGTGAGAGAGAGAGAGCGAGTGTGTGAGCGTGTGCGTGTGTGTGTGTGTGAGAGAGAGAGAGAGAAATAGAGAGAGAGAGTTCATGAGCAAACATTACTATGTAATGCAATTCCAAAAGCATACATGCCTGGTCCCCCTGTACAAACAAAGCAGTAAAGCCATGAGGGTTAGGGGATAATCAGATGGCTGCACCATTTCCTGTTATTAATGTATTATTTTACCTCTCCTGCACACTGAAAATACACGGAAATAAGGACATTGATTTGGCTTTCAGTATGGAGATTGGCATTCCAGGGCTTACTGTAGGCCTACTTTTGACGGCCTTTATTATAATGTTATAAATGTGACAACTAGGCCTACATTACATACAATAACATATGCTATTCATAGCCATTTAAAGTTTAACAGGTCTCTGTGCTCTTCACAGCTAAGATTTCTTTATTAAATGTAGGCCTACTTTGATAAAAAAAAAGCCCTTTGGTTGAGAAGAAATCAAATGGGTGTGGGTAACTCGAGTCGTATTGTTTTTTTCCGATGTTATGCAGTGCAGTGCAGTGTGCTGGCCCTTTAAGAAATGAAATAAAATGCACTTGACGTTCAGCGGTCTCAAACTACTACACGTTACTGAATACGGGAATCCAATCCAGTCCAGCAGTCTCTGAAGCGACTGAGATTTTTTCCCCAGTAAATCAGGATTTTGAAGGACTTGCCGCCAGGCGAGATTCAAAAGAAAGAATGGAGGCATATACTTGGCAAGGGGTACTGGGATGAAACGAGTGGGCGAACACAGCAAAAAAAGGAAAAGAGCAAGAGAGCGCGAGAACGTACGACCTATCGAGAGGTCTGTCAGGGAGAGGCGGTTCAGCATTTCACTCGGGAGCTGGAGCGACATTCACAAGTACCTAGCAGGATCTGCGCTTAGCAGATGAGAGCGAAAACATCGTCTTTATTTTTCTGTGGATTATTATTCTCTATCTCAAGCGAAGAAAACTAGAAAACAACCAGAATTGTACTCGCTGAATCTGGCCTTCTTTTTAAAAAGAGGTAAGACAACATTTTAATCACTGTCTGCTAGCCGTTTTGCTAGCCAACGAGCTAACTAACGTAACCCAGCTAGCGGATAGCTTCCTAGCTAGCGCTGGTTGTCTTTCTCCCTCCCCGTATGCATTGGTTTGTCACGCTAACGTGTGCTAGCTAGCGACCGCCGAAGGAGGCTGTGGACAGCCTTATGACTGCGTTCACGTTCACAAACCTCTCGCTGCCCAAAGCTAGCCACAGCTAACATTAACATTATGAGACAAGGCGGAAACATACACATACCCATTAAGCCTCGATAACTAGCTAGCTGGCTCTCTAGTAGCTAGTAACCTTAAGCGTTAGTGTTAATGTTTGCCTGTTGACGTCCGCTATCCAGTTAGCTGTATTGTCTGTTGAGGCAAATACTATTGTAGTAGTCAGGTGTTGTTTGTCCATTTCCGAACACAAAACGGCTTTGTTGGAAGCGGATTGCACGATTCCTTAACGAACGCAAAGGGATGCTTGGCGATGTTTTTGTTGTATGGTTTGCGAGCTAGCAAGAAGCCTCGATGAGCAGATGGCTAATTGGTTAGCAAGTCATTTGTGCACGACAAGCAAGCCACCCTCGTTGGCTAGTTAGCCGGCTATCCTGAATGGTCTCGGCACCCAGCCAGCTCCAACCAACTTTCGTTAGCTTGTCAGTTCTGATAAAGAGTAACTAACGTTACAGTAGTTGGCGAAATTGACGGACCTACGCAAACTCAATTAATTCAAACAAATCCTCGATGCTGCCAGGAATACACCCTCTCATTATTTGGATGCTTAACAGATATAACGTTACATTTGATAGCAGTGACAATGAATGCAAATTGTTTGTGGCTAAGGCTGTGTGATGTTATGCTCCTCGGCCACATTGAAGGTGGTAACGTCGTTTGTAAGAAGTTTAGTTTCCCGGTAATGTTTACACATGAAGGTATTCAAGGAATCCTGTCAAATATCCAGTCTTATTTCCAAAGAGGGTCAGAGTGCACAGTATTATCGTTCACTTGTGTCCTTCTCGGTTACAGTGTTACTCTGCCAATGTTGGGAGGAGATAAGAAATCACTGCTGCATGCAGTGCTGTTCTTATCTTTTCAACTGGGCAAGACTGCTCGCATCCATGAATTGAGATACCAAAAGTAGCCTACTCCGATATGCCGCCGCAGTTTTATTTGATGTACCGCGATGTTTTCACTATGCGTCGCGCTGAATTTACTTAATCTGTTATACAATACACGGCCTAGGCTAATGAATACTGTATTTTCTTGCACGTGCGAAGGTGTGATTTGTCTTGCGATGTCTCTAAATTTAGACGTAGGCTAAACTCTCTCTCATCGCTGCAAGTTGGTGGATTTGCTTGTCTTGTTACGCAACGGAATATGTGTTTTGGAGCAGCAAATGGGATGCCTAATACAGCGTAAAATGGTTGTAAGGACAGTTGACGCCAGCTTTTGACAGGTTGATTTCATTTGGTTGACACGCGTTATTCACTGTTCTCCCACTAAATGGACAATGCAATGTTTACACTTTCTCGAAAATACCGAACACTGGCAATCCCCCTAGCCTCGGATTTCCCCACTTGTGACGGCAATGAAGTGATTACAATGACTTACAACCTTTATTGCCCTAATATTGGATTGGCCATGCACGCATGAAATAAGTCTGTCTGTTTATTTTCTTGGAATTCCTTTGCCGGGTAGGGCACCAGTGTAGTGTAAGGCTTGCTGTAGATATGACTAATACGTATAACCTTGTTTGTCCCCCCTAGAATTATACCCAAGCCTTAAACATTGCTGTCAGCAGTTGTTCCTAAATTCAGTGGGAAGATTATAAAGAGAGATTCCAACCTCTGAATTGCATTACTACAGACAGGCGGCCAACTCTGAAGTTTTCTAAAAGCAGATAATGCATTCATTCCCATTGCGTCTCGCAGCAACGTACAAAGCTTGGTCTGATAATGTGAAACAATAATGTTAAATCCCCCCCCCCTCCCTACTCCCCTCCACTTGAAACCCAAAACAGAAATGGCCTTGGGTAACCCCTGGCTCTGTCTAAGCTGTGCCAGGACTGCGCCAGAAAACAACACGTTTATTTTGGACTCTCAACTGGTGCGTTCCACCCAAGCTCTGCTGTGCATGATCAAGCAGTGTTTCCCTCTGTCTGTCTTCTCCCCTTCTCTGCTTACCTCACCCCTGGTCCTCTAGACCTAGTTGCGCTCATTGACTTCAGCTTATTTGGAGTCATAAACCAGTTAGCTACATCGTCCAGGTCAATAAGGTATTGTTGCATTTCTTAATTGCTTGTATAGGCTAACCTTGAAAGAGTCGTATGTATCCCAGGGCTTAAGAAATTGTTTGTCTTCGGGTCACAAGGTACATGCTGTTATGTGTGGAGCCATGTGCTGGGGAGGGGGGGTTCCCCATTTTTGGTCTTGAATAGAGCATCTGTAGCCTTGCCCATGTCCTGGTAGTAGTGATTCTTTGTGAGTTTGTAGAACACTGTTTGGGTAGGAGAGGAAGACCAGACCGCTTCACTGTAAATACAGTAAATACTTTACTAGTCTATGTACCCATACAGACATGGGAGATTGGCCGCTCACATGGCTGCCTATTATGCAACTCGCAACTGGATATCAGCCTTTAAAGCTGAAGGGAAGTGTAGCTTAGCATAGCATAGCATAGCATAGGCCTAGGCATACACTATTGAATCCTATGTTTCCCATTGTAGTGAGGAAATAAGGTCTCGGAAGGAGTGCTCTAACCCTTGCTGTTGGTTTGGCTGATAATAGTGTTTGTGGCCAGGGAGCAGGAAATGGTTGTGGTTTGGTGTCTTTTTTTTCCAGCTCAAAATGTAACCTTTACAATTAAGCTTTCATTTGTGTCTTTATGACCGCTATTGCTGTGGCCATAGGAAAGGGCTCCTGTGCTTTTGTGTTTTGTATATAAAATGTCAATACTTCCATTGCTGATTAACAGCTCTGCTGTCTGATGATGCACAGTAGCCTGATAGAGCTCTGTCAGCAAAAATGTCTCTTCCTAAAGGCCTTGTGCAACGGAGTTGGTTTAAACACAAGACTGCCATGACTTGACCTGGATGTGAGGTCATGTGCAGCCATTTCCCTTTGTTTCGCAATTTACAGTCTGCAGTTCTGCTATTCTGACTCAGTTTGGGCTTGTGTAAAGGTTGCTCTGGGTCTGCGTAGGTCATCAAACTTGGTATCTTTCTCATCAGACCGTTATTGCATGTTTATGATTAAAAAAAAGAGAAGAGGAAGAAGAAACAGAATTGGCATTTCCCAGGAGCTCGTCTGTCTCCTTGCTCCCTGACCACTGTTGTGTCACAGAGGAGCTCATTTGGCTGGAGCTGTTGTGTTCATCCCCGGATGCCTCACCGCCCCTCCTCTCCTCTCCTCTCCTCTCGTCTCTCTCCCGCACAGACCATGTGGAGTTCATTAGTGAGATTTAAGCAAACTTTCCTGTGTGAGAGGGCAGCCCCCCCCCCCCACTCCTTCCTTCTCCTTGTGCATGTGAGTGTGAGTGCTGAATAATTCCGCCCGAGTCCCGTACAGTCACCGTGTGTCTCTTTGCACTGATGAGAGAAACAGAGAGACTGAGGGAGAGAAAGAAAGAGAGGGAGAGAGAGGCCTTGGCTGGTGTGTGCGGCTGGGGTGGTTGGGAGACGGAGAGAAACTCCCTCAGTGCCCGTCTATACAATTAAAGGCGAGTTTTTCGAGCTTATGTTTAACAGCTCACTTTAACTGCTTTTGGGCCTTTTCCATTAGTTAGTGTAGCGATTTCTCATCAAGGCCCTTGTTAGTTTGCTTTGGGGACATTTTATATTTGGCCTCGACTCCTAAAAAATGACTGGGCTTGGTTTCACCCTCGGCCGAGGCACAGCTCAAAGGTGGAGGAGGTTTGATGAGCTGTTTTACTTGGAAGTGTAGCCTAGCGGGCTTAGAGACTCATGATGACTAAACCTGGCTCTTATCTGCTGTCATTTGACATCATGGTTACTAGCACCCTTTCTTGTGAAAAATGGTAGATCAAGTTTTTTTAGTGACCTTCAAGCTGTAAAGCATTACACAACTCTGTCTTTTTTTGGGTAGATGGGGTGTTGTTAACCAGAAGGTGTGTGTGTGTGTGTGTGTGTCTGTGTCTGTGTCTGTGTATCTACATTTGAGAGCAGCGTGGGGTCAATCTGGTGACGCGGCGGTCAGCTATCTGTTTTTCCAGGAATGGGGAAGGTTGTGGGAGACTGAGGGAGCCCTGGGGCCCTGCAGGGCTATCCCTCACTGGGCTGCACAGAGCAAGAATCCAGCTGAATTAAAACAGGAGGATTTATTGTGGCAGCCAGGCTATTCATCCCCCCTGTGCTTAAGAGAGAGAGAGAGAGAGAGAGAGAGAGAGAGAGAGAGAGAGCGAGAGAGAGAGTGAGAGAGAGTGTGTGTGTGTGTGTTTGTGGGAATATGACTGTGAGACAGACCGAGTGGGAGAGAACAGAATATTGTGTGTGTGTGTGTGTGTGTGTGTGTGTGTGTGTGTGTGTGTGTGTGTGTGTGTGTCCAAGTGGAAAAAGAGGAGGTGCATTCAAAGGCTGATGGCTTATACAATTTGTATTAAAAACTGTCACAAGTGTACATTAGGTCTTAGGACAAAGCTGCAAAAAAAAACAATGTTTCTGGCTTGGGCCATTCTCAATGTCTCCAGTTTGAAACGCATCACACAAGGTGACGTTTTAATTACCGTAATATTCAATATAATGCCAGGACATAAAATCTGTGCACATAAAATGTGTAAGCTATTTGTATCTCTAAGTAATGGATACTCCTCTCTTCTGCATGAATTGTGTGTGTGTGTGGGGGGGGGGGAATGCTGCTCTCCTCTCTTGAAGGGTTGATGTGTAATTGCTTTTGAAAGGTCGTGTGTGTGTGTGTGTGTGTGTGCACACATGCACATTTTTGCTCACTCTTCCTCGCAGCTTCTCTGATAAATTAGCCAGTGGAGATGACTGATAAAAGGTCAGCACAGCTATTTGAATGTGAGACGCACTTAGCAAAATGCCCCGAGAATCAGTCAAAAGAGTGCAGTAATTTTCCTAAATTGGCCCAGGGATTATGTCAAATCCAAGAGGGTGAAGGAGGTCATCAAGTCTAATCAAATATTTCTATGGGACTGCCCCCCTCTAGTTCTTTTCTATTTAGATTGCTGTTTATCACCCATAAATTATGGGCTGTAACCCCCAGGGCTGGAGGTGTGGGGAGGGAAAGGACAAGTCACAAGTGGTGCTTGGGCCAGTGTAGCATCACGTGCGGCGTGAAAGGTCTCGCTGAGGGATGCTCCTGAAATGTGGGCATGCTGTGAAATGCCATCTGGAACGCCAGGTCACTGGAGTAGGCTGCGAGCTGCGTGATGTGATGTGATGTGGGAAGCTATTTTTTCCCCCACACCCGCCACTGGATAGCAGGACTTGAAGGGCAAGAGTTCTCAAACTGGGGCCTGTTGGTGTATGTGGGCTCTACTACAAGGCAAAGATGACCTGTTCTTTCGCTCGCTCGCTCGGCCTTTCGCTCGCTTTCCATTAATGAATTCTCCTCAGTGGTGGCGGTCCATTTCGAGCTCTGTGTTTGAGCCAAAATGGTGGTTGTATTCCCCCTGAAGAGCCACTATGGATCTCAGTTGCAGTGAAGGAGAGGTCAAGGGTCGGCCCTTTTGTTAACTGCCTTCTGTCTATTTGAGCTTAGCAGCCGCTCATCTCCACACCGAGTGGTTAGAATGGTCCAGAGATGTGGAACACAACAACACTGCACTGCCATTGCATGAAAGCAACTCTATGCCTA
>JAODXP020000019.1:9724365-9726865 GCA_027497455.2 Sardinella longiceps
GCTTAGCATTAGGCCTAATGCTTTCCTCTGTTCCTTTTGAAGTCTAGGCTATGTTTGGCAAAAAAAAGGACAGATTGTTTTTGTTTGACAAGTTCTGTCATTGACTAAGTTGCAAAGTTCAGGGTGGACGAACTCCAGTCTGCGAATTTGTTTGGTGCCGAGCAGATATGTTTGACCAGAACAGTTGCTCAGTGTGAACGCTGAGCCTTTGTTGAACCCAACACCCCCCCCCCCTCCCCATTTGCCATTTCTGTGATCTTCTTTTTTTTGAGTGTGTGTGTTTGTGGTGATGTGACCTTTACTGACTAGGCTAGTGCAGTTCTTTTGCCTGAGTGTGTAGGAAGGAAAGTGTGGCCTTGTTAGAGGACTCTGAATTTCCCTTCGTCACGCAAGGCTAAAAATCAGACAGCTAGACACCTCTTGTCTTCTGTGATTGACTGATTATGCCTAAATAGCCATTGTTACAGGGATGCTAGCTACATTGGATGTGTTAGTCTAAGACCCTGCCTATCTGCCATAACAAAGTCTTTAGCTAGGCAATTTGCTAACATTTAGCTTCCATTATAAACAATGGAACTGGCCACAGCAACACAGCCAACACTCTTGGGGGAAAAAAAAAACGGTATTTATTTCCTTGTAAATTGACTTACAGTAACTCTTACATAACGCATCCAGTGTAGCCCTAGTCTTAGCTATAGACCTAGGCTAACAGTTCAATATCGGTGGAATACTTGTGTCTGAATGAACCTTCTTTCAGCTGACATGCACTTTATCTTGGGCTACATTACACTGCTAATGAGTTAATGCTAATTGCTAAAACACTTTTAAAAACTGCAAACAGTTGAGGACACACAAACAGCGTTAGCTGACTTGTGTGAGTCTTGTTCTAGTACAACCGCAATAAAGTCATGTGATTGGCCTTCTGCTGACAAGTGAAGTTAATGCACTCTAGCATTGATATTTTTTATACAAACAAGCGTGACAGAAAATAGTAATTCAGGACCCCCTTTTTGATTTTGTTGTTGTGTGTGTGATTTCTTTGGCTCTGCTGCTAGCAGGAATGCTGTCCTCTGGATGCCAACAAAAGCCTTCTCTGTTGCCACACAGCACAATAACTGCCCATGGGTCAAGTTAGCAAGGCAGAGCAGATGCAGTGGCAGTAATGTAGTAATGTAATGGCAAGTAGCGACCTGCAGTATCGCTCCTCCTGTCAGATTGCTTGACCTCAACCAGGTTTTATAAATCATGTAGGGCCTTTAGTCTCTCTCTCTCTCTCTCTCTCTCTCTCTCTCTCTCTCTCTCTCTCTCTCTCTCTCTCTCTCTCTCTCTCTCTCTCTCTCTCTCTCTCTCTCTCTCTCTCTCTCGTACTCTCTCTCTCTCTCTCTTGTACTCTCTCTCTCTCTCTTGTACTCTCTCTCTCTCTCTCTCTCTCTCTCTCTCTCTCTCTCTCTCTCTCTCTCTCTCTCTCTCTCTCTCTCTCTCTCTCTCTCTCTCTCTCTCTCTCTCTCTCTCTCTCTCTCTCTCTCTCTCTCTCTCTCTCTCTCTCGTAGGGCTCTGGGGTCATGCTGTAATCTCTCCAGGGCTGGGAGGCTTAAACGCAGTGAGGGAGGGAGTGGCCCAGACTCGGCCATAATGGAAAACAACCTCTAGTTAGGACAGGGGGCCCCAGGCGGGGAGTGGTTAACAGCCTCAGTCTCTCTCTCTCTGTCACTTCTTTACCCTTTTATCCTTTCTTCTTGTCTTTCAATCAGTCACTTTCACAACCATCCCACACGCATATCTCTGTGTGTGTTTGAGCGTTGGTCAGAAAGGACAACAGATAGAACGCACAACCCTTGGGTGTTATCTCCCTTACTCTCTCCCTCTATGCCCGTCTCTCGATCACTCTCTCTCTCTCTGTTCTTCCTCATCCTCCTCTCGCCCTCCCTGTCCTGTGTCTATGTGTGTGAGTGTGTGTGTGTGTGTGTGTGTGTGTGTGTGATTATGAAACAGGGTGGCAGCTTATGAAACGGGGGTGTGTTGGCCTGAGCAGGGCCTCACTGGGAGCAGCAGCCGGCACAGATTTCTCTATCTGTGTGTGTGTGTGTGTGTGTGTGTTACTGGCACACCACTGTGAAAGCCTGACCATAACAGACCGATGGACTACAACCCCCCCCTGCTTCCTCCCCCACTCTTTCGTGCAAACCAGAGAGCATTGCTCACACGTCCTCAGTGGAACCTCCTGTCCAGACACACACACACACACACACAGAGCCTATTCACCAAATCCCATACATTACTGTCTGTGTGTTTGGCTCACAGCCTCCTCACACGCACACGCTGTCCTCCTCTCCTCTCTTCTTCTCCTCCACCTTTCTTTCCTTACTCTCCCCTCCTCTGGTCTGAATATGTTGGCTGTGTGTGTGTGTGTGTGTGTGTGTGTGTGTGTGTGTGTGTGTGTGTGTGTGTGTGTGTGTGTGCGCGCGCGTGTGTGAGACCTTCTCCATGTGTTTAGTGTGGG
>JAODXP020000019.1:9731865-9736865 GCA_027497455.2 Sardinella longiceps
TCGTGTGGCCCCTCTGTCTGAGGCAAAGCTGAATTTATGGCTGCAGTTTTCATTAGTCACCCGCCACAGCCTCCCTCTGTTCCCACCAGACCATTAAAGCACATGAATCTTACATGTTAAGTGTGTGTGTGTGTGTGTGAGAGAGTGAGAGAGAGTGTGTGTATGTGTGTGTGAGTAGTGTGGGGTGCAGTTTAGCCTACCCTCACTTGACATGACTTATAGCCTAACTAATTTGGAATGTAATGTATAGAGAATCTATATATATTTTTTGTATGTGCAGATGCATGGGCACGTTGATGGGTGCTGTATAGGTGGCCTGCAGTACAGTGTGCATGCTAGTTGTGTGCAGTACGTACTGTTCAGTAAGTGCTGTGAGGAGACAACAGAATTGTTAGCCTTAAATGACTGAATGTGATTCATCATCTTCTACTAAACACACACACACACACACACACATATACACACACACACACATATACACACACACACACACACACACACACACACACACACACACACACACACACACACACACACACACACACACAGACGGAAACTCACTACGGAAGCACACTCGTAAAATGGAGATCTTAATGGCTTGAGGAAAATCTGAGTATCAGATCCCAGCAGCAGTCTTCATCTCTGAAGCACTTGTCGACAGCAGATCAGCTCTCTGTCCAAAAGGCACTGCAGTCGAGAGGCTGTTGATAGGCACGCATGCACACACACACACACACACACACACACACACACACACACACACACACACACACACACACACACACACACACACACACACTCACATAAACACACCCATATTCACATAAACACACACACAAAGAGGAGATTAGTAGAGATTATTGCTCTGCCTTGTGGTGAGTCATTCACTCAGCTGTTATGCAATTCATATATGGTGTGTGTGTGTGTGTGTGTGTGTGTGTGTGTGTGTGTTTGGAAGTGTGAGTGTCTAGTGTTTGGCTAGTTGTACTTCTGCGTGGTGAGGATTTTGTGTAGGTTGTGTTTTCTGTTTTTTCCCCTTTGTTTTTGGGCAGACTGAATCTATGAATTCGTTGTGACTGTAGGCTATGTGTTTATGTGCGTAGGTGTGTGTTCTTAATGTAGTTTAAGGTTTAATTGAATATGTGGGTGTATGTTCTTGTCAACAGGCAGAGCAGATGAGTGAGAGAGAGTGTGTGTGTGTGTGTGTGTGTGTCGGCGTGTGTGATATTAAAGACACCAGATTATTTTATTATACGTATTTATGCATTTTATTTTTCTAAAATTCACACCAATAGATGTGGATTTCTTTGCTATGCAAAGAATGGAAACCAGGGTTATGTTGACTGACAATATAGCCTACCAATGATCTAGATATGCCTAAGCGGAGTTCCTTTATCCATTGGGCCTCACTGAGGCTAAGGTTTAAAAAAAAAAACATCTATACAGGCGTCGAATTGCTAAAAAATCCTGTACTATTGGCAACAGAATCGACTGCCTGTTAGGCTAGCCTGAAGATGTATTAAACGCATTTTTGATTTTGTTCTGTATGCCCATTGTCATCTTGTAGGCAAAGTTCTTTAACTCTGCAAAGAAACTGTAGGCGGAGCTGAGCGAGTCTTCATTCACTGTAATGAGCCAATTAACAATCAAAGGGGCAATAAAGCTGGTGAATTAACTTAAAAGGAGCTTAAACCTAACCTAGTTTCCCTTGAAATCCACAACAATGCTAGCCAGATGAACACCGCCTACTGGCTCCGCTCATTTCATTTTGTTCCTCCAGTTAGTCAGGGACAGCATAATGCAGGTTTGTTTTCACCAACATAGATCTGTGTCCACATTTAGCCACCAGAGTGAGAAACTGAAGCCACGATTTTGTACCTGGACACCACTAACCTTGAGTTTAGATAACAAAACATTTTTTTTTATATGCGTTTTTCACGAACTGTATGAAAATGTTTCAAAACATTGCATAGCACATAATGCCCTCTAGAGAGGAAATGATTGGCAATGAAGATGTTTCAGACGCTCCGCACAAAGTGAAACGATGTGAAAGCGGATGATCAATTTGGGCTATATCAATGCCAGATGGGACAAGGAAATCTTATCAGTCTCACTTTGTCATCTGTCTCCACAAACGTTCCCTTTTCCCTCATTTCTGGATGAGGAGGCATGTTGAGCTCAATAGTGGGCAATAGTTCTGGTTCTCAAGCAGACCCTTTGTGCTTCGTGCATCTTCGTTCAACTTCGTGAGCTCGCACGAGGGTCTGGGCGCGGCTTGTTGAGCCCGAAGTCTTCGATTACCCCATACTCGAGCCCGCCTCTATGCCATAGGCCTAGATCCAATCACAATCGTGGGGCGGGGTGTTAATAGGTATGACGTAGCATAGAAGTAGTAGATTTAGTAGTCACGTAGATTTTTTTGAATACACCCCCCGCCCCGTCACAGCAGAAAACAGCTAGGCAACCGACAAAATTTCAGATGGATGAGAATATCCATCTGCGTGAGAACCAGGTTAGGCAATAGTGACCCCAGAACAGTTGCCATGCCCTGTGAGATGCAGTCAGTGCTACCAGCCAAGACTTCTAGCCCAGTGACTCAAACAGAGTTGTGATTAATGGCACTTTGGTAGATATGGTCTAATGGCAGTTGATATAACTAGTCTCGTATCTCTCTCTGGGAAAGCTATCTGTACTTACAGTTGCCTGGGTGTGTTGACACAGTGATAAGGTGAATTAACGGAGTTAAAACCATTTGGTTGGGGCCAAGCAGAAAAAAAAAAATATTCGTTTTAAAATTAGCTTACAGAGTAATCTACAGATAATGTATGAAAGTTGAATGGCTAACAAACATTTCAATGGAAGAAGTCCTTTTTAAAAAAATAAAGAAACAAATAAATTGTCAATCCTGTGACTCGCCTTTCCTGTAGAGAGGTGGCGATGTATTTCTAATGTAGTTCATGCGCCTAAGAAGGCTTTCAATGTGAAAGGAAATATGAGCCCATATTAGTTTAGTTCGTGAAGATGCACTTAGGCCTATATAATATAGGCTGTTTGGCTGGCCCTTTAGGGCATGTCTGTGTAGACTTGGCAGAGTGTGTGTGTGTGTGTGTGTATGTGTGTACACTGCCAAGTGTAACAGATACGTAAGGGTGTGTGTGTGTGTGCATAAGTGTGACAGGGATTTCATCATTGATTTCAAGTGAAAGGCTGGGTGCGGTTATGTTTGCATTGTGCTGGATATGTGTAATGTTGTAGATACAAGGTAGCGAGAATGGTTTAAAGCTCTGTAAACATGGCGGCATAGAGAATGGCTGTTACTCATGAACACCTAGGCTAGGCTAAGCTAGGTTAGGCTATTCACCTGCCACTGTGTTTGTGTGACACTTTGACCACCGTATTTAGCAAACTCTGCGCCCAAATGCACCCAACTGAACTGCACCCCCCGTTTCTAGCTATCGTACTTTTGCTGTCTGCCTGCTGTTTAAACAACAAGTGTTAGCAGGTGACAGGTGTTGCCACTGTCTTGGCTTTCACAGTTGGTGATATTTGTGTGTGTGTGTGTGTGTGTCACTGCCTCCCGAGAGCTTTTTGGTGTCGGCTCATCTGACGGCCGGTGCTCTGTTGTTCCTCCATCACCTCTCTAGAGATGGAACATGTAAATGTCACTGGGCTGGAGGCCACTGAGCGCGTGCTAGGCAGCACTTCTACCTCCACAGCTCTGTGTGTGTGTGTGTGTGTGTGTGTGTGTGTGTGTGTGTGTGTGCGCGCACTAGAGACCAGTGTCACAAAGACGTCCTCTCCTCCAGTTCAGTGCCAATGCCGGTGAACACACACACACACACACACATACATTCCCACACCCCAAACACACGCTCGTTTCTTACCCCTAGTCGACATGGAAAGTTAGTTTGACTCAGGGGCCCCCGACTACTCTGTCTGACACGTCTATGTTTAACTCTTCCCCACAGTGGTAATGGGTTGCATTGTGGCTTTCTGTATTTGCGTCTAATGCTTTACGCACCACAAAGATGTGGTGGAGGTTTGGCCTAGTTCCTGTCGATGTTGTTGATGATGTTCTTGTTGTTGTTGTTGTTCTTGTTGTATTTCCATTGACTTTTTGGTGGTTTTACTCTGTAGTTTGATTTCAGTTAGCTTGCATTTTAGTTAGCATTTATTTATCATTTATTTGATATAGCCTATTTTATAAAGTCCATAGCATGGCATTAAGACATAGCCTAGGTGGAGAAAGAGTATTGATGTGAGGGATTGAAATGGTCTGGATATTTTTATTTGTTTGTTTATTTCTGTATTTATCATTGTATTTCTTCACAGGGGATGGCAGTTGTTCTGTGTAGGTCTGTGTGTAAACGGGTAGGTTTATGTGAGGCGCGATGTGTTTTTGTAACAGTTTTGTTTTTATTCTAGTCGTTTTATTTCCCCTAGTTTTATCAGGCCTCACTGTTGTCTGCAATGTGCAGTACTGTACTGCCAATGTGTGTTTGTCTCACACATACATTCTCCTCTCTTCAGCTTGATTGAATGTGGCTGTGCCTGTGTGTGTGTGCACACTGTAGTAGAAGTGTGTGTGTGTGTGTGTGTGTGTTGGGCTGATGGCTCCCCTGCAGGGCCCATTGCCTTTTAAAAGGCTTGTTGTGTCTGAGCAGGGAGGGGTGCTGCTGGAGGGGTCACTGCCCTCCATACCGACCTCTGACCCCGCAGAGCTCCCCCCCCCCCACCCAAACACGCAGGCCAAGCAGCAGCCGCCCTAGTATTGCTAAGACCCTCGCCTCCTTCAAAGGGATACTGGTGAGGGGTGGCTCGCACACAGGCAGATGTGCGCCACACACACACACACACACACACACACACACACACACACACACACACACACACACACACACACATACACACATACATACACTCACACAGAGGGGGAGTGTGCGAGAGTGCAACACCCCACACATACCTTCAGAGTCATCATGCACTATTGCCCACATTGA
>JAODXP020000019.1:9741865-9744365 GCA_027497455.2 Sardinella longiceps
ACCGTTCTCTGTTTATTTTGTCCCCTTCAGGTCGCTGACTGCTGCCAGCCCCTCTGACCCGCCCCCCCCCATCCCCCCTACACTACCCATGATGCACGGCGTCCCAGCCACAGCAACTTCCTGTTCGTAGAGGAAGTCGCTCGCCAGTGCCCGCCCGCCTGCCCGCCCGCCCCCCGGCTGCCATGTCCTCTCACGGGCAGCCGATGCCCCCGGGCCGCAGCCGAGGCGTTGACCCGCGCCACCTGCCCAGCCCCGCCTCCTTGCCTCTGCAGCTGCCACGCACACACACGGTGAGTAAAGTCTGTCTCCAACACACACATATGTACATATACACACACTCACTCACACTTTCTCTGTTACACATTCACTCACTCACTCACTCTTTCTCTGTCACTCACTCACTCACTCACTCACTCTTCACTCTTACCCGCTCTCTCTCTCTCTCTCTCTCTCTCTCTCTCTCTCTCTCTCTCTCTCTCTCTCTCTCTCTCTCTCTCTCTCTCTCTCTCTCTCTCTCTCCCCCTCCCCCTCGCGCACACACACGGCATTGTTAGTAGCCCCATTGACACAAGTCCACTTGTCAAACACTGTCGCAAACATTCTCTGTTGTGTTGTGGTTACTGTCAGCATGTCCATATTCTTTGACCATGTACAATGACGGATTTCAGAATCTGTAATCTGTGACATTTTGATTTTCTTTCTCATCTCCATGTCACATGTGTACTGTACATGTGTGCTGTGTGTGCGCTGTGTTTTTTTTTTTTTTTTTTTTTTTTTCCCCCTAGACTGTTGACATCCAGGAACGCTAATCTGCTTGTTCTGCTTGGCTCGCCCATTGATCTGCTCACCCCCTGCAATAGGATTAGGTGCAGGTGGACAGGCTGGCATGGTGTATGTGTGTGTGTGAGAGAGGCATAGAGTGGATTTTCCTACAGGGTTAAATAAAGCAGGGCTAGCTGATTATTTTCCTTGAGCTCTGCAATGAGTTTGGGTCTACATGTAGGCCACTGATCTGCCTCTGCATTCATGGCTCCTCCATTCCCCCCTTTGGCAGCTTGGCCTGGTACGCCTGATTTCGACTTGTGCTGCCTGGCCTTTTGATTTTCACATTTTGAAAATGTGCCTCAATTCTCCATAAGGATGATAATTATCGCAATATCCCTCTCTTGGTTAGTAGCCTCAGCCTCACAGGTGAACTGAAGTCACTCATGGTTAAGATGGAGATATATATATATAAAAAAAAAAAAACGGGCCAGGGATTGGCCAATCAGATTGCTCGCTCTGCTCTCTCCCTCTCCCCTGCCCCGGGCCAGTGTTATCCTAGCACTGTGACCTGTAGTAACCCCTTCAAATGATCTGCTAGGGAGAACTCGTGCTCCTGGCACAGATGAAGCCCTGCCATGCCCAGTCTTGCTCATCCACACCAGTTCCAACTAGAGAGGGGTTTGAGGTGCTAGCGGTAGCAGGAGCTGCATTAAATAAATTGAGCAAATAAATAGGCTAATTATGATGATGTAATTTTAAGTATTTGGTTTTGGTGTACAGTATCGCAGGATATTATACTGACAATTTCCTCTAAGCTAAAGGAAGCTAAAGGGTTTAAGTGTTCAGCAGGTCTTTTTGCCTCCGTAAATGGCTTTTAACTGTGATGTTTAATATAAAGATTTCATGTGATTATCTGTCAAATTGGATATGTCAAAATCGGCAGGTTTCTCATATGGGAGGAGTAATTGAATGTTTTGGAGTAAAGGAAATTGTGTGTGTGTGTGTGTGTGTGTGTGTCAGATCCCCTGCAGTGAGAGGGGATTTTGCCAACAGAGAATTATCATGCTCCACTGGAGGTCATGACACTCCCCTCTTCCTCCATCACTCCCTCCCCATTTCTTTTTGTCTATACATCCCTCTCTCTTCAGACCTCCTTCTCCATCTATCCCCCTCTTTTTTCTTTTTTTTTTCCTCTCTCTCCAGATGTCCTTCCCTCCACACACTTCTCCTCCATCCCAGCATGCCTTGTGCTCTTACATGGACTATTGTCCAGCCCATAGAAGGGCTCATCGACTTCATGTGTGGCATCATCAGATCTGCCCTGTTTTAGCCTGCGCACACACACGCGCACACACACCATTGTCAATGTGTTTATTTATTCAGTCTGGATAATTTGCACCAAGTGGTTCTCTCTACCGCACGCGTGCCCCACACACACACACACACACACACACACACACACACACACACACACACACACACACACACACACACACACACACACACACACACACACACCAGTCTCTCGACAGGGGCAATAATTTGATTCGGGACAGAGGAGAGAGAGCATAAACATGTCCACAATCACACACACCCAGTCAAGCGTGTATGAACTCCCTGCTCTATACAGTACACCCATGATAACTATGCACACACACACACACACACACACACACACACACACCATGCACACAATGAATGGAGGATTGCACATCTGGAATTAAGTAATGATTAG
>JAODXP020000019.1:9749365-9754365 GCA_027497455.2 Sardinella longiceps
CATTTTGTCAGCATTTCTCACTGCAACTGTGTCTCACATTGATAGCTTCATGCGAGTAATTACCTCCACCAAGGAAGAAGTACTGCACGGATTTGGATGAAATTTCCGGTCAACGTTTGTATTGGGACAACTAACAACTGATTACATTTTTGTGGTGATAAGTGATCCAGAACACATGTCTGTGACCACATTGCCTTGGCTGATGTCTGCACCCTCCAAGTTCTTTTCTAGTTACTACAGTTTAAAACCAACTTTTTAGAACGTTGCATTAACAATGGAATTTGAACGATTTTGTGTAAACAGGTTTGCAACAAGCGTTCGCCTACGTTAGATGTTTAACGGAAACGTTAGATGAATCTGAGCGCACCTCTGGTCTTATCTCCCTGCTCTGGTTACAGTAGACTTTTAAACGGTCCCTGATGCAGGGAGGAATCATGAACGGCCGAGAGCTTTAATGACCCGCCGCGTTGAGTGATTGATGGCGCGTTATTAAATAATCAGGCGCGGGATGTGCGCTCACAGCGCAGTGAGGAAGCCATTCTTCTCCCCCTTTCCCCCCCACCCCGCTCCCAGTCCCATTAAAAAGTCCTTATCTGTCTGCATTACTCTCGAAAGCTGGCAAGCCGTGCCATTGCTTTACTCTCTCTTGCGCTCTTGCACTCTCTCTCTCTCTCTCTCTCTCTCTCTCTCTCTCTCTCTCTCTCTCTCTCTCTCTCTCTCTCTCTCTCTCTCTCTCTCTCTCTCTCTCTCTCTCTCTCTCTCTCTCACTCTCTCTCCACTCCTCTCATCTCACCTCATCACTCCACACACACACATATATACTCACATAAACACTCTCACACACATATACTCACATAAACACTCACACACATATTCTCATTCTCTGACACACACACACACACTCTGATTCTCTCTCTCACACACACACACAGTCCCTTGTGTGCTTTGCCCTTGTCTTGGTAGCTTTCCTTTACTCCCTGATTCCTTTTGAAGACTACTGGACTGTGATTCTTGGAGCGTGACAAAAGGAAGCGCGTGGTTGGGGAGAGGTGTGAGAGTCGGAGAGGAGTGTTGCGTACTTTCTAGCACCAGTTACACCCCTCCTCTTCTGTACAGGTTTCTAGTTCCTTCCGCCACATGTGGGACAAGGTGGTAGATTCTTGTTGACTCTTGTCTGTCAAAGTGATGGTGAAGGTTCTTGATCCGAGTTATCATTGTATGTAGATGTTTGGACAATAGAATAGACACAAACATGCTTACACTTGCTTTACATGACACACACACACACACACACACTCTCAAGTAGGGACTAGGCAGTCATGCATTCTTGCCATTAGTCTTTTGCACACACACACACACTCTCTCTCTCAGCCTCTCTGACACACACACACCCCCACACCCATGCACCCTACTGGGTGCGCACACAAACATGGTACAGTGCTTTGAGCAGAGCGTGACAGATCGGGTTTCTTTCGCCTGGGCACCCCAACACCCACCCACCCCTCTCCGTCAATCCCCCACCCGGCTGGCTCATGACTGGTCTCTGTAATTGTTAACATTCCAGGCCACCCGCTCTGCTCTGCTCTCTCTCTCTGGAAGCACTGTACACACACACACACACCCCATATCGACATGTGCTTATATTTGAACACGCACACGGCAGGCCTAGGTTAGTCTCCAGCTTTTCTGTTTGACCTCCATGCAAGGTGTGTGTGTGTGTGTGTGTGTGTGTGTGTGTGTGTGTGTGTGTGTGTGTGTGTGTGTGTGTGTGTGTGTTTGATTAATGGACTGACCATGTGAAGGGCCCTGCATAGGCCCATATGTCTGTGTGTGTGTCAACAAAAACACTGACATTCACTGCATCCAGTCCACTGCCTGCTACCCCCCATAAAGACATGGAAAAAGGAGGCGGCCATTTCGGGCAATCACTCCACAGGCACTAAATCCAATCTCCGTGAAGTGCTGTGTTTTCTGTTGAGAGTGTCTGAAACGTGTGTGCGCGCACACACACACACACACACACACACACACACACACACACACACACACACACACACACACACACACACACACACACACTACTGTATTTGGTCCCCTTGTGGGTGGAGGCTTCCCCCCATCATCATACTTGTGTGAAAGTACACAGGGATGCGTCAAGTACTGTGTGTAGTCACACATACACACACTCCCTAAGCACTCTCTCTGTCTCTCACACACACACACACACACACACACACACACTGCACACAAACATTCAAAGCAGTCTGAGTACTTTCATCTCTTCCTATGGATTTAGCCTCGAGGCAAGCCTTCAGAAGAGCTACAGTATCATATGTGTGTTCCCTGGCACATGCTCCCGCGAGTGTGTTTGTGCTGGAGGCTTGTGTGTGTGTGTGTGTGTGTGTGCTGGAGGCTTGTGTGTGTGTGTGTGTGTGACTTTATTCACTAAAGGATCCAGAACATTATTCACTACATAAACTGTTAAGTGGGCTGCCAGTGTATCACATTGTATCAGCCCATCACAGATAATTACAATAACTGAATTTGAATTGAGTAGCCTGTGGTCGTTGTACGCTAGTAATTAAATGCCTTGCTTGTAAACTCATTAAACTCTCCAACTGATGATGATGATGATGATGATGATTGCCATTTTCAGAAACAGTCCTTTCACTACGTTGCCCATAACCCTTTGCGATTTCTTTTTTTTTTATCCCCTCCCTCTCTACACAGGGGTCAAGAGGTGCACATCCGCTATGACACCATTTACATGCCAGAGCCCAACAGCCAATCAGAGGTGGAGTTTTCTGAGATCAAGCGTCCCCGTCTGGAGATGGGAGCGGACGCTCTGATCCGCCACGCCGGGCACCGCCCACCCCATCCTCTGAGTGGGCCTGAGGACGTGGCCAAGGTGAGAATCTCACCGCCTCTCTCTTCTTATTTAGTGCTAGATCCGATAACGGTCATCCTCACTTTGCTCTTAACAAAGGCATAAGGGGTTCTTGTCAAAAATGATGTCACAGATGTGTGTGTGTGTGTGTGTGTGTGTGTTTTTGTGGTTGTTTTTTTTGTCTGATAAATATTAGTAATGAAATGCAGGTCAAAGAGGATTTTTTCTTTTTTCATCATCTTTCGCCAACTGAGGGATTAAGACTTGTTGATAGTTTTCCCATACTGAACTTGGTCAAGGCTAGCCTTAGTCAGCCAAACTGTTTTATTTTTTAATCCAGATTTAGGAAATTGTCCTCATCCTGGTAATTCTTTGGTTATCAGAATGAATCTGCACCTACAAACTCTACTTCATGTAGTAGTCTACAGTGCGCATTTCCTGCAGAAGTTTTCCACCTCTTCCCGAGCGTTCCCTTTTCCTTTTTGTTTTGGAGCTCAGGAGCCTCCATGACCCAGCTTTTTCCATTTCAAAATAAAAGCTGCTGCACATGTATTTTCTCCCCCCCTCCCCCAAAAAAAGCCATTACCGTAGAAGTCCTGAATACAAGAACCTAAGCTGCACACACACACACACACACACACACACACACACACACACACACACACACACACACACACACACACACACACACACACACACTCCTGTGACCCATCCTGAATGGTGTTGTGGCCCAGCGGTTAAGTGGTGCTGAGGTAGGGGACACCTGACACCATGTCCCATTGAAACCCAGTCCCCATAGTGCGCACACACACACACACACACACCCCACCACCACCACCACCACCACCCCTATCCCCATTCACTTTCCCTGGCCTTTCACTTCCATGCAAATGAGCAGTTGTGATTTGATTTCCCCTTCATTCAAATGAAAGGGCCCGCTGTGTGATCCTCTGCCCGTTTCCACTCTGCTAGCTCGCCCTGGCTCTTTGCAGCTGTGTGTGTGTGTGTGTGTGTGTGTGTGTGTGTGGGGATAGGAGCACCGTGAAGTAAGAGGATCTGTGGTTATCATGATGCAGGCGGTGTGTGTGTGTGTGTGTGTGTGTGTGTGTGTGTGTGTGTGTGTGTGTGTGTTGGCGGCTCAGTGATTGGCTCATGGATTGGCATTGACAGCTAAGGGTGTTGCTTGTGAGGGTTTCCTGTTGCTTGAGATGCTGTGGAATGTAGAGTACTGTGGGTTAACAGCTCTGGGGACCCCCCCACCCAACACCAACCCACCTCTTTTTCTTTCTTTCTTTCTCTCTCTTCTGGCCATTTTGTTTTTCTTTTTGCACTCATTCTTCTGTTTCACCCTCCCCTCACAACCTCCTGCTTTATCATGCTGTCCTCATGTTGTATTTATCTCTCTCTCTTCTCCCTTTGTTTTTACCTCTTGTTTTTGCCCCCCTCCCTTTCATTCTGGGTCTATGTAAGCTTGCTTGCTCTCTCTTTCTTTCTTTCTTTCTTTCTTTCTTTCTTTCTTTCTTTCTTTCTTTCTTTCTTTCTTTCATTTCTTTATTTTTTGCCCTCCATTTCTTTTTTGCTCTCTCTCCATCACCCCTTCTCCATCTCTCTCTGCACTCACTCACACACACACACACACACACACACACACACACACACACACACACACACACACACACACTGGCCTCTTGCCCTGGCCCTGGCTGGAGTGTACTGTACAATAGTGTAGTGTAGTGCAGTGCAGTGCTGCATGGAGTGTCCCTGAGTGGAGCTGTGCAGAGGCTCTGGGCCCGGAGCTGAAGAGAGAGAGAGAGAGAGAGAGGGAAGGAGGGAGATTAGGCCAAGGACGGCTCCAGCTGGACCTCAAGGGTGGAAACTGGGTCACAGAGGTCGTCACCCTGGAGACCAGACTTGACGAGATGAGGCCCAGATGGTCGAGCCAATGCTGGAGGCCTTTAAAATGTCATTCATTCGTCTCCACTAACAGTTAGTTTGGTCTGACCAGAGCTGTCCAAACAGATAACAGATTAGGTTTGGCGCACGCACACGCACACACACACACACACACACACACACACACACACACACACACACACACACACACACACACACA
>JAODXP020000019.1:9766865-9769365 GCA_027497455.2 Sardinella longiceps
GTGGGGTGCAGACGGCTCCCCCCGAGCCCCTGTGTCCCCTCTCACAGAAGGGATTAGATTAACCAGGTCCTAATTAAACATCGTTACAAGGCCCATAAGCTTTACAGTGGACTAAGGTGACAGGAGTCATAACTTGCTCTGTGTGTGTGTGTGTGTGTGAGAGAGAGAGAGAGAGAGAGAGAGAGAGAGAGAGAGAGAGAGAGAGAGAGAGAGAGAGAGAGAGAGAGAGAGAGAGAGAGAGAGAGAGAGAGGAGAGAGAGAGGGAGGGTTGAGGCAATTCATGCGTACATCTATCCTCATCCATACTTCATATCCTTGGTGTAGGCAGTGTAATGTATATTTTATGCTTCACTGGGGGAGGGTGGGGGTAGAGAGAGAGATAGAGAGAAAAGGAGGGAGAAAAGGAGAGAGAGAGATAGACAGAGACAGAGAGAGAGAGAGAGACTAGAGACCCTGCCCACATATCATTTTAGCACTGCTGAAAAATGAATAGTCATGTTCTTAGAGCTGTGTGCACTCCCCTCCCTTCTCCTCTCTCTCTCTCTCTCTCTCTCTCTCTCTCTCTCTCTCTCTCTCTCTCTCTCTCTCTCTCTCTCTCTCTCTCTCTCTCTCTCTCTCTCTCTGTCTCACACACACTCACTCTCTCGCACACGCGCACACACACACTGCTGTAATTGAGGGAAATGAAGTGAGTGAGAAAGCCTTGGAGAGCTGGCTGTCTTATTATGGCAATTTCACTCCCTCATCAGTGCAGAGAGAAATGAGTGGAGCTGTGTGTGTGTGTGTGTGTGTGTGAGAAAGACAGCGCAAGAGAAAGAATGAAAGAAGAGTGAGGTAGAGAGAAAGAGAGATGTGGGTATTTGTAAGGTGCTGCCTCTTTTTTTATCTTGGGCCCAGTCTCCCTTTATCCTTTTTTTCCCCTGTATGTAACTGAAATTGACAAATTATACAACACAAGAGAACCTGAGCTCTGCTGTGCTTTGAGAGCTCTCTTTAGTGTGTGTGTGTGTGTGTGTGTGTGTGTGTGTGTGTGTGTGTGTGTGTGTGTCAGAGAGAGAGGTTGAGAGAAAGATTGAGAGCAGGCAAGTGCTCAGCGTTACCGTGGTGATGGGGAAACGTGAGTGGAGGCTGTTGACATGTGCTGACAGTGTTTGCGTTTGTGTGTGTTTCTCCTAAACAGAAAAAGGCAGAGGAAGCGCACAGGATTCTGGAGGGACTTGGACCCAGAGTGGAGCTGGTGAGTCGTTTGGTTTTCCACTATTTTCCCTTTCCTGACTCCTTGTTGGGAATCTTTTCTCTCTTTTTGTCTGCACGTCTCTGTCACTTCTTATTTTGCTGGATGTTTGAAACCTTCAGCAAGGACACATGAGAGTTAGATGTGCTACTTTTGAAAGTCTTAGTCCAAAACTATTGTTAGTACAAACCCAGTGGCCATTTTCTTTGTGTGTTTCATTTGTGACCTCTTTTATCCTACGAAATTGTTATGAATACTAAAAATTAAGTGAAATTAAAACATTTTGCAACTGTCCAACTCTGGCCTGTCACCCATTTCCCCTCACACACACACACACACACACACACACACACACACACACACACACCACACACACACACCACACACACACACACACACACTGTCCAATGTGTCACTTCTCTAATTGGGCCATTCTGTTTTGGCTTCATGCCTTTTCCAACTCCCCAAAATATCCACACAGTTCCCAGACCATGTGATTCTCTCCTTCACTCTGTGTGTGTGTGTGTCTGTCTTTGTGTGTGTGTGTGTTTTGTCACTGTCGATATTAAACCCACGGGATCACACTGGAAATCCCAAACCCATCCATTATCCTCGGCACGAAACTTCCGACTTTTCAAAATGTATTTAGCGCCTAATTGGCCCCAATGATATAAGTGCATTAGAGGGGGATTCAGGAATACATTTCTCATAGTGCCGATGCGCCCGTAACCTAACCAGGCGCCCGCAGCACACACACACACTCCTGTGGAAGCGAGCTGGCTCGTCGCGCAAGCTTACGGAATGTTGGAACGATAACACGGAAAATCCGTGCAGAAAGCCAATTTTCACCCCAAAGTGGAAGTCAAAAGCTAGAGAGCAGCCGATGGCTGCGTTTTTTTTTTTTTTTTTTTTTTCCTTTTCTAGATGTTGGTATGGGAAGGCGTTGAGGATGTAGGCCTATAGAGTTCAATGAAGTGTAGTATTGATTGATTGATTGATTGATTGATTGATTGAGGGAGGGGATTGAGGGTGTGAGTGGAATTCAGAAGTGGAAATCCACAGTGAATCTTGTGTCTAGTGATGTACCTCTCTCACAAAGATGTGCACTCTTATTCGCACCTCACGCCACACACACACACACACACACACACACACACACACACACACACACACACACACACACACACACACGTACGCACGTACGCATGCAAATGCATGTTTATTAGTTAGCTTAGCTTAGTTAGCTTGTTTCTACAACCCAATGCT
>JAODXP020000019.1:9771865-9784365 GCA_027497455.2 Sardinella longiceps
ACACACAGAGAGAGAGAGAGAGAGAGAGAGAGTCTGGAACCCAGCAGCCTGTCTCCTCATTTGCCCTAGTGCAGAAGATTACTCAGATCAGCACTGGCCTGACCCCAGTGCAGGCGATTTAAAGAGTTAGGTGTTGAAACACAGGAAGCCGCTGCTGGCTGCTGCCACTGGGAGACGTGGGGGTCGGCTCTCTTTGCCTCCCACAACTCATCCACATAGACTTCGCCTGTCTGCATTTGATCGTGTCATCGGCCTGTTAATAGAACGTGTGTGTGTGTGTGTGTGTGTGTGTGTATGAACAGCTAATCTGTTTGTGTGAACGTAGTGATTTTATGAGGTGTGTCTCTGTGTGTGGGTGTCTGTGTCGTGTGTGTGTGTGTGTGTGTGTGTGTGGTGTTTTAATTGATTAACTGCGATGTGTGTGTGTGTGTGTGTGTTTGTAATCATATGGTATTGTGTTAAATGGTGCTGTGTAAAGGTCACTATGGCAACAGGACCTGTGGACATCAGGAAAAGAAGGGATTGGACGGCATTATAATTGACTGACTGACTTTCTCCCCGCTTCCCCTCCTCCCTCTCTCTTTCTCTCTCTCTCTCCCTCCCTCACTGTCTCTCTCTGTCCTGTTTTCTTCCCTCTGCAGAAATCAGGCGATGAGGAAGAAGCTCATTCTGTATTTCAAGAGAAGAAATCATGCTCGCAAGCAGTGGGTGAGTTCTAATAGCATGCATGCGTGCGCGCGCACACACACACACACACAAACTCATTCTCTCTCTCTCTCTCTCTCTCTCTCTCTCTCTCTCTCTCTCTCTCTCTCTCTCTCTCTCTCTCTCTCTCTCTCTCTCTCTCTCTCTCTCTCTCTCTCTCTCTCTCTTTCCCGACCAAAAGATGATTGAATATTGAAAGTCTTGTTGTATGTTGTTGCTATGGGGAGCACACAGACAAACGTGTATGGACACACACAGGGGTGTACACACACACACACAAATGAGAAAGTAACTGTCCCAGATAGAGAAGGACAGGAGAGACATAGTAAAAGAGTGTGTGTGTGTGTCTGAGAGAGAGAGAGAGAGAGAGCGAGCGTGAGTGAGTGAGTGTCTGTGCATGTGTGAGAGAGAGAGAGTATGTGTGTGTGTGTGCGCATGTGTGCCTGCTCCTCTGCACCAAGTGGGTGTTAAACTGGTTCAGCAGATTGGCTGAGGCGTGCTGGAGTGGTACTGGCAGACTGGGTGAGTCGGTGCAGCCCAGCTAAATATAGGCAACCTGTGGAGGAAGCATCTGCTCACCTTAGCCGAGTGCATCGCTCTCTCTTTACTACTCAGCAACATAGCAACAGAAGGCTACTACTGTACACTCCTACTGGTGCTGCTGCTGCTGCTGCTGGTGATGGTGATGGTAATGGTGGTGATGGGAGGGGTGGGGGGGGGTTCTGTGATTGTGGAGTGTTTCAGCAAGTTACTCTCGCCACCTATTTGTTGTATCCGTTAAATGAACGCCGAACAGTGAAGTCTACAACAGTGTAGATCACCTAACTAGTGGAATCGCTTGTGTTTAGTGCTCATGGAGATGGAATACTTTTGCTTACTGGATCCAAGATGTCCGCTTTTGATGTGGTTGGTTGAAGGTACAGCAAGATGATTTCAGTTGCATTGGATAGAGCGCCTAGTTAGTGGTAGAGGTCACCATTGTTGGACCATTTCACTTTATTGCCCTTGCTCGTATTTTTATTTATTTTATTTTTTTTGCCAGTGGTTGTTGACCTGTGATGCCCACCTCTGGAAGTTTCTGAGCTTGTAAGGAGAGCAAAACGGTGTCAGAATATTATCAGTGGTAGTCACGTACTGTATGTAGTTATTAGTATTTAGTCATGGCCAGGGTCTTGGGTTTGTGCTTGGAGATCTACACAGAAGGGGTCACAGAAGGGGGTGGGAGAAACACAGCTTGTGTGTGCTTCTGCTGAATGCTGTTGCATTTACTCCGTGGCAATTGGAGGCATATGTGTGTGTGTAAACCCTGGTGTGTGTGTGTGTGTGTGTGTGCCCGCAGGAGCAAAAGTTCTGCCAGCGTTATGACCAGCTGATGGAGGCCTGGGAGAAGAAGGTGGAGCGCATCGAGAACAACCCGCGGCGACGGGCCAAGGAGAGCAAGGTCCGCGAGTACTACGAGAAGCAGTTCCCCGAGATCCGCAAACAGAGGGAGATGCAGGAGCGCATGCAGAGGTGTGTGTCAGTCAGTCTGTGTGTGTGTGTGTGTGTGTGTGTGTGTGTGTGTGTGTGTAGGATAGTGTTACAGGTCTGTGAGGAGTAGTTTGTTAGCTAGCTGAATAAGAGTCATGGGTCTCAGAATTGATGATCATCCTTCATAGTGACAAAGGGCAGCTCAGACTCCTCGTTAGGCTCTGGAGTTTTGAACTTCAGCTTTGGAGTTTCTCAACAGGAGGGAAACTCCAGCCCTCCGCAGGATGTTCACTGAGTTCAGCTCAGGGTGGAGCTGTGTGTGTGTGGTGTGTGGCGCTTCAAGAAAACAGAATATATGCAATGCCACAGCTATCGAGCCTTTGTTCACCCTCAGCATATTTGTGCAACGGTTCAGTGGTTAGTTTGTGCAACAGGCCTAGCGGCCCTTTCGGTTGTGGTTCTTTGTCTGAACCACGGCTGTGTCTCACAGCACCCCCCCCCCCCCACCCACACACACACACACACACACGTTGCCAAGGTGTCTCACACAAGCATCACAGAGCTAAGAGTTGCACAGCAGAGACATGTATTTTATAGACCGTCTAGAGGGTCTGATTTAGCGGTTTGATTTTATTAGGTCTGCACCTGACCTCCGTCCTTTTAAAGGGGTGATTTTTTTCAAGGCTCAAATGCACTTCCCTTTACTCTGGAAGGTATAAGAACACTCTACCCTTGCACGTGAACAAGAAAAACAGAGAGAAAGGGCAAAAAAAACAAAAAAACAAGTGGAAGTGCTAGAAATGTCTGCAGATTCATCATTGTGCTTAATATGTACAAAATGTCTCAGCTGTATGAATAACTATCTCTCTCTCTCTCTCTCTCTCTCTCTCTCTCTCTCTCTCTCTCTCTCTCTCTCTCTCTCTCTGCGTGTGTGCGCGCGTGTGTGTGTAGTCGTGTGGGGCAGCGGGGAGGAGGCCTAGCATCAGCGGCACGAAGTGAGCACGAGGTCTCAGAGATCATTGATGGCATCTCAGAGCAAGAGGTAAACAAACCCTTTTCTCAATTGTGTACACACACACGCAAACACACACACACACAGATGACTGTGTATGTAATGACTATGAAGAGATGTATTCCATCTCACTACCTCAGCAAAGAAATGAAGGCTCCCATTTCCCCAATTATTTCTCATTCTCTGAATAACTGTGTCACTATGTCTCAATGCTTCCCCTTTCCTTCTTATCTGCGACTCCCTGTGTGTGTGTGTGTGTGTGTGTGTGTGTGTGTGTGTGTGTGTGTGTGTGTGTGTGTGTCAGATGTTGCTTGGAAGCAGGATTTCTGTAGTCATTTTCACTCGGCAGTATAATCTCACCCATTAGCGGGCATTGGTGCTAGTTCTGTTATTATCTCGGCTCCCTCAAGTTCCTCTGTGATACTGTGTATTGCATGTTCAGAGAAGCGGCACACTTCCCCTTCTGCTGACCTCTTGCATACTTACACACACACACACACACACACACACACACACACACCTCACACACACAGAAGTAAATCCTATAGGTGCACACAGCCTTTCACATGTATGTGATGTATACTTCCTCTGCTTTCTCTGTCGCTCGCTTTCTCGCTTTTTTTCCACCTCTCTCTCCCTAACTCTCCTTCTCTCCATCTCTCTCTCTCACTCTCTCTGTTTCTGTTTCTCTGTCTGTCTGTCTGTCTGTGTTGGTTAGAACTCTGAGAAACAGATGCGTCAGCTGGCGGTCATTCCACCCATGCTGTTTGATGCGGAGCAGCAGCGCATCAAGTTCATCAACATGAACGGCCTGATGGACGACCCCATGAAGGTCTACAAGGACCGGCAGGTCATGAACATGTGGAGCGAACAGGAGAAGGACACCTTCCGGGAGAAGTGAGTGTCTGGGTCTTGTGTCTGTTGGGTGGTGTGTGTGTGTGTGTGTTCGTGTGTGGTTGGGGGGAGGGGGTGTCGTGTGTTTTGAGCATCTCAAATGTAAACAAAGACAAAGTGTTTATTTATTTTATTATAGTTTGTGTGTGTGGGAGTGTTTGTCTTTATATACTGATTACCAGTTTAGAACAACAGTGTGGGTGGTAGTATGTGGAAGTTTGTATTGTGTGTGTGTGTGTGTGTGTGTGTGTGTGTGTGTGTGTGTGTGTGTGTGTATGAGTGTGTGATGGAGGGTGTGTAAACTTTGCACACTCTATCACTGGTGCCCGTCTGTGAACCCAAGGTGTCGAGGCTTGCGTGACCTGCTCTTGAGCTGAGGGTTGAGCTGCGGTTAGCGCCACCACCTCCACCCCCTTCGCGCCAATCTAGGGGAGGATCTGAGGGTGGCGTGACGAGAGAGACACACACCCTTACCACACTTGCCACCGTTGACAGAGGTCACCAGGCGGAGGGGAAGAGGAAGTGGGGAGGCCCAGAGAGAGAGACACACACACGCACACGCACACACGCACACACGCAAACGCGCACACACACACACACACACCACAAGATAACTGTTCACCATGCATAGCATACACCTATACTAGCGTGCATCATATGCTGGCCTTGGGGTCTGAAGCAGTGCTCAGTCCGTGTGTGTGTGTGTGTGTGTGTGTGTGTGAAACACTCAGCATCTCTGGATGCAATTCCAACTGCCTGCCCTTCTGTTCAGTCTACTCTGCTGTCGCCATGTTATATGACTGACTGCACACAATGAAGCAGTATACTTCAATGATTGATTTCTAGGCTCCTCAAAAGACTGTGTCTGTGTGTGTGTCTGTGTCTTTGTCTGTGTGTCTGTGTGTGTGTGTGATCGTTTTGCTGTATATTAAAACGTGTGTTTATTTCAGATCTGACAAAAAGAGTTGCCAATTTATTTAGTGTGATTGGTTATCAGTAGTCATCACAGGTGTTGATTTTATACGTGTGCTTTTTCGCTTTGTATTTTCAGGTTCATTCAACACCCGAAGAACTTTGGCCTAATTGCCTCTTTCCTGGAGAGAAAGGTAGCAGACCTGACTGTTTTGTCTTCTTGATGCCTGTGTCTATTGCCTTTGGTCAACAGGGACCGGACCTAACAACACTTAACATTTGTGTGTGTGTGTGCTTGTGTGATTTCAGACGGTGGCAGAGTGTGTGTTGTTCTACTACCTGACCAAGAAGAACGAGAACTACAAAAACATTGTCCGCAGAAACTACCGCCGCCGAGGTCGAAGCCAGGTGTGTGTTTCCGTCTGTCTCCATTGTGTGCATTTAGTGCGTGTGTGTGTGTGTTTGTGTGTGTGTGTGTGTGTGTGTGTGTGTGTGTGTGTGTGTGTGTGTGTGTGTGTGTGTGCGCGCACGCATGCACCTCCCTATTTGTATGAATGTGTGCGCGTGTCTGTAATAGAGAGAGAGTCATGTCTGCGCTTATTGTTTGTGTGTGTGTGCGCTATACTGTATGTATGTATGATTGTTCTGGAGCCTCATGAATTGTGGGCGGTGGTGGCGTAGTGGTAAAGAAACCTGGTTAGCCTTCTAGTAGCCCAGAAATGGTCGCCTACTAGACTGAAACTCGGCTGCCACAAGCAAGGCACTTAATCCAGGCAATTGCTCCAGGGTGACTGGCCCTGTTATATATAGATGACAAAATATAATGCAAGTCGCTTTGGATAAAAGCGTCTGCTAAACGCATAAATGTAAATGAATTCTACTGCCTTCCCCAGCAATTGAGCCGTGGGGTGAACGTTTAGGCGATGAGATACTATGTGCATGGACTTTTATTCTGACATACAGAACCGACTACCGGCATAACCGGTAGCTGTGTTTCGCGGTTGTTTATGATATTAGCAGGCTAGCTCACTCATTCCCGAACAGCATGTTCAGCCAACGTGCTAAGTGGAAGTACAGTACATAAAGCCTCCCGTAGCAGCAGGCTGTAGGTTGGAACGCGCCACAGTTCTCCTTTCAGATCCATTAAGAAACTGTGAAGCCAAATGGCTCAGTTTGAGTAAATGGATAGCAACCGCTGAAGTTCGGCTCCAGATGTATTGCGAGATGGCCTGTGTGTGTTCTTCTGCAGAAAGTACCGGTATTCTAGCTCACATCTCAATGTTTTGAAGCTCTGTAATAGATAAGTAGAACAAAGGCTTTCATTTTATGGTTGAGGTGGAGATAATTGCCCAATCTCACAAGACTTTCACTTTAGCCAATTCTCTTTCAGCCTTTCAGTTTAAGTTGAAAAGCCTTTGCCTCTCTTCTCTCTTCGTGCACAAATCTCACAAATGAGTGTAACTGGCAAGATGGCGTTGACATACGTAGAAGGCAGTGGAATCCAGTACATGTTATTAGACTTGCTGGGTTTTCGTTGAGTGTTAAATGTGCCATTTGGGCCTTTGCACGTCAAGTGTGTTGACTGTAAACGAGTCTCGGGGAAAACTTCGCTTTGAGATGAGTGGAGGTGACAAGACATTGTTCCAAGGAATTCTCGTGTGAGCGCGAGCGAGAAAGGAAGAGAAATAGGCAGAGAGAGTTCTGAGAGCAAGAGGTTACTTTCAGGTCACTGTGTGTGCGAGCGTGTGTGTCTGTGCGTGTGTGTGTGTGTGTGCGCGTCAGTGTATCTCTCTGTGTTGGTGTGTGTCTGTGTGGAGGTGGGTTAGTTGCGATGCAGTTGTTATTCATGTGTCTAGCATATGGCGTCATCAAAGAAAGGTGTCTTTTTTTTTTTTCTTCTTTTTTTTTTCACCACGAAAGAGTTGTGTTGAAATCGACTGACTCACATATCATCTGATATCATCGCTGTCAGGCAGTATATGCGTGTCCACTTATCGTGGGAATGACCATTGTGGGAATCACTCTGACGTCTGACCTGTGTCTGACTCTGAACTGTGTTAGAAATGTGTCATTGTGGTAGGAGAGCTGAGTTTGAGATCTGTATCATGCCTGTCAAACGAAGCCCTCTCTGATGGCTAAAGATTAACGTGTGTGTGTGTGTGTGTGTGTGTGTGTGTGTGTGTGGTGTGTTTGGCAGCATGCTCAGCAACAGCAGCAGCAGGTGAACCGGAATAACCAGGAAGAGAAAGAGGAGAAGGAGAAAGAGAAGGATGCCGATCGGGAGGAGGAGAAGAACGAGGGAGAGGACAAGGAGGATGGCATGAAGTGAGTTTTACAAACACACACACACACACACACACACACACTTCCTTGGGTCCTTTGACGTTTCACTGGAAAGTTGTCCTCCGTTCCAAAACTTCCTCAGTGGTTAGGTGATATTCCACACACACACACACACACACACACACACACACACACACAGAGGAGAAAAGAGACAAGCACACACACTTAGTGTCTCTCCTGCTCTCTATTGGAGAATAGTCTGGCTGTCTGTGTGTCTGTCTGCTAGGATCATCACGTTGGAAACTCCTACAGTTCTGCTTTCAGGAAAAATCTTTTTTCTCTCTCTCTCTTTTTTTCTTAAACTTATTCTGTCTGTCTGTGTACGCCTGGCTGTCCTCCATTACCATCAAAAAGATTCTCTGTCTCGCTATCCCCTTTCTCCTCCTCTCTCTATTCACCTCTATGGAATACATAGTTCTTGCTTGCTTTGATTTTCTTGACTTCTCTTCTTGCTTTCTTGGTTTGCTCTCTCCCAGACATTGCAACACACACACACACACACACACACACACACACACACACACACACACACACACACACACACACCATTCAATACCAATCACTTTTTTTTTTTTTTTTTTTTTTAAGAACTTGGAAATCAAAAAGCTTACATTTGTTTATCATATTATTTAAGTCTTGGCAACATATACACACTTACACACACACACAGACACAGACACACACTCTAACAGAGCAAAAGTGTTTGCACTCCCCTGAATGAACATGTTCATTACATCGTTCCCCCTGCTTGGCTGGCCCAGCTGGTCCGGCTATATTTAGCGTCCCCACAGCACAAGATGAATGGGATGGCGGGGAAGATAAATGAGGATGCTCCATCTCTGCTCTCACTTCCTGTCAGCCAGCTATTGTGCTGATGGTGGCTATTCCGCTTAGCAAGAAACTTCACCAGAGGAAGGGAGGCTTGCGTGTGTGTGTATGTGTGTTTAGGGGAGAGAGAGAGAGAGAAGGAGGGAGAGAGAGAGAGGGAGAGGGGCAGTCTTTGTTGTTCTGTGAGCTTAATGATGTGTGTGTGTGTGTCCAGGGACGACACGTCTGGCGAAGACGGAGAAGACAAGGAGCCAGTGGTGAAGGGGCGGCGCACAGCCAACAGCCGCGGGCACCGCAAGGGCCGCATCACACGCTCCATGGCCAACGAACAGGAAGAGACCAGCACTCCTCCACTCAGCGGTGACCTAGGTAAACAAACACACACACAGACACACACACACACACACACACACACACACACACACACACACACATGGTGTGACCTTTCATTTAGCTATTTACATCCATGCTCCCAACACTAATAATTTGTCCAGGATTTGTCCAGACCTCCCTGTGCATGCCTTAAAGGAATAGTTCACCTCTAAATGAAAATTTGTTATTCACCCCCTTACCTGGAGTTACATATATGGGTAAAAGCTTTTTGGTCTCAGTGCTTGTGTTTTCCTATTATGGCATCCCCAATTTTCCCCATTTTTTAGCTTTAGCTTAGCATAGGCGCTGGAATGTAAAGTTGCCAGATAGCAACTCTTTGGCAACTTTACTTTCCAGCGTCTACGCTAAGCTAAAGGTAAAATTGAGGTTGCCAGACTAGGACAACACTTGCACTCGAGACCAAAATGCTCTTACCCACATATGCAACTCCATGTAAGGGGGAGAGTAACCAATTTTCATAAAGGGGTGCACTATTCCTTTAAGCCAGCCCCTCTTTTACCTTTGTCCATTCAGCCCTGTGCACAATGCACTGCACTGCACATACAGCAGTGAGGCCATGCTGCAGTGTCACTGAGCCTCCACATGGGGGCACACTGCTACTTTCCCTCCCTGCCCTCCACCCCCAGTAGCTCACATCTCTCAAGCTTTAGGGAAGAAGGAGAATCCCTGCCTCAGCTCCATCCTCTTGAGCACCCTCATGGTCTTAAAGGGCAACTTCAGTCATTTTCAACAAGAGCTCTATTGCTCAAGCTACTTGAGATTAGCCAATACTGAGGACGCAAGACATTTTGGTCCAACCATATAGCTTTCCTTGAACAGAGAATAATCACTTACAACTAGCCCAATGGGGCAGAATTTTGAACTGTATTTTTAACATCTTACCATAGTCCAAATGTCACCACAAAAACTATGAAGTATCAACAGACACCTTACAACACAGAACTGTATTATGTATGACTACAAATGACTGAAAAAGTGTTAAAACTATTTTAACCACTTTGTCAGACATTTGTATCCTGACCTACTGGGTTTATATTATTTACATTCATTTATATTATTCTATCAACAGTAAAGCTGGTCTACTTGGGAGTTCCACCCTTGGGACTGATCAATTTCCCTACTGGTAAATTTGATCAACAAATCAACCAATATATCAGTCAATAGATGAGTCCATCTAAAGTCAGCATTCAGCTAGTAATGTAGTGTACAGCTAGTAATATCAGCCTGTTGCGGACAGATAGTTGACCCAGGATTCAAGATGTTAGGACTAAACAGGCATGAAGATATGATATGGGTAATCCAGATGATTGCTGCATGGATCCCAATATCCACCCTAATCCTAATCTGAACCCTTCAAAACTCTACTGACATGAAGGCAGTCATAAAGTTTAATTTATGCCATTTCATCCTTATGGCGTTCAGGACATTGGTCCTTTGGCATGCAAGGACATTGGCATTCAGCCAGACTAGCGCTTCGATGATAGAAACAAACAGTTTCAAGAGGACTCACTCATTCATTCATTCATTCATTCATTCATTCATTCATTTATTTTTACTTTTTTCAACTCTGACAACACATTGAGGGAGAGGCCCCTCATTGGTCTTGTGCCGTGCCCGTCTTCTGCAGGGGCATTGCCAGTCGAGGCATTCTGCCCGCTGCCGTAGCCTTACTATTGCCAGACTATGGCACCTAGGGCCTGTGGCTGTTTGAGGTTTCCACTAGTGCTGCTCTAAGGCTGTCTGGTGCAGTCTTGAGAAATGTCGACACCCTGAGTCAATTTGGAACAGCATTGAGGTGGTGCAGTCTATTGACGTTTCTGTTGTGTCGGAAAGATAAAAGAACTGTGGTGTTTGTGTGTACGTGCTTGCGTGTGTTTGTCTGTGTGTGTGTGTGTGTGTGTGTGTGTTTGTCTGTGTGTGTGTGTGTGTGCGCGTGCGTGTATCTGTCTGTCTATGTGTTTGCTTCACAGACTGTAGTTTTGGTAGACTAATGAGGAGACAAGGCTCACAGACAGAGTACATACTCTTGAAACACACACACTCACTCACAAATAGGCCCACACACACACACACTCTTTTGGGAAAGGGTCTTTGGTTAGGGTAACACACACTCATCTCTGAAATGTAATATGCTGTCTATGCTTTGTGTTGCAGCCAATATGGAGATGAATGAAAGCTCACGCTGGACTGAAGAGGAAATGGACACCGCCAAAAAAGGTGTGTGTGTGTGTGTGTGTGTGTGTGTGTGTGTGTTATCTGTTAATTTGTTTTTGTAAGCTGGGGTTTATGGTTATCATTCTATCAGTCATGTATTTTTTATCAGGAAATGGCACTAGATATCATACTTAATTGGATTGTTGTCTTGCCCCAGTTTGTGCACGGTGTGTGTGTGTGTGTGTGTGTGTGTGTGTGTGTGTGTGTGTGTGTGTGTGTGTGTGTGTGTGTGTGTTTGTGTGTGTGTGTGTGTGAGTGAGAGGGAGAAGCTTGAAGGGAATGTGCCCCACATTCAGATTCGGGGCCCTTTTTTTTTTTTGAGTGCACACTCTTAGATTGTCCAAGTGAGCGGCAGGTGCCGTCGCAGGTTGATGACCTCATCAGGCCGCGTGCATAAATGATGAAAGAGGTGCGTTGTGAGGGCTAATCTCGTCCAGGGATTTCCCCTCTGCTCCCACCGTAACCACGGCGCCCTCCTTTCGTCCCCTAGCAACGCAGCAAATATTTGCCCCGGTGTCAAAGGACGGGCTGTACCCTTGCCCTCCTTTCTCACACTTGTCAAGATAACACAGGTCTCTGACCGTGTGTGTGTGTGTGTGTGTGTGTGTGTGTGTGTGTCTTTTATGAAAGTGGTTGATAGCGATATTGATGTTAAAGGTGTGTGTGTGTGGGTGTGTGTTGTCTGGCTGTAGATGGTGCCTGAAGTGTGTGTGCGTGGTTTATGGCTATCTTACTGTCAAGGGTGTGTGTGTGTGTGTGTGTGTGAGAGAGAGAGAGTGAGACGCTCATGAGTGTGGTTTATGGCTATCCTACTGTCAAGGGTGTGTGTGTGTGTGTGTGTGTGTGTGTGTGTGTGTGTATTGTCTGGCCGAAGATTGTCCCTGAGCCGTGTGTGTGTGTGGTAATCCTGGTTTAATGTGCTCAGCTCCATTCTCCAGAGGGCTGATTGAGAATGGATTAGGGAGCCGCTCCATCCACAGAGATTAGTCTTGCTGCCCGCCAATATCGGTGCCACACTTATGCCACACACACACAAACACATACACACACTGAGACGGCCATATTCACTCAAACAAGTACACACACACACACACAAACACACTCAAACTCATTCACACACTGAGACAGACATACTCAGTGAGACACACACACACACACACACACTCAGACACACTGGCATACACACACTCAGACACACTGGCATACACATACACACAGGTTCACACGTATTCACTCACTGTCACACTTCTCACACACTCAAAAACACACTCTTACATAACCATGTCACGTCCCGCCGACTGAAGGGGGTTGCTAGGGCTCCCCATCCTTCCCTTCAAGGGAAGCAATGTCCCCCTTTCATCTCCTTGTGTTTGTCTACCCCCCCCCCCTCTTTCCTTCTCTCTCTCTCTCTCTCTCTCTCTCTCTCTCTCTCTCTCTCTCTCTCTCTCTCTCTCTCTCTCTCCCTCCCTCTCTTTTTCTCTCCTTCTTTTTCCCTCTCTCTCTCTCTCTCTCTCTCTCTCTCTCTCTCTCTCTCTCTCTCTCTCTCTCTCTCTCTCTCTCTCTCTCTCTCTCTCTCTCTCTCTCTCTCTCTCTCTCTCTCTCTCTCTCTCTCTCTCTCTCCTCTCTCTCCTCTCTCTCCCTCCCTCTCTCCTTCTCTCCTTCTCTTTCCCTCCCTCCTTCTCTCTCTCTCTCTCTCTCTCTCTCTCTCTCTCTCTCTCTCTCTCTCTCT
>JAODXP020000019.1:9799365-9804365 GCA_027497455.2 Sardinella longiceps
TTGTTTATCACTGCTTTAATGGTTATTTTAACGATTAAAATGGATAATACCCTCCACAGAAAAGAAGTATTCCATTAACTTACAGATCAACTGATTGGTTTAGACAACATTCTGTTTCACTTTTGCTTGACAGCGGTCTGTTATACTTAACAACGGTCCGTTATTAAAAATGATCAGAACATAGAACGTTGGAAAGTCCCATCGAAGTGAAGCATTATAAAGAGCCGTGTAATAAATAGCTATATGGAAGTGAATCAGGTGTTGTGGTGATGTGGTGCGGTGAGGTGATGTGAACTCTGGTTGTGCTGTGTGTTGTTCAGGGGACCCCAGTGCAGCTGCACAGCCCAGCCCACGGCTCCGAACACGGGAAGATCCCGCAGACCTCCATGGGCCTGTCCTGGATGGAGCCAAGGAAACTAGGTGTGTGTGGACCTCCATGGTATCTTTGGGCTGGGTCGGTTGGATCGTCTCCTGATAGTAGGCTTCCTCCTTACCTCGGCACGCTCGCACACAGACTCCAGCTTACACTCACATATATCTGCCGTTCTTTCCTTCTCTCTCTCTCTCTCTCTCTCTCTCTCTCTCTCTCTCTCTCTCTCTCTCTCTCTCTCTCTCTCTCTCTCTCTCTCTCTCTCTTTCTTTCTTTCTTTCTTTCTTTCTTTCTTTCTTTCTTTCTTTCTTTCTTTCTTTCTTTCTTTCTCTCTCTCTCTCTCTCTCTCTCTCTCTCTCTCTCTCTCTCTCTCTCTTTCTTTCTTTCTTTCTTTCTTTCTTTCTTTCTTTCTCTCTTTCTCTCTCTCTCTCTCTCTCTCTCTCTCTCTCTCTCTCTCTCTCTCTCTCTCTCTCTCTCTCTCTCTCTCGCTCTTTTACTTTCTTTCTCAATCTCACTCGCTCACTCTCTCTCTCTCTCTGTGGTCCGTCTGCCATCAGGTGGGTCAGGTTACCCTGTGGTGAAACAGGAGCAGTTGTCTCCCCGTGGTCCCTCGTCGTCTCAAGCTGAGAACCTCTCTCAGGGCGGAACGCCGGACTCTGTGCGGGGTGAGCCATCATTTCATGTCTACATGTCCTTGGACTATCCCTCCTTCACAAAAAAAAGACAACACTACTGATGCACAATTTTTGGTCTATAGCAGGGGTGGGCAATTATTTCGGTCAAAGGGCCACATTGGCGTTTACATTTTCACTAATGGGCCTGGTGTTAACCGTCAACAGGTTGATGCCAGAAAATTGCCAAGTCTCAAACCAGTAATCTCACTTTCTTCAGAGGACATGTTAACATGCAGGGTTAAAAAGGGGGATTTGTATTTCATGACTACAACAAATTTGATAATTTAGGCCTATAATCTAAGTCTCCTTGGCTAAATGAGGAATTATTCTATTTTGGGAAGGCTCCGCGGGCCGGATTAAATAGCTCAGCGGGCCACATGTGGCCCCCAGGCCTTAGTTTGCCCAAGCCTGGCCTATAGGCTGCTTATAGGGACATGACTTAAATGGTTCTTTTAGGGTTCTACGTCTATACATGACCGAAAGAGTTCCTTTAAGATTTGTACATCTAGACATGACTGAAAGGGTTCTTTCAGGATTCTTCATCTTGACTTGCTGCCCAACTGAAAGCACACAATTGGACTGAGGCTATTTGCAAGCCACGAGGAGTACCGGTAGTGGAATTGTTAAGTAAATTGTGTTCCACTTCAGATGCTTTTTAATAATGTCCTTTAGCACTGTTTTTGCTTTTCAATGCTGACATTTGGAGTGCTGGAGTCATTACGACATAATTGAAACCGATTTTTCTATCTGAAAGCAAAGCTTTGTTGCGAGGCAGAATCTTCACATAGTACTCTCTAAGAGTGGAGTCTGTGAGTAGATATATGGCTCTGAGCTCGAGAGCAAAGTTCTGAGCAAATCCAAACATCTTGGCTCACCGGAAAACATTACATGGCCTATTTATACTGTATATGCTGCGTCTGTGTCCAACTTAGTGAAATGGACAGTTGAGTTCTTAGTACGTGGTCAGACCTCCGCCAAGACAATGTGGTCACAGATGGTGTTCTGGGTCACCGATCGCCACGAGAATCGAATCTGTTCTTCCTTGTCCCAATAGAGATGTTGTCCAAAAATCATGTTCATCCAAATCCGTGCAGCACTTTTCGAGTTATGTTGTACACAGACAGACAATCACACACACACACACAGACAGACAGACAGACAGACAGACTTATAGTGCTAACATGCCCAACCAGCCGGGGACCCTTTTAATATATGTCTATGTACTGTTTCTGTTTAAGTATGCACTGATGTGTAATGGAGTATCTATGTACTGTTTCTGTTAAAGTATGCACTGGTGTGTAATGGAGTATCTATATACTGTTTCTGTTAAGTATGCACTGATGTGTAATGGAGTATCTATGGGCTGTTTCTGTTAAGTATGCACTAATGTGTAATGGAGTATGCTTGTCTGCCCATCAGGCTCCATGGCTGCCATCCAGGGAGGCAGCATCACCAAGGGCATCCCTGGAACCAGGGTCCACCCGGAGCCACCCATCTCCTACCGTGGAGGCTCCATCACACAGGTGTGTGTCGGTGTGTGTCGGTGTGTGTCGGTGTGTGTCGGTGTGTGTGTGTGTGTTTCAGAGCATGTCCAATAGGGATGCATCGAATCTAGATTTTTGGGTTTCAGCCGAATGATAAACCCACTGCCTGACTTTCCGAGTCTGAATCCTAGAACGTTATCCAGACACAATCAATTGATCAATTTGTTCCCCATTGGTGCAATTAGTGAGGAGGATGAGGCTCAGAGCCCCCAGTTCTCTTCCTCGTAGTTGCTTGCCCACTCCTGAAGGCCAAGGAATGACGTCCGCTAGCTGTACTCAGCCAATGGCGATGAGGATAAAATGTTCAAGTTTAACCCAGCAGAGGATGTTTTTGCAAAGGATTGAACAAAAAAAGCATATGTAGCACTAATGCCCAGATGCCTTGTTTGAGAAGGACTGAGAGTGAAGTCAACGCTTGAGACTGGTGTGTGTGTGTGTGTGTGTGTGTGTGTGTGTGTGTGTGTGTGTGTGTGTCTGTCTGAGTGTTCTGTACACACTTTTCTTAGGCTTGAGAGGTCTTATGTGTCGTGAGTGTGTATGACATAACTCTTGTCCTGCTTCTGCAGTTTCCATAGCAACAGGTACACACTGTCCTGTTCCTCGATTCTTTTTTTTCCATCTCTGTTTACTCTCCTTTTGTATGCTCAGTACCCAGAACACACACACACACACACACACACACACACACACACACACACACACACACACACACACACACACACACACGTACGTTTGCAAGGCAAACAAGCTTAGATAGCAAAGACAAAAGCTGGCACAGTAAATTCATTCTAGTAGCGGACTTATTCCTAGAGTGTGTGTGCCGTTAAGCCCTGTGTGTGTGTGTGTGTGTGTGTGTGTATAGCTGTAATACTCCTAGCAAAAGATTTGGAGGATAAGGAGTTGCTGTCAGCTCAGTGCACCTGATCCAGAAAGATGAAACTAAACACACACACACACACCTCTCTTGGCCGGTCCCCACATAAGGAGCGAGTCCCCATTAGATTGAAACCCTGATCCCCAGTGACACGTGACAGAGAGAGAGACACTCGTGGGCGTTGTCTCCCTGGCAACCACTTGCTATTAGCCAGCTATTGCGTCAAAGTCCAGAATTGGGAGGGGAGGGGAGGGGAGGGAAGGGTGGGGGGGTGCATTCGCCTCAAGCTGGCCATCCCAGGCCTCTCAAACACACACACTCAGCTTCTCTCTCTCACTCAAACACACACACTCAGCATTTCGATCTCACTCTCACTCACACAGACACACACACATACTCAGCCTCTCGATCTCACTCTCACTTGCTCACACACACACTCTGCCTCTCGATCTCACTCACTCTCGCTCAAACACACACACTCTGCCTCTCCATTTCACTCTCTCTCACTCCGACACACACACTCAGCCTCTCAATCTCACTCTCTCTCTCTCTCACTCACACACACTCAGCCTCTCAATCTCACTCTCACTCATTCAGACACACACACTCAGCCTCTCCATCTCACTCTCACTCATTCAGACACACACACTCAGCCTCTCCATCTCACTCTCTCTCAGACACACACACTCAGCCTCTCGATCTCACTCTCACTCATTCAGACACACACACACATGCACACACTCTGCCTCTCGATCTCACTCACTCTATAGAACTCACATACTCCTGCTTTATAACCCAGTAATCCAGTGAAAGCAAATCCAGTCCAACTTCAACAGACAGGATGAGACCTGATAAAACATAAATCTCCCAAAAATCATTTTGAAAGGTTTCTCACGTTTGCTCCTATAGTATTGCGTTAGGTTGCTCTGTCTTGGTCAGTATTGAATGATCTTTGCTTAGATCTAGTAGAAAAAGTGTTGAATATCAATATCAATATCGAATTCAATATACAGTACAACCATTTCTGACATCCTCTTGAATTTCTAACCATCCACCTCTGTCATACTCTTGGATTTCTAACCATCCACCTCTGTCTGTGTGTGTCTGTGTGTGTCTGTGTGTGTCTGTCTACCAGGGCACTCCGGCAGACGTGTTGTACAAGGGCACCATCACGCGGCTCATCACAGAGGAGAGTCCTGGTCGGGGGGAGCGCGGCCGTGACGAGCCCCCACCCAAAGCCCACGTGGTCTATGAGGGCCTCAGCGGACACATCCTCACCTACGACCGTAAGGGAATACATACACACACACATACACACACACTCTCTCACACACTCACTGACACACACTCACTCTCTGTCACTCACTCACTTACTCACACAAGGGAGCAAGACACATACACAGAGAGGAGCAAGAGACATATATACACACACACACACACACACACACACACACACAGCATCTGTGAGACAGAGCCCTAAAGGCCTCAACCAGTGTCCCTTGAGTTGTTATACTGTAGACCTGTGCATGTTATAACTT
>JAODXP020000019.1:9806865-9834365 GCA_027497455.2 Sardinella longiceps
CAGATTTAACATGCAATGTAGGTGTGTAGTTGTTTTAGTTTATATGTGCCTTAAGCTAGGTTTATAGTCATACGTGCGTCGCACCGCAAAGCCCTCTACGACGACGTAGAGCCTGTTGTAGACCCTCTCCGTGGCTCGACGTGCACCTCCAAAATTTCCTATCTATCCGTCAATGCGTGTACGAGAACGGAGAGGGCACTGGGTCAGGTAAGGGCTGTGATTGGTCAATCTCCCGGTTTCTTCTCACAACACCAGGGAGAACTCTATCGCTATCTTTAGCTTTTTAGTTAGATAGCAAGCTAGTTAGCAGACAGCAGGATACTCCTGGCTGCAATAAAGTTCATTTTCTTCCATTCAGTCAACTTATTTGTGCCTACTGATCACTATAACCTGCTCCTTGTGACAAGAGATATCAAAAGCTCAACCCCACACAGGCTACTATAGGCTACTGTGTACATGAAGTAGCCAGCAGAGTTCTGCTTTAGTTGTTAATGAATAGGCGGACTTTGGCGCTGCTCATGCCGTCGGTCATTCCCGACGGCAGTATTTTTCTCTCCTGGCTGAGGGACAAGCGACGTGGAAGTATGATATGACTGGACACGCAAGCGGAGACTCGGAGACGGACATGCAATAGGTGTACGCAGAAGTATACTTGAGCCTTTAGTCAGTTTTCTGCATTTTAAGTATGGCACATACAGTACCAGGCAAAATACAGTACAGGGTTCACTGCCATTAACTGCAACTGTAGTGTTGTGACCTCGTGACCCCCTGCCTTCTCCACAGGCTCCAGCAGTAAGCCTCAATCCCAGGAGCGCAAGGCCACACCCACCCCGCGTGAGATGAGCTCCTCCACTAAGTCACCCCTGCCGGGCGTGGCCGAGCACCAGGCCGCCTCCCTGGCTTCGTACGAGCGCCTGCTGCAGGGCCTGGGCCAGGACGTCTACCGTGGACAGATCCCCCTGACCTTTGACCCTGCCACCCTGCCCCGTGGCATCCCCCTCGACCCCGGTACGACTAAAGCCTATCGGGCCTCATTCACCAACCAATTTTATCAAGAAATTTGTTCTTAAATTCCACTAAACACAGTTTTTAATGAGATTTGTATTCAATATAGGTTTTTAAAAGGGACCTTATGAACAAATTTAAGACATTTTTTATTTTTATATATATATATATATATATATATATTGATGAATGAGGCCTGTTGTTTTTTACTCTGTCCTATGGGTTTCTATGAACCAGTTTGAATCAACATTTTTCTCTTCTAAGCATTCATTGCTGTTCATTCTAATCCTCCTGTCCTTTTTTTGCACAGCTGCCTACTACCTGCCGCGTCACCTGGCCCCAGGGCCTGGCTACCCACACCCCTACCCTCCGTTCCTAATCCGAGGCTACCCAGAGACGGCAGCCCTGGAGAACCGCCACACGCTCTTCACCGACTACATCACCTCGCAGCAGATGCACCAGTGGCCGGCCGCCGCCGCCACCATGGCTGCCCAAAGACCAGAGCTGCTGCGCACGCTCTCCCCGCGAGACCAGCCCCTCCCCATGCCCTACTCCCCTGCACCACGTGGTGAGAGGGATATATACACACACACACACACACACACACACACACACACAAACACACATTCAGGCTTTGTCACAGTACAGTTAAGCCTAGTGTATGCTCCATTGTCATATGTAAGTTGATATGTTAGATTTGTTGACATATGTAAGCATCAGTTCAATGGACAAAAACAACAATCAAAATCAATATGTAATTTAACTTGTGATTTTAGATTTAGATTATTTTTGTAGATTGAGCACGGTAGGCCCTTCACAAAAGCTTATGTGCATGATTGATATGTTTGCATTGTAAAGGATGCATAGAACAGCATAATCCTGACCAATCATGGCCACAGTCATACACTTGCACTACAGAATGCCATGTGTACTCCAACGCAAGTTAATTCTTTGATTCATTTATTTATTTATTTTTTAGATGAAATTGCCTCTCTCATATTGCTATAAACACTACCTTCTGTACTTACTTTAATCTCTGCATTTGACTGCAAAGTTCCCTGGTGTGCCTCCATGCTCCCTACCCACCCACTCAACCCTCCCCACCCTTCTCCAGCCCTCTCCCTCCTCCGCTCGATGGGTGCTGCTTTCTATGGTCATGCACCCAATGTGCGCCAGCCCAGCCTGAAGCATAACTTAACCACTTGTCTTGTATCTAGTCATCTTGCCATTGGCATAACCAATGCAGTCACGTCTCTTCCTGCCAGCTTCCTCTTAGGAGGAAAGTCCTGAGCTTAGAGCACTTGGGTAGCCTATCTTCCCTGATGTAAGCTTACTCTAGGAACCTTGGCTACTTACTCACCCCTCCTCCAATCACATCCGGTCACCAGCAGGGCTCTGTGTAGTGGGCCAATCAGAGACGGTTGGAAACATAATTCAGTATCTCTGGTCCAATCAGACATTAAGGAGCACAGTACAGGGGAACATTGTACATACAGCAGGAAGCATGTTTGCCTCCAGTCGTACGATTGGAATTTTGTTTCAAGCATTCCGTTTTAATACTTCCTCTAGTTCTCCTGTATGTTTGTGGAGAACTACTTCAGACTGTTCACGGCGTCTCCAACATTTCGCACAGAATAACAAAGACAATCGGAAAACATGTTTGGAAAACCTTTCCAGATTTGAAAGCTCCTCTGGTGACAAACGGAGCTCTCCCTGTGCCCCTCTCCCTCCCTAGGTGTGATGGATCTTTCTCAGGTGCCCCACTTACCTGTCCTGGTCCCTCCCTCCGCAGGGGCATCTGCCTCACCCATGGATCGGATCACCTACATCCCCGGATCCTCCGGCTCTTTCCCCAGCAGGCCCTACACCACTTCACCTATCTCGCCTGGTGAGACCACACAAACACACACACACACCCTTGGTCTGATCTCTAACTGTGCTGCTCTACTCTTACTGAGTCACACACACACACACACACACACACACACACAGACACACACACACACACCCTTGGTCTGATCTCTAACTGTGCTGCTCTACTCTTACTGAGTCTCACACACACACACACACACACACTGAGTACAGCGGCATGCACACAAGCATGGTTAATGCACTGTAGTTTGGTAATAATACTACAATTGATGTATCCGAGCTAAAAGAGAAATTTTACTTGTACTGTAGCCAAGACATTGAAGTCCTAATTGTCACCTAAGATGGACCCTACTGTTAAATTTGATTGGCATGAACTTGACCTGTCCATTAATGCAAATATTTGTTTGTCCGTTTTACAGTGGGGCCCTCACACATGGGCAAGATGCCCGGAACGCCGTCCTCATCTGAGCGCGAGAGGGATCGAGAGCGGGAAAGGGAACGCGAGCGTGACCGTGAACGGGAACGAGACCGGGAGAGAGAGAGGGATCGCGAGCGCGACCGAGAACGCGAGCGCGACCGAGACCGCGAGAGGGAGCGGGAGAGGGAACGCGAACGAGAGCGTGACCGCGACAGGGAGAGGGAGAGGGACCGAGATCGTGATCGTGATCGGGAGAAGTCTGGATCCATGGGACACGGAAATGTGGAACATGCTCCCATATGGAGGCCAGGTCAGGACACATGCATATACAGACACTGATATTATAGCATATGTTTGTAATTAAAGGAATAAAGTTTTAGAATATATAATTTATTTTGTAGTGTGTGTGTTTGTGTGTGTGTGTGTGTGTGTGTGTGTGGTCATGATTATGGGTGTGTGGGTGTGAGACAACGTTCATAATTTACAGACCTTGCTGCTTTGAGCACTTTATTTTTCCTTTTTACCCCCAAATGTTATTTCTATTGTTTCACACATTCGTGTCTGTGTGTGTCTGTGTATGTGTGTGTGTGTGTGTGTGTCTGTGTCTGTGTGTCTCTGTGTGTGTGTGTCTGTGTGTGTTGGTCTCACCCTCCTCCTGTCTGTCTTCCTTCCCCTCCAGGCCATGAGCAGAGTCCCGTCAGCAGTGGCGGCGGCAGCAGTGGGAGACCTCCGTCCCACCCCTACAGCCACCAGCACTCCCCCGTATCTCCGCGCACGCAGGACGGGGTGCAGCAGCGGCCCAGTGTCCTCCACAACACCGTCAAGAGCATGCCCGTGTCCGAGCACTCCAACCAGTCTGTTGTGAGGTAGGGGAGACCAGCGCTAACCCACCCCTCTCTACCTCCACTGCTCCTCGCAGTACATAATGAATAGATGTGATTGGACAGAAGACACAATGTTACAAATCAGACGCACATTAACAGTGTTTTATAAAGGCATCATGACGTAGGGTGACAGTATACTGTAATTTCCCAATATTAGCCGCCGCTTATACATTGATTTTGCAAAATTTCTTCCGCTATGAGGTTAAAACGGGGACAGTTAATATGGTGTTAATATGTTTTTTTTTTTTTTTAACTTGCATAAAACACTGTCCTGCGGCTTATACACAATGCGGCTTATATGCGGGAAATTACTGTAACTACCCTGTAGGGCGGAGCGATGTCAGTCTGACATGGATTATCTTTGTTTTATTCTTCCCCATTTAGGTCTCTGCCACAGGGTTCCCGTTACTCAGGCTATAGCAGCCACCTCCAGCGCACGGGGCTCCCCGGGGAGGCCTACCCAGCTGGCGTGGACCCCAGCGGGGGCAAGGACCTGAGCCGCGACGGGGTCAGCAAAAGCCACCGAGGGGGCGGGGTCTTACCCAGAAACCCCCAAGACTCTTCATCCTCCTCCTCCTCGGGCAAGTCTGACCCCAAGCTGGCCAGTCCCGGCCCGGGGGGTATGTACCCCTCACCCTACGCCCCGGCCGCCCTCCTGAGCCAGGGCCGCGGGCACCTCCTGGTGGAGGGCGGAGGCTCGGTGGTGGGATCGGCCGGGGGCCGCGGTGGCGACGGCGCCAGCGCACCAAGTAGGGAAAAGACTCAAAACAAAGCGATGTCCGTGCAGGAGGAAGAGCTCCGGGCACTCGGTAAGACCACCATGACAGCGGCCAACTTCATAAACGCGATTATCATGCGTCAAATTTCTTGTGACATGGGGATGCCGGAGGCGGGGCCGCTCGGGGCCAACGGCACCTGTGAGGGTAAGACGCTCTGGAGCAACCGGGGCTCTTTTCAAACCCCCACCCCACCCCCACCCTCCCTCCCCTCACTTTCCTCCCTCCTCTCCCTTCTTGCCCTCCTTTTCCAACCCTGACCCTTTCCCCCCCCCCCCCCAAAAAAAAGAAAAACACCATCCCCCCCTTCCCCTCCATCCTTGCCCTGCCCTCCCCTGCTCTGTCCCCTCCCACCCCAACCCCTCAGCCTCCCTTCCCTGCTCCTCCTTCGTCTGTGGCCTATTGCACGCTGTGGTGGTTGGCATTCATCAGAATCAATTCCAATTCATGAACACATCCGCTTTTTTTTATTTATTATAATTTATCTCTTTATTTATTTTTTACTGTATTCCCCCCTCCTTTTTTTGCTATTTAAGGCTATTTTATCCATCTCTAATCTGCTGCTATGCTGTTTGGCTTTTTCTTATTTTAGGTTTGAATGTCCCCCAAGTGTATTTGTCAGTTGTTATACAAGTTCATGAAGCATCAATAGTGGTTAACAACTCTATTAAAGTGATTCGAGTGAAATTTATACTCGTCAGTATCTTGACCAGCAAATTTAAATTGATGATGTGATCTGAAACAATATCTAGTCATGATGAAGTTACCTTTAAAAGTAGTCGGCTAACCCACTGGCTTGTAACTAAATTTCCAGTGGCATACAATTTTGCTCTTTTCTTTTTCTATTTTTTATTTATTTTTTTCCGAAACATCCAACCCAACATGTGGAAAGCAATGGGCCCAGCGAACAATATCCTTAAAGAGAACACCTGGCGAGCGGGAACCCCTCCTCGGACTGACCCCTCCCCTGTCTCTCTCGCCCAGCGCTAAGAGTTGTGGGTGCTAGCGTCGTGCTGCGCTGCGCAACGCTACTTCTACAGAAAGTGCTACTGGCTGTGCTTGAGCTTCAGCTTCACCTTTTTTTTTATGCGCCAACCGCAGTCCCCTGCTGCAACCTCAGGATCGCCCACCGATCAGGGATCCTTTTTTGCCAACTAAGTTAGCTAACTAAGTTAGTAACTTTATTGATTACGCTGCAATTTTCCCATTGCTTAACCAACAAAGTTGCTAGCTATTTAGCCAACTCTGTTTTTTGGAAATGGACTCCTGATCAACAGTCCCTCTTTTCCCCCTCTCCCGCTCCCCATAGTGTCGGTTAGACCCCCTCTCCGTCCTTTTGGACCCTCCAAAGCTGGCGTCTTTGTTTAGCTGATGAGTTAACCGGGCCTCGTTTCTGCCTGCGTAGAGTTTGTCGCAACGTCGACAGAAACACTTTCCGGCTCCTCTCCACCCATGTCCTCTCATGTATCCTGCATGTCCCCATAAAGCCACGATAATCAGCGCTGATCACATACACGCATACCTGCAAACACACCCACACACGCAACACACCCTCAATCACACTCGCAATCCTTTCGGCCCATTATCCGCTGTGTAGCTTTGATGATGGGGGGTGATTCCATGTGCGGGAGAAGGAGAATGAATGCTCGCTGCTTTATGCAGTATTTTTTTGTGTGTGTGTTTTTTTTTTCTTTTGACTTTGTTTGTTCGTTTGTTTGTCTGTTTGTTTGTTTATTTTCAGCTTTTGTTTGCTGTAGTTTCTTACATTAATCTAAATGTTTTTGTTCAAGCTGAAACAGGGACAGTGACCTATTGCGGTCAAGAGATATTGAGAGAGAACATGGCGTAAGAATAATAAGACAGAAGTGTTGAAACTGATGACTTGACAAGGTTCAAGGGCAGATTTGATCAGAATGCTTGCAAAACTTCACCACATTAGCAGCAAGTCCTCTGTCAATTGGAATGTGCTGTACACAATTTAGAGAAGTACGGTTTTGCAAAAGTGTTAAAAAAATTTTTTAAAAAAAGTTGGAAACGTGAGCACATGCTCTCTCTGATAGTAAATGACATGGCTCTGAAAAAGGATAGGTGTTTCAGATATGCAACGGTTTGAAACAGGAAATATGGTATCTCAGAGATCATTTTTGTGTCTAGGTAAGGTCATGGCAGTTGTTGCGTGCTAGCCGTGATGTTGTGCCTTAGGTTTTGTGTAATGCAACACTGTTTGTGTTCTTGGGTGTGTTTTGTGTGTGTGTGTACTTGTATGTGTCTGTGTTTCCGCTCTGCTGCTGAAAGTCAGTCTCTGCTCATTGTCACTAAGTGTGTTGAAGAGCCTCTTCTGGTGATTTTAATATTTCCTTTTTTCCATTACCCCTTCCTCGTGTGTGTGTGTGCGTGTGTGTGTGCGTGTGTGTGTGCGTGTGTGTGTGTGTGTGTGTGTGTTTTTGCCCATGTGTGACCCTCCCTCGCCTTCCCCTCTGCAGCAGCGGCCCAGCAGAAGGCTCTGGAACAGCATGGCCTCTATCGGCCGCCGTCCGACGAGCGTCTCTCCCCTGGTCAGCAGCCCCCCTCACCCCACGTCAAAGGCAGCCAGAGGGTGGTCACCCTGGCCCAGCACATCAGTGTAAGTTTGCCAGTCAGCGTCTGACTCCACCATGTCATCCAGCGCTGCCATGATCACTGGTCTTTTCCATTTGTGTCTCATTTTATATAAAAATTGGCCTGCTGCGTGACTATATGTAGATGACGTGTTCATTTATTTACTTTTATTTCCCTATACGAGTTCTTCTCTTTATAAAGTCATGCCCTGTAATTTTTCAGCAGAGTGAGATGTGAGATGGCTTATTGAGACACATACGCATAGAAACTTTCACAACTAGCTAACTAACCCCCCACCCCTTCCTCCCCCATCTCTCGTGCCCTTGCAGGAAGTCATCACTAAGGACTACACCCGCCAGCAGAGCCAGATGGGCAGCCAACCCTCCCTTTTTGGCTACCACAGCTCCCCGGGCCTGGACCTCAGCCGGCCCCCCAGCGCCCCCCAGAGTCAGGGAGGCCCACAGGATTCTTCAGGCGAAAGGATGAGGGACCGGTAAGAACACCTATAAACAGACAGGGGAGAATATAATGCAGCCCAGTCAAAAAGACAAAAATAAATTTGCTTTGTTTATTGTTATAGACTTCTAAACCGTGTGTACGTGTGCTTGTGTGTGTGCGCATATGTGTTTGTGTGTGTAGATCTCCTCCCCAGAGTAAGCAGTCTCCAGTGAGCCTGTCAGCTGATGGCATAGAGCCGGTGTCGCCACCAGGGGGCGTGTCTGAGGCAGAGTCCCAAGGGGCCTCCTACCCGGATGAGCAGGGGGAGCAAGTGTAAGCCACATACACACACCATACCTGAAAACAAAACAGGCACATCTCTTCATGCCCACAGTTGGCCTGCACCTCACAGTTCAACGTTAGCATGTCAACCCCATAGCCCTGACTTTTGAGGTCATTATGTGCTTTGTGTAGGAAAAATAATTAGTACATAGGGTGCAGCACAGACTGGAGAGGGAACCGGAAGGTAACACAAGCTTACCAGGCCCCACATTTTTGTCGAACAACAGTACTATGGGTTGAAATTTTCTAGACTGGGGAAACTAGAGAGGAAAAAGCCTGATAAGTTCTGATAAGATCACGGATTTCAACTTAAAAGTCTTCACCGGCTAATTTATTTATATAGGCAGTTCATTGTGCTTTACAAAGATAAAGGCAAAGAGTAGTGAATAATAGAACATAATAAAACAATAAAATTAATAGAATATGTAAATGACCTTTTACATGAATTATAATTAAGCAATCCCAAACTCACAAAGGCAAAATAGTAGAAATCCCGCACACTGTCCATTCCACCAAACAAACTCTTTGGTGGAATGGACAGTGTGCGGGATTTTTTAACTCTTGAATGATAACCCCACTGGGATAATATCCTACGCACCTGCCAAACTACTGAGGTGTGCAAAAGCGTCATTTGGAAAATAGTAGAAATAAAATAATGAAATGAAATTGTAAACCATGTGTTGTCAAAATGAACATCATCAAAACATCACACTACACATCTCTTTGGATGGGTTATCTGCTTGTCCTCATAATACACATGCCCTTATCGACTGCCCACTGTAGAACCCTCTGGCTCTAGCTCATCACAGACACACATAGACACAGTCAGAGACACGCATAGACACAGTCACACACACACACACACACACACACACACACACACACACACACACACACACACACAGTTAGAGACACAGTCACACACACACACACAGTTAGAGACAGTCACACACACACACACACACACACACACAGTTAGAGACACAGTCACACACACACACAGTTAGAGACACAGTCACACACACACACAGTTAGAGACACAGTCACACACACACAGTTAGAGACACAGACACACACACACACACAGTTAGAGACACAGTCAGAGACACGCATAGACACAGTCACACACACACAGCTAGAGACAGTCACACACACACACACACACACACACACACACACACACACACACACACACACACACACAGTTGGAGACACAGTCACACACACACACAGTTGGAGACACAGTCACACACACACACAGTTGGAGACACAGTCACACACACACACACAGTTAGAGACACAGTCACTCACACACACACACACACACACACAGTTAGAGACACAGTCACACACACACACACAGTTAGAGACACAGTCACACACACACACACACACACACACACACACAGTTAGAGACAGTCACACACACACACAGTTAGAGACACAGTCACACACACACACGGTCAGAGACACAGTCACAGACACACACTGGCTTGTCTTCAGACTCGTAGGTCATGTAGTTTCTCTCTATTTGTGTCAATCAGGATGGGCTCTCGCTCTCCAGCCGGCAGTTCCCAGCCTCCAGCCTTCTTCAGCAAGCTGACCGAGAGCAACTCCACCATCGTCAAGGTGAAGAAGCAGGAGATGATCAAGAAGATTGGCAACGAGAGCGACTTCAGTAAGTTGGTGGCAGCTTAACACAAACACCTTGTCTGTGTCACACACACACACACACACACATTTTTTTTTAAAATAATCAAGCCCCTTGCTATCCTCACATCAAAGTTCTTAAAGTATGGAACATGGCCTGACTTTGTTCCATTGGCATATAAAATACTATCAAAATCAAGCCCTGAATTTCATAACCTGTAGTTAATGTAAATGCCTTAATACTAGAATGTCAGGATAAAATCAGAGGATCTCAATCTTGACTTGGATTGGAAACCTATAGTATTAGATGTTGTCTGTGACGAGGTGGTTGATCCAAATATCTTTCTGTAACGTCTCTCACCCTCTCACTCTCAGACCCTGCTCAGCCTGGCACAGAGATCTTTAACATGCCGGCCTCCACCACTGCTGGTAAGTTTCTCACACACACAGTCCAGAAAAGCACACACTTGCACCCAAAACATATGTGATCAAAAACTAAAAAAACAGGTATTGGCTGTATACCTTGTATTCAAGTAACAATTCATCAGTACTTGCTTTTTCCTTTCACTAATGGTTTAAATCGCCCATTATCTTAATTTCTCATGGCCTCTCTCTCTCTTTTTCTTTCTTTCTTTCTTTCTTCCTTTCTTTCTTTCTTTCTTTCTTTCTCTCCCCCTCCCTCCCCCTCTCCCCCCCTCCCCTTTCCCCCTCTCCCTCAGGTCCTGTGAGTGTGCGAAGTCACCCAGCCCCTGAGACAGGAGGAAACACCATTGGCCTGGAGGCCATCATCCGCAAGGCCCTAATGGGCAAATACGACGAGCAAGGGGAAGATCGCCCTCCCACTTCTATGGGCCCTGCCTCCAGCACCCCCTCTGGCGCAGAGGGGCACCAGGAGGACTCCTATTCAGGTGAGCAGCAGCGCCATCTACCTGCTGGGACCTGTTGTGTCTCAAATTCAATTCCAGGGCCAAGGTTTTGCCCCGAGAACTACTCCTACTACTACTACTACTACTACTACTAGAGAGCAGTGGCAAACCTGGATAAGTTAAGCCAGAGGTAGTGATAAAGCTGCTAAAAGATGAGCCTGAACTCTATCCTAACTAAACAAAGCCAGCAGACTACTCTATTAGCAGGTTTATTTACTTAACCATCTTGGAATCTCCCCTGCTCTTTGGAAGTTAAAGTATAACTCCGGAGTAAGTTTAAGCATAGCCCTGATGCACGAGCCTTCTAACAGCAATATATTTTGCATGAAATTAAAGAATTCCGAACAGCATAGACCTAACGCGAACGCGAAACACTTTACATTGAGTCAATGTAACCTCAGATCTTACTTTCGGTTTCCAACAGTCAGCTCCCATTGATTCAGTGTAAAGTGCCTGTTTGCTTCTGCGTTCGCCTTTGGTCAATGCTGTACCAAATTATTTTGTTCCACTCGCTAACTAGCGCATTTCACAAGCTCTCTCAACAGGGCTATGCTTGAATTCACTCCGGTGCTCTCCTTTAAGTTGTCCTACGAGAAGATGCCTCCTCTTACTACTACAGTAGCAGTGTTAACTGCAGTGTGCATTTTATTTAGTTTGCACAGCAAGACCTACATTTCCAAATTTGATTTCAACTTATAGGCTATAAGTTTATTTAAGTTTTAAATAGTGTTTGAGTGTTTGCATTTGTTTTGTTAATGTAAAAAATGTACATTTGTGAAGTCTAACCTGCTGAAACAGCTGTCAGACCTTTTGATAGAATTCTGTGCTTCGTGCTTCACCTTCTTACATATTCAAACATAATGTGTGGCATAAAAAAAAAAAAAAAGATACATCTCACCACCAAGTCTCTCTCTCACCTCTCAGGGGATTTTTCTGTTGACACTGATGGAGTCTCTCTCTCTCTCTCTCTCTCTCTCTCTCTCTCTCTCTCTCTCTCTCTCTCTCTCTCTCTCTCTCTCTCTCTCTCTCTCTTTCTTTCTTTCTTTCTTTCTCTCTTTCTTTCTCTCTCTTTTCTCTCTCTTTCTCTCTCTTCTCTCTTTCTCTCTCTCTCTCTCTGTCCCTTTCTCTTCCTCTCTCCCTCTCTTTCTCTCTGCTAGGAGGAGGCAAGCTGAAGCCTAGCGGAGGGAGTCGCTCCAATGGGCGCAAAGCCAAGTCTCCGGGGCCGGGTCTGTCAGGCGGCGAGAGGCCGTCCTCCGTGTCCTCCGTCCACTCCGAGGGAGACTGCAACCGCCGCACGCCCCTCACCAACCGTGTGTGGGAGGACCGGCCCTCCTCTACAGGTACACACACACACACAGTTCATAGATACGCACTGTATGAGTAATAGTAAAGGCATTGTGGTCATTTTTGAAGCATTTGAGGTTGTATTTTTTTTTTTTTACCTTAATTGCTAACACACACACACACCCCTACCTCTGCCTTCTTATAACACTCTCTATAACTCTCTCTCTCAGGTCCCACTCCATTTCCCTACAACCCCCTCACTATGACGATGCGCCTGCCAATGGTTCCAGGCCCCGCCCCTTCCCCTACTCAGACCAATCAGAGCGGCCAGGGGGCGGGCCAAGGCCGCACCTGGGAGGAGGAGCCCAAGCCCTTGCTGTGCTCTCAGTACGAGACACTGTCTGACAGCGAGTGAGGAACATGTACATGTCCACAATACACCCCCCCCCACACACACACACGCATACTCACGCCTCCCTCCTCAATAATGAGAACAATACTCTAGACTCTTTGAGAAATCCATTGCATCGGTCCTAATTTTAGACACACACACACACACACACACACACACACACACACACACACACACAACCTCACACACATACTCACACACACTCACTCACTCATCTGGACTCTGCTGTTGCTGCTGCCGGCGTATTAATGTCACTGACCAAAAACACTCAGATCAAACTCCTAAGGCACAGGAAGAAACGGACCCAATATGGAACCACACACACACACACTCACACACACACTCTCCTACTCACACACATGCACACAGTTGGCCCACTCAACCCCTGGTCTTCATCATATATACCTCACACTCCCTGCTATGGCCCCCACTGATGCAGAAGCAGTGAGTGGTTACGTGTGTGTACTTGTTTGTGTTTTTTTTTTTTTTTTTTTTTTTTCCCCACCGCTGCATAGGTGTGTGTGTGCGTGCGCATGTGAATATGTATAAAGACATTTTTTTTTTCTTTTTAGTAGAATTATGTTCATTTTCTGCACATTCACCATAGCTGTGTGCATTCGTCCCAGGACTAGTCTTTACAAGGATCACTTTTTCATAATTCCTTCAGAATTTGTTTTTGTTTTGTTGTTGTTGTCTCAATTTTTTTTCTTATTTTTTTTCTTTTTTTGTTTAAAATGTGTGTCTGTTTTCTCTCTCTCTCTCTCTCTCTCTCTCTCTCTCTCTCTCTCTCTCTCTCTCTCTCTCTCTCTCTCTCTGGCCTTATCGATGCAGACTCTCAGACACACTCAGGCTTCTCCAAGCGTCGCCATGCCCGGCACAGGGCTCTGTGCTTATGTGGCTCTCCAAATCCAAAGCCAACCACACACACACACACACACACACACACACGTACACGCATACATAAAGAGCCCCTTGTAACTCCTCACATACGACTGAAGGACTCAAGGCTCAGTATTGGAATATAGAGACAAACTAAACTAACTAGCTTGACAGACTGACCTCAGTGCAGCCAGTAACGCCCTCATACAGTCTGGGATCAAAGGCGGTTGATAGGAATGGCGTATTCCCATTTTATTCATTCATTCTTTACAGATCCAAAATGGCCAAAAGAACCCAGCTTACACCCCCCCCCCCCCCCTTACACCAGTAGCTCTATACACTAGTGAACTGGAAATCGTATGCAAGGTTTGGACTAGGGGAACTCCGAAGAGCTCTGCTGCCATCAGAATACACATCCAAACCCAGAGATTCATCTGAGAATTTTCACTCACTGTTTTTTCATTTTTTTTTTTTGGGTGGACAGTCCTGTGTTAAGTGAGCTGCAGTTAATTTTCATTTTAATGGTGATTTTTACTCTGTTTTTTTTGCGACTGTGTCAAATGATATATCTGTTTATGCATTTGTTTTTTGCAATGATGTGTTCAAGTGGGAGGGTCATATCATTTTGGTTTACAGGGTACACATATGTCCACATGTCACATGTCTGTCTGTCAGTCACATGCTCTCAAACGTGTTTTTCTTTCTCCTCCTGTCCTCCATTTTATTCTCATTTGCATTTCTTTGGTTGTCTGTCGATTTCCCACGTGAAATCGGTGTCCTCTCGGGGCATGGTAGGCATCACAACACCCAATTTAGCGGACTCCTCGCTTTGGCAAGGGATATATTTTGTTTTTTGAATTTGTTGATTTTTTTTTTTTCCCCTCATTGTCACATTCATGCTTGTTTTGATGAGAATTTTTGACCTTATGTATTATATCTGCGTCGAGCACTTAGCATCCGGTCTGGCTCAGGGTCTTGCTCAGCCCCAGAGAAGGACCTCTCATACCAACGACACTTTACTGCAGATGAAGGAAGAAAAAAAACAAACAAACAAAGGTTTTGTTTTAATTCATCAAAACCCACCCCTAAATGTCACCATGTTTGCTTATTTACTGACAAGGACACGTTGTTGTTTTTGTTGTCGTCGTTGTTGTAAATTGTTTGGATGTGCCAGGGGATAAACGACAATCACAGTGGGGAGAAAGGGAGGAGATGATGAGGGCTGCCGCTTTCTCGTAAGTTCTCCCATCCCCCACCCCCTCACTTGGGGGAAAGGATGCACATCAGACAGTGACAAAATATTCCAACAGGCGGCCTCGCAAAGAAACACGACAGAGGTGTGATGAGAGCCACTTCAAAGCTTGAACTTTGACCTCTGAACTTTGACCTGGTCACCACCCACACCTCCACCCCACCCCTAAACCTCACATTGTCACATGCAGCCCTGCTCCCTCATAGCGGGTGGCATCCTCAATAGTGCATGTGCACAATTGAAGATATGAACTACTTGGAGATCACTTGGTACCCTGTTCTTTTGTGTTGAGAGTATGCATACCTACCTTCAAGGCACCTTTCGTTTTCTAGTTGCTCAGTGCTCCCCTTTAAAGGTAAAAATAGCGGAAGGCTAATGGCTACGTAAAAGCTCCTGATCTCTCCCTCTTTCTTTTTTTTTTTAATCTCTTTAGATCCTCTGTTGGCTGTGAATTTTAGTACTTTAGGATCAATGTGGCATGACGTTATCTATTTTTCTTTACGGTCAACCATAAACACCTTCTTTAACCACTGCGTCACGGTGGTCATTTGATGGGACTAAGCCCATCATATTACCTTCATCTTGGGTTTGACCATTGTCCTCTTTGAAGGATAAGACCTTTAACAAAGGTTCAACCTTATATACCCATTTTATAGTCCCACAATAAGGGACACGTTTTTTTAACCCATTTTCAGACATATTTTTGCACTCAGATGTTTCTATTTGTTCTGTTTAGTGGTAATGATGAATGGTTAATGTACATGATCAAAAATTGTGCTTTTGAGGATATAATAAAGTACCATAGATCCTCACTTTTAGATCAGGCTTGCTCATTTCTCTTAGAAGTGAAAAAGAAAGTACAAGAGTGAGCTTGAGAGCATCTTTTACTCACACACACACACACACACACACACACACTACCGCTTTACACACCCTCATAACTAAAGCAGCATCACACTCTTGACACACCAGTACAGGCCAGTGGATTTCCAAAAAAAAACTTTTTTTTTTTTTTTTAACTAAAAAAAACGCAACTGAACAACTGAAATGTCAATAGGAGAGCAGATTCGGTAGTTCCACATATCACTCCCCTCATCCCAGTAATGGGAAGTGAAGAGTAAAACTTTTCTTCTCCCTCTTCTTCTAACCATGACCCTTTCGACGCTGTGAGTTGAATGCGGCCTCTTGCTTTTGAACGATTGATTGACACTGTTGCTACAAAGGACTGCTGATGGGGGTGAATGGCTAAGGCCAGCGTCTTAGGCTTCTGTCTCATCATAACAGGTGTTGGGATCGGGGTTGGAGAAGGGGAAGGGGGCAGGACTTGGCCATGGTTCATCGATTTTCTACTACCACATTTCCGCATGTGTTTCATTCATCCATTTTGCATATTTTGTTGCTTTGTTTTTGTTTTGTTTTTTTTGTTTCATTTTTTTTAAATGACAACCCAGTGTAAAATAGACAGGATTTGTACATAGACATTAAGAGATGTACATATTTATGTGGCTTGCTGCAAGGTTGGTATTCACAGACAAAAAGAAAAAAGAAAGAAAAAAAAATGTTATCACTGTTTTTTTTTTCCTCCAGTTTAAACATGGCCCACCAGCAAGCTTTTGTGGATAGCAGTGTAAAAAAAACCTCTTAAAACAAATTTAAAGTGAAAAAAGAAATAAGACACTGCCTTAATGTTGAAATAAAAAGCTTATTGCCATTCACATGATCTTGGTCTGTTTTTTATTCATTACATTGCTGGATTTTTGATATATTTTTTTTATAATAATCTGGTAAGTAAAGTAAACATCATCTACAATCAGCAGTACATATAACTTTTGAAGCCTAATTTTCCTTTTGAAGTCTAACATTTCCTATAGTGTTATCACACCATTTACAATCAAAACACCATGAATTAAGACGTTCGGTGAAGTGATTTGTTTGTTTTTTGGCTTTTTGGTGTTTACGAATTTTATACATTATTACACTCTTAACGTGTATGTGGATACGGATAATGGATACACAGAAGTGTACTTTGCCCTTAAGGCTGTGCAGCTGGAAGGGAGAGATACCATGGAGTCACCACCAGAGGGCAGTCCATCCTCAGTAGTCACTTGTTACTCTCTGCTCTGGTCATGTTCAGCAGCACACTTTATGATGCAGAGTTTCTGAATCCCAATGTTTTATCCAAAAAAATCCAAACATGAACAGCTTTAAAAGTTAGGGATGATCATCTTGTCCTTTCCAATCTTTTCAAGTCATGTGACCTAGTGAAGGGCTTGAATATTGGGTAAATGGACATAGCTACAACTCCAACTACATACCTGGATATGTGTCCTAGAATTTTACAAGATGTTCTTCCTAGGCCCAGAGGACAGGTTCCTCTCGCATGCCTCTGAACCAATCTACTGAGACTTGTGCTATGAGTCAGGCAAAAGTCTCAATAATCTGTTTTATTTACTTCTATCTTATATCACTTCCATTCAAAAATGTTATGTCTGTAGCTTAAGTTTTATATGCCGTGAGATTCTTAATCGTCTCGATAATGATTTGGGAAAATGTTGACTTTAACTTGGACTTTGTGGTCAATTTTTTCCCCATGTACATGTGGCAGAAACGGTGTATATGGCATAGGAGCTCTTTTGGATCTGCAATTTATGTGTATACAGTAGGCTACAGTAAATACCAGTAAGTAAGTATGATACACTTTTTGAAATTCAGCCTCTCTATTAATGCCATCCATGAACAGGTATCACACATACAGTGAGTGGGGGAAATCACACACAAAAAAGTGTTTTCATTTTTATTCATTTCGTTGTGACCCAAGCCTGACATAGCCCGCCCCTCCTGTTCATCTGGATTTATGGTCTGGAGGTTCTTTAACCTGACGCGATTATAGGGAGTAGGGGGAGGGAATTTAGTTCTGGTTTGAAACGATTAGACAGCTCGTCTAATCAGCTTTGCTTATTGGTCGGTTGTCTCTCTACCAATGTAACCCCTCCCCAGAAGACCATCCCCAGACCACAAATACTGATGAACATCCGTATTATGGGCAGGCTATTGTAACCCATCAATTATTGATATACTCTGATTTATAGAGACACAGCAATTTTGTAAACATTTCCAACACCCACTAGTTTGACAAACTAAGATCACTTTGATGTTATAAAGGGCAATGAGACAGTGTCTGGGTTTGGGAATTTTTTTATTTTATTTAATTTTATTTTATTTTAAGGTGTACGCTTTCCTCTTTAAATTATTTACTCATCTGCTTTCCAAAACAAAAAGGAGACCACCAACATGGGAAAATATACAAAAATATAAAGAGAATTATGAAGTGCCACACAGCCACATATACAACATGAAAAGTATTTTACATGAATAAACATCCTCAAAACATTAAGAGACAGGAACAGCAACTGTTTGAGTACTCTTTTATGAAATTCCCTAAATTAAAAATAATCTCTTTAGTCATTAAAAAAACATCCACATCAACCAACAAACACTTCACACAGACCCTCTACACTTTCTTTCACTTTATAACCTTTGCTAAAATGATCTTCTCTCTACTTCATCTTGCACACCGCTTAACAGTTTTCCATCTCTGAATCTGACACCTATCCCCAAAACTGCTTGTGTCACTGTGCCATGTCCTTCTCCACATGCATTTGACCAAACATTTCACACACAATCAATTGGATCTGAAGGATCTGACGCTGGATGACCAAACAAAACTTACAGGTGCACTCCCTGAAATGGATCTAATTATCAATGCAGAATCCGGACAGAATTCTTTCCCAACTTGTCTGTTTTGAGCCTGAATACATCTTGTTTTCTTTGGTTATCATCTATCAGTCAATGTACGGCTGAACCCCAACAATGGAATGGAGTGCTTCCTTTAAGTACGTCCCCCAGATGGCCTACTTTAGCCTTGCTATTTTAGCCAAACACAAGTAGCCTGGTAAAATTCACTTACTAGAAGCTATAAACTGTTCCCACCTATCATAATCCATCTTTCCTTTCGGACTACTTTGTCCAGACTCGTCACTTTTCCACTCTCTCTCTCTCTCTCTCTCTCTCTCTCTCTCTCTCTCTCTCTCTCTTTTCTCTTTCTGTTTAGGCTAAACCTTTCTCTGTTTTCCTATGCAAGAAGAACTATTGCATTTTCACCAAGAACTGCTAGTACAAACCTTTACACTTAGGTAAGAAAGATTTTCATAAATGAGGTAAGAAATCTGAAAATTGCATAGTTCAATATTTACCAAATTGAGCATTTATCATTTAACAACATAAGACAAACAACAACAAAAACAAAGAGGAGCCAAAAGACATGAGGATCAGGTTTGCTCCAAATGCAAATATACAACAACTACTCCTTAAATCCTCCTCAAAGGGGGGAAAAAAACACCTGTAAATAAAAGGAAACCTACTTCAGACCTTAATAGTACAAGTTTGTGCCTCAAGGAAAATAAACAGGCATGAAGTGAAGAGGCATGGGGAGCTTCTTTACTGGTCATAATTGCCCCTCCCAAATGAAAAACTAAATGAAAGAAAAACTCCAAATGAAGAACTATATTCCAACTAAATAATAAAAAAAAAAATCATTAAAGGCATACAGTATGTTTCTGTCTTTCATACATTCTTCTATTTCATGATCATTTAAAATTTCCAAACAGAAAAGTAAACTGTCCAAAGTCTTTGTCCAAGTCTGCAAACTGCATATTAGAAGAAAAGTTCACCGTCCAAGTAAATCAACCCATATCCCTATTGCTTGAACTGAGTGCTGTAATTATGAAATAAAAGTGGACAGAACAGAGAAATGACAGCTTACAGTGCACTAACAAGGGCAAGGAAACCATTTCAGCTTTCTATGTCACTTTAAGTTAGTGTGAGCTGCTGATTTGCAAATTTCAATGTTGTGCCAAATTTGCTTGTTCTTCTATTTCTCATAACTCTGAAGGCACTCAGTGAGCTCAAACAACTGGGATATGGGTTGATTTTCACCTGACTTTTCCTTGAAGAAAAAAAACAATTATTCCTTGGCGGATATCTGATCCAGTCCTGATCATACTAGTCACAAAATTTTATGCGAAAGGGCCGGTATTCTCCCAGGTGCTTAAGTCCAAAAAAGTGCTTAGCTCCATGCATTTAAGCCATGCCAGCACTACGCACTTTTTTTAAACTTAAGCACCAAGGTGAATACCGCCCAAGATGCGCAAGTTGGAACCAGACCAAACACCTGCAACATGACAGTGCAGCATCACATGTGAGGCCTTACAAAAAAAAATTGTCTTGTTCTTGTGGATACCAAAACCTCCCAGAGCTTGACAGTCAGCCTTACCGCCAAATCTTTGGTCCAGCCTTTCAAGTGCTCACATGACAATCCTGGTATCCTGTTTAGGAACCAGTCAACCCAGCAAGCAAAAAGGGAACAAAAATATACATTATATACACCAGTAAGTGCAATCAGGTAGACAGCTGTGGCTAACATAATTGGCTTTCCAAGAGAGTATTAAGTTATGGGGAGTTTGCAGAATAACATACACATGCATTTTAGAATGTGCTATTTTTTCTTATAACATCTGTCTGTAGGATTCCAGCCACAAATATTTTGGCGGAGGATGTATTTGACAAGGTGCCCTCGGGACTACTTTAGCACTGTGAAGGTTTCTTTTTTTTTCTGAGGGAGAATTTTGAGGCAGTTATATAAGACAAGTAAATATGTGGAAAAGCCTACTGAGGAAAAAAAAAGAAGAAAGACTAGCCACATGGTAACGTCTGCTAATTTATGTGCTAAAAGACAGAATGCAACAGACACAACACTCTGGCAAGACAAGCAAAGCATTCTGTCTCAGACGTTTGCCTATGACGTTGGTCTGCCTTTCCTTCTTACTTCCCCCATGGCACACACTCTTTCTTTCTTTCTTTCTTTCTTTCTTTCTTTCTCAACCATGTCCGTTGAGATCCCTTACAAAAATCCGTACACAATAAAAGCTCAATTCAGTCCCCCCCAGCGCCCCCTCATCCCCAATCCTCTGTCCTATCACACTAGGCTTATCAAGAGTTCATAAGGAGAGTGGGTGTGCTGCTCGCGATTCCTGCTATGACTTGGCATTTATTGGTTTGTTAGTCCTCCTCCATGTTATTCCATTGCTCCCGCTGCTCTCTCTCTCTCTCTCTCTCTCCTTCTCTCTGCTCTCCTCTCTGCAGTCTTCTCAGAGGTCCTCGGTGTAGATGATACAGGGGCTGAGGTCCTCGCTCGACTCCAGACGCACAGTGGAGGAGAACCAGCGGCGTCCGGCACCTGACCCCGAAGGCTGGTGGCTGAGCGTGGTGCGGTAGGTGCTGCGGGCGTGCTTGGGGTAGACGATGGCCGTGCTCTGGAATCGCAGGGGTCGGTGACGCGGTTGCAGGTAGACCTCAGCCTTGTAGTGGCGCCACGTGCAGTTGGGCGACGCCACCACGACCGTCTCGCGGAAGTTGGTGGGCACGGGCACGGGGGCACAGTAAAGCTGTTCACGAAAGTGGCGGTCAGACGCGTACCTCACAGAAGAGTGAAACCTGGGTGGAGAAGAGAGGTGAATTAAGAGACAAACAGGAATAAGATGACAGCTGGAGATGAACTGATGGAAAAGACATTAATGTACTTTCAATGAGTGCGGTTAAGTGGACCGCACACCGGCTCCGACACAGTGCTGAGCACTCTGCTTCCAGCATTCTATTCCACTGTTTTCAATGCAACCCCACACACCAGCGCGAACCATTCCGCCGATTGAAGTCTATTTTGTCAGAGCCGTCCATTGACATCAATTGTTATTTCTCATGCTACGGTGCTTGGAAATTGTCGGATTCTAAAGTGCTCCGCGACATGAATAATTTAACCGACTATTTCAGTTTCAGTTCATGAATGCATCTCCTTGGATACTGTTCTACAGAATGCACCTTGGAATATCAATAATCAGATTATTCATGTGCATGTACTGTAACCAAAGTCACTTTAGAACTGTTTCATCAACCGTCTCTTATGTAACCGCACTCAATGTAGGACAACATCTATTCCAAGTACTAGTAAAAATGTATCCTGACTGCCTGCTTACATAAGAAATATAAGTATATGTGTATTCCTAGATGTATATGATATATGTTTTTATGATCCTCATAAATTATATCAAATTCCAACTTACTGAGTTGACCTACATTTAGATAGGGAACACTTTCACAAAATCCATACAGAACTGTTTATTCGAAGGGAAAATGGGTGAAGCTATTACATTTCCAGACTTGTATTTTGGAGGAGAAAATACTACAAAGCTTTGACATAACTAATCTAATCTGCAATGATACACCCCTTCTCTCTGCAAAGATTCTGCAGCTCTGTCTATAAAATCAGATAGTACTGTAGATCCAAGATGACATAACCTGGACTGAACTGCTGACATTTGTGTGGTCGATGGTCAGACATCATGACTCTAACGAACTCCAGGGTGAGTGTGTGTGGCCGTGGATGGGAAGAATGTAAGGCCTTTCTAAGAACATCTAGAATGAGCAGAGGAGAAAGAGGAGAAGGTCAGAGCGGTCAGACTCACTTGACTTCCTGCTCAGGTTTGGGGTTGACCTCGATGCTCTCTCCATAGACAACAGGCTGCATGCGCGTCTTCAGCTCCGTGCCTTGGGAGTTGAGCAGCAGGTAGGGAAGCTGTAGAGACAGAGAGAGAGAGAGAGAGGAGAGCGTATTGGTGAGGATGACATACAAAATGTCTGCTGTAGGCTACATTTGCCACTAGAGTGATGTCGTTTAAAGGAATATTCCACCTCTTCGTGAAAATTGGTTATTCACTCTCTTCCCTGGAGTTACATATGTGGGTGAAAGCATTTTGGTCTCAGTGTAAGCGGTTTTCCTGTCCAGCAGCCCCAATTTTAGCTTTATTTTAGCTGTAGCTTAGCATAGGCGCTGGAATGTAAAGTTGCCAGATAGCAACTCTTTGGCTACTTTACTTTCCAGTGCCTATGCTAAGCTAAAGGTAAAATTGGGGTTGCTAGAATAGGAAAGTACATGCACTGAGACCAAAATGCTTTTACCCACATATGTAACTCCAGGTAAGAGGGTGAAAAAAACAATTTTCATAAAGAGGTGGAATATTCCTTTAAGAGTCAGCTGTGGTGTTCAGACCCCAGAGGTATCACAGTAAATATTAATATGGGGTTCGTCAATAAATTTTATTCCATTCTGCCCCATTCAATCATCAGAAAGATTTACCATTTAACACTGTTCAAAAAGATTCAGCGTAGAATAGTTTGTGAAAAGTTTTTTTTTCTGTTCAACAGTCATTTATAATGACAAGAATATTACAGCTGCAAAACAAGACAAATAAGGATAAACAGCCACTGCTATATTAATCCATTTCAACTGTGAATGGATTAATTAATAAGGAGTTTAATTCATTCTATTAATTAAGTCACCAAATCCTTAGGCAAGTGAACCTACAATATCAAATATACAACTAAATATAGAAATATTTAACATTATAGTTATTATTTTCTTATCACTGCTAATGATATCACCAACAGGCTTAAGAGTTTACAAGTCTTGGTGTGAGCCAAAGACGACTTTCAAACACAAAGAGAACCCCTTAAGTGAGCCAAACAAAGTTGCTGAAAAATTGCCATGAGAATACAAACAGCTATCCAAACAGCATGCCTTGAAACAGGGGTGTTGAGAGATGCGCAGACACAAACACTGATCCCTGTGAGATAAAAGACAGAGTTCTGAGTGAAGGCTGCCTATTGAGGAAGTTAGTCATTCCTTTTGTCCCACAGCCCAGGCCCTTCAGGTCTGGCTGGTGAAAGCACTGAGTGCTGTGTGTGTGTGTGTGTGTGTGTGTGTGTGTGTGTGTGTGTGTGTGTGTGTGTGTATGGATCTCTGTATTTGAGAGAGAGTGAGTGAGTGAGTGGGAAGGATGTGTTTGTGTGGATACACACGACATGTGTTTGTCTGTGTGTGGGCACTGCCTGTCTGACTTGAGTGTGTGTGTGTGAGAGAGTGTTTGTATGATATCCATCTGTTTTGTCTATCCGTATGTGGGCTGTTCTATCTGTTTGGGTGTCTGTCTTTATGTCTGTCTGTCTGTGTGTGTGGGTGGGTGTCCACTTGTTTTGCCTATTTCAGTGTGTGTATGTCTGTGTGTGTGTGTGTCTGTGTGTGTGTGTGTGTGTGTGTGTGTGTGTGTGTGTGTGTGTGTGTGTGTGTGTGTGTGTTAGGTCTGGACATTTTCGACTCCACCTGGTCCAGTCATTAGCACTCATACCAAAACCAGCCACTGACTCCGTGTGCGACTCACCACTCCACTCCAGAGTATTCAGTGTACTCCTCTTAGTGTACTCAACCATCGCAGCTCACACAGCGTAGTGCATACTACTGTACCTCATTCAATGAAATACAATAGCAGTATCATTCCCTATGCAATTGATCATCACTCTGACATAGCAGTTCTGTTACAAGTGTGTTGACAGACATATTGAGATGGAAAAAAGACAGCATACATCTCAGCTTCCTGCTCTTTAACCCCTCGTGCTGTTTCATTCTCTTTTTCACTCAGCTGGCCCAGGAGAGTCAGGCGCACACATGAGGACACCTGGTTCTCGCATCCAGGCCCTGTGAGTGAGTGTGTGTGTGTGTGTGTGTGTGTGTGTGTGTGTGTGTGTGTGTGTGTGTGTGAGAGAGAGAGAGAGAGAGAGAGAGAGAGAGAGAGAGAGAGAGTGTGTGTGTGTGTGTGTGTGAGAGAGAGAGAGAGAGAGAGAGAGAGAGAGAGTGAGTGTGTGAGAGAGTGTGTGTGTGTGTGTGTGTGTGTGTGTTTATTTATTGTGCCTGTCCTCTGGAAAGCCAGAGTAGCAGCTTTGGCGGGAATCCACTGATGCTCAGTCATAATTCTCTTTAATGGTGACGTGCTCAGAGAACAGAGAGAGAGAGAGAGAAAGAGAGAGAGAGACAGAGGGAGAGAGGGAGGAAGAGAGAGAGAGAGAGAGAGAGACAGAGTGAGAGAGTGAGAGAAAGAGAGTGAGTGAATGAGAGAAAGAAAGAGAGAGAGATTGAGTGAGTGAGTGAATGATAGAGAGAGGGAGAGAGACAATAAAAGAGAAAGAGAGAGAGAGAGGGAGAGAGAGAGAGGAAGAGAGAGCCCTGCTACCAGAGCAGAACATCCACTGGAACAGGAGTAGTGTAGTTCCCATCCATCTGAGTCTCTTCCCCCTCTCTCCACAGGGGGCGGGCTCAGTTCACCTCAGGATTTGGAAGCGTGTGATGAAGTGGAATGAGAGGAGTGTGGGAGGAGAAGGGAGCAGAAGATGGAAGGAAAAAGGGATGGATATTCTTAGAATTCTACTCTTTCACCTGGAGCTCCAAAAACAGTCCATATTCCAGTGCTCTTCCGGTTCTCACTTAGATTCTTTCCCACACAAAAGTTTCAGTGATCAAAGCAAGTTCCGATCCTCAGAAAGTTCCAGTTTTTACAAGGTTCTGGACCTCAAAAGATTCTGGTCCTTATGAGGTTTTGATCTTCATAAAGGATTGGTTCTCATCTGATGTATCTGATCCTCACAAAGCTTGGGGTCCAGTTATGCACTTCAACACTCTCTCCCAAAGATGACCTTATATCACAAAATATTTTATATTAATAATATAATATAATATAATTAATAATATAATATTTTGTTTTATATTTTATAGATAGATAGATAGATACCATTTACTCAGAATTTCTATTCTGAATACAGTATTCCGGTAGCCTGGCGAATGCCAAACTAAAAATCATGAGTGATATTTAGTCTGGAGACCTATCTATTCCATCTCTCGTAGTGGAAGCATCGTTTACGATTGTCCAGAGCCGTTTATTGGACGCTACGAATGTCTATCATAGTGTCTGTACATAGCTCAGAGCCAATACCGGAGCCACCACGTGGCATAAAATGCAATCGATGGCCGTACTAGTCCCTTTTTGTTCTGTGATTGGATACCGAAAGCAGGCGAGGAAATCGTCCATGGTCCCCATGCTGCTTTGCAGAGTGAAATGAAATAAGCGCGCAAAGGAGCATGGGAACTCCCAGGCTAGTATTCCGGTACATATATTTTGTTACTCCAACACTGGATGGTTACATGACACACATTCTCTCACACTGAAAAACACAAGATGATTTGTTGAGGGGTAAAAAACATGTTAGATATGGTAACCCTAACCTCAACTGACTGACAGGCCTATTAATGCATATTTTACCCATGATTGCATCTAGGACAGGGTGGCTCTCCAGGTAAGAACACTGAGGTTGGTGTAGAAGATTGTAAAACACTACCATCATGACCTCTGACCTCATCACTGTTATAGCCAGGGGGAGCCAAGATGACCGGAGGGGCTACTTCTACTTGCAATACTTACATACAAACATTTTGAATATTTTAGTACTTCCACTTAAGTATGGTGTTTAAAGAACACTTCAACTTATTATTTTTTTATATGGTATTTTTACTTCAACTCCACTCCTCTAGTCCAGTACTTTATACAACTCTGATAAATACAGATTGTAGATTGATACCTTATTATCTATGAGGAAATTAAGGAAATGTATGTATATATTTTGTACATTTCCACAGCATTGGTCCTTGCATTGTTTTCATTTCTTATGCCACAGCTTTCCCATAGTTTTGGAAGTGTTAGAGTACAGTAGGACACGACAGGTGCAAGTGTGTGTGTGTGTGTGTGTGTGTGTGTGAGTGAGAGATAGTGTGTGTGTGGCACTGTCCTGACACCGTAGTGGCTCAAGGATCTGTGCTGTTCTGCTTAGCAAGAGATGGTTACATACTCCAGCATGTGGAAGCACTTAAGGAATGCCAGTTATTCAGTGCCTCTGCTTTGTTGGATACAGCTGTTACAGGCCCATGGCGAAAAATACCAGCCTGTCCGAGACCGACCCATCTGCATATCTGTGGGGGGAGATAGCGGGGTTCAGACAGAGACGGGTCCAATTCTCAGTCAGTCGAGAGGGGTGGTAGCCAAAAATATTCTCTTTCATTATGTCTTCCTGTCCACTGTTAGGGTGTGCGTGTGTGAGTGTTTGGGTGTGTGTGTGTGTGTGTGTGTGTGTGTGTGTGTGTGTGTGTGTGTGTGTGTCTTGTGTCTGTGTTCATATGCGCGTTCCGCCATATGTGTTGGACAAGTCAGGGTTTGGAGACATGCATATGTTCCATTGTAGGCCAAGGGCATGGGTAACTGTGTAGACTTCAACAGACAAACAGTATGCGACCACATGTAATGACTAACCCAAAAAGATACACACTGTTCTGGTTTATACTACATAATGTGTGTATAACAACTAATGTGTACCATTCAACCAGTGTGTCCCATTGAAAAGTGAACCTAACACTGATATCAAAAGAAGTGCAAATGGCTGCATGGAAACAGATCACGTGACTTGTGTGAAGTTTTCACATGAAAGTTTATATCTCTGGTATGTGCATTCTATCAGGACAATCAATCAACAGATGCTGTTTGATTTGAGCTCGGACTAACAGCCAACCAAAGTGAGAAGGACGGACAGACCAGCTGTCACTTTGTGGGTAGTCTCTCTCTCTCTCTGTTTTTTTTCTCTCTCTCTCTGTTTTCTCTCTTTCTCTCTCCCTTTCTTCTCTCTCAGAGTGTGTGTGTGTGTGCTGTCCTCAGTGTGGGTCCAGCTGCAGTACAATAATGGGAGTGTACGTTAAAGTACAGCTGCAAATGTGTGTGTGT
>JAODXP020000019.1:9839365-9849365 GCA_027497455.2 Sardinella longiceps
CGTACAGCTCCCCGACCGTGACTCCAGAAGCCCGGGGGAAAGCGAGTAGAAGGGCGGACTCGGGCTTGGAGGTAGTCCTGAATCCGGACTGTCGAGTAGCCCTTCTCGATTTTTGCCTTTTAGACTATCATCCATAGCTTGCAAATGTAAGTGCCCCACCATTTCTGGAAGAGCTGACAGCAAAAAAAAAAATAATAACGCGAATTCACTCCCGACCAAGCGCGTTAGACAAAAGTAAAGTTCCAAAGTTTTGACAGATCTTGTCAGAAAATGCCAAAATATCCCATTTCTCGCCAAAGATAATTCCCCGTTTCTCTGCAGAAGAAAGTAAAGGTAGCAATTAGTAAATCATTGTTTGACCCATTTTGTGGGCTATGCATTCAGAATAAATCTTTTTTTCTGACCAGTAACGCAGATATGTTAAGCCTCAGTCAATAAGTTAAAAGCACCAGGCTTCCATGCAATGTCTTGACTTACTTCACTTGACTACCATTAGGCTACCGCACAGCGAATTAAGTGCAATAAGGACGTGTATATGCCTACCTTTGCGTTTAAGATCACGTCGATTCAGATGTAGGCTAGTGTCTTTCTCCTGGATATTCTCAGATCATATTGAATGGATCTTCGCTGCAAAAGTTTTCCCTCATTAAAACATCTACAGCTGCATTTGCGAACAACCCAAATAGTTTACTGAAATTGTACAATTTCCTGTAAGTCCACAATTACGCTTCGAAAGAAAATAATAAACTCCGCAAGTCATTTGGCTATCAACGCGAACTAGGTTGAGGCTTTCAGACTCTCGCTCGTTTTCTTCTCTTCCTCTCACGTTCTCTCTGTGGTGTGACTGTCTGGCACTGTGCTCCCTGCGATATAAACGGAGTCTGCCTGCGCTGAAATGACCAGAGTGAGCGCTTTGGGCCCCTCTTAACGGGACTGCATGCTTTTTTACATCTGGAGCCAATCCAGTCCCGTTGATGGACCTGGAACACTTCCAGTCTTAGCCAGTAGGGCGAGCACTTCCGCTCTTTGGGAATTTATTTCATGAAAAATACATGATGATGCAGTTTGACTATTTCGATGTGTCTGTCAGAGTTTAAAGTAGGCTAACTGAACTCTTCTAACCTAATGCAACTTTGAGATCGTTTAGGCAGTGACTTAAAACGTTAGGAAATTCCGACATCTGTTGTAAATCATACATTTGCTACCATTGTAGGCTAATAGTTGAGCATCTCACAACTTCTCTGGTCTCCTCTCTCTCTCTCTCTCTCTCTCTCTCTCTCTACACACACACACACACACACACACACACACACACACACACACACACACACGCTTTACATTTAATGCTGATCCTAATCATAATGGCTTATTATTGATATCCTTGATGTCTACATAAAACAATAATTATATTGACACATGCTGAGTATGGATAGTGACCTATACTAAAAGCAGTGCCTACAGGAGAGTGCTGTGGATGGACAGAGAGAGAGAGAGAGAGAGAGAGAGAGAGAGAGAGAGAGAGAGAGAGAGAGAGAGAGCTGCAGTGGTATACATAGATGCTGGGCTCTGAGGCCTTGGCTAGATAGGTCTGAATGGGTACTGGAGGTCACATGATTGCCTTGTATTCTGGGACAGGGTGGGGCAGGGATGGCCAGTTGGCATGTCTAGCAGCAATGGGTGGCACCATCACCACAACCACTGCCAACCACCCAAAACCAACATAGACAAGTGAACGACACGCAGACACCATGGAATGGAGAGAGAGAGGGAGCGAGTGAGAGATGCCACTTAATATAAATATGGCTTCTTTCTTTCTTGGGTAGCTTGCTTTGATTTTCATCAGCTATCTTGGATGGCTGACAAAAAGGATAGAAAGTTAAAGGAGAAGTTTCTTTAAACAATGCTGTGTGTGTGTGTGTGTGTGTGTGTGTGTGTGTGTGTGTGTGTGTGTGTGTGTGTGTGTGTGTATTTGTGGTATGTGTACATTTGTTCATCTATGTGTGTGTGTGTGTGTATTGTGGTATGTGTACATTTGTTCATCTATGTGTGTGTGTGTGCGTGTGTGTGACAGAGAGAGAGAGAGAGAGAGAGAGATGTATAAAAAAATGGAAGAGATAAAAGACGGCTTTATTGAAACCATCTTGTTCACATAAGGCTCGTGGTTGCAGCCTGCAGTGTTGCCAAGGCGATGGTCAGACAGATGCATGCGACAGGAGCAGAGCAGACTGCTTGCCCGAGGAGCCTGATTGGTTCGTTGATGGTTCACCAGCTCTCCCTGGTGATTGCAGTAAATTGCCGGGAATTGCTACAAAATATTAGTCTCACTAACTGGGGGAATTTTCTTGGCATGGGCCAGTCTGCTGATTCTCAGCAATGCAACTGTGCAGAGGGTCGGGCTGGCTCAAGTTGTGTGGTTAATTAATTAGCCGCTGTTTATAAAGCATATCGACCTACCACATAATTGTGGCTCTGTCAAATGTTGCATTTATCGTGCCCATTTGAGAATAATGTCTTGTGCTTACAAAGTATTTAAAGGGAGTGCTTGTATATGTGTGTGTGTGTGTGTGTGTGTGTGTGTGTGTGTGTGTGTGTGTGTGTGTGTGTGTGTATGTGTGTTTGTCTTCCATTTTGTCACAGAGTCAATTGTGGACACATAGCCGCAGAGGGCACTTTTTTGAAGAGCCACGATCAAACATCTTACCTCTTTACATCGTTTTGTCACATTGTGTGAGAAGCTGCATCACATTTTCATAAACCCTCAAATGTGCTTTAGCATGTAGATCCTCAAGTTTATATTCTAAAGGTCTGTTTTTTATGTACTGCTTATGTTGTTTATATCGGTCTCTGGATTATGATGTGAATCAATCATGCTTTAATCAACAAAAACTGACAGGTAGAATTGAGGTGCTGCACAGAAATGCAAGTGCTGCAATAGCCAAGGGAGTGCAAATCTGACTCATTCACTCCTAAGGGCATTATTGCCTCTATTCCTACCCACTTTGTGAATTGATTTTGGATGGTATTAGATGTGGCCAACTTGAATGCTCACACAGAGAGGAAGTTGGGCGGTGTGTGTGTGTGTGTGTGTGTGTGGGGGGGGGGGGTAGAATTGTAGCAGCTAGTTTCGGGAAGGCCCTGTGTATATATGTGTGTAAGCACACAATGACTCCACTGTGCGCTCTTGTCCTGCGCTCTAGAGGGTTTTCACCGACTCTTTCATTCTTTCTCTCCTCCATCCATCCTCCCTCACTTCTTCTCTTCCTTCCCCTCCCTTTTTCTCTGTCTCTCGCCTCTTTATTTTTTCTCTGAGTCACACAGACGCCTTCTCTTCCACTCCTTCCTCCCCTGTTTGGTAAATAAATCACTGTGAGCTGGCTCATTTATGAAAGCTAATGATAAACGACAAATATGACATGTCAAAGGAGCCAGTTCCATGATTCTTCTTTCTCTCTGACTAGTTTGTCTAGCAGTAGAAATAAAAGCAGTAGAAGGAGCCTAAAAAGTTCGACTAATCTCACCAATGAACATTTAATAGGCATTGAATGGGGGCATTTTAGGCTTTTTTTCTGAAGAGAATGAATTGGCAGTTGTAGACTAGTAGACCTTTTGAAAGATCCAGCACTGCTTGGCACTGTTTTTTATGTCACTTTTACATTTGAGATTTAATGTATGATAGTTGTGGAGTCTGAGGTTAGGGGTACAGGGTGGAGCCTTCGAGATCTCTAATGAGTTTGGTCTGGAGTCGGAGGACTGAAACACACACACACACATCCACACACACACACACACACACACACACACACACACACACACACACACACACACACACACACACACACACACACACACACACACACACACACACACACACACACACAGCCTCAGGTTTGGGTATACATTAAGGTTTCTGGTGCGTGCATCTGATTGAAATGCTATGGGGGCATGGCTGTCTTGGTATGGAGTTGAATATAATGTGGGGTGGCTGGATGGAGGTCTGAAGGTATGGTGGGGGTGGGGGTGGTGGACTGGGAAACAGGCTCCAGAGGGGTAGGTTTTGGTACAGTTGTGGCTTTGGGTTCAGTTGAATGGTGAGCGGGTATGTAGGCTACAATTCCCTCGGCAGTTGTTTGGCTATGGGGTTTTGGATTCGGGTTTGGCTACATGAATGGCCAATGTTAATGGCTACAGCCTTTTAAGAGAGTTCAGATGGTGGCTTGGGTGTGGTTGAAGAGGATGTAGGGCAGTAAGCTAATAACTGTTTGTTTGGTTAATTGAGACTAAAGAGGCAAAGCCAAGGCCAGATTTTTTGGGCTTGGTTTACATACAGCATGTAGTGCCATTGTGCTAAGTAGATTGTAATGGAACAGAAGCTGCTTAATTCGTAGGGTATTTTAAAGCCAACATTACCCTGGGCTATTCTTAAATAATTGGATAATTAAGCATTAGTTACCGATTAGAAACATGTACTCATGGGTCCTAAAGTTCAGATAAATAAATTGATTGTTATTAGTAATCGAGACCCTATGTAATACACAGGAACAGGTGTTGAGTGGGGGAAAAATAGGTTCATGGGGACGTAATACACAATATCGTGAAGGAATCTCAGGGATTGTTTTTGTTTCCTACAGTCAGGTCGGCCAGGGAATGGCGATTGCCAGGAGCACCTGTACTGTAAGTAAGTTGTGGTTGCGTGTAGAGAGGGCTGGCCTGGTTGGTTTGGAGCAGGGTTATGGTGAGGGTTTGGCCCAGTGAGGAGCGGAAGCAGGACAGGAAGGTGGAGATGTGCCCACAGGCCCTGAAAAGCAAGCTGTCTGTCGGTCTGTCTGTCTGTCTGTCTGGGGCTGATTCATCCTGGCTACACTCTGGCCCAAGCAATCACTCACATCCGGCTCTGCTCACACACCCAGAAACACGCACTCACAGACTCATACACACACACACACACACACACACACACACACACACACACACACATACACACACACACACACAGACTCCCTCTCTCTCTCTCTCTCTCTCTCTCTCTCTCTCTCTCTCTCTCTCTCTCTCTCTCTCTCTCTCACACACACACACACACACACACACACATTCTTGCTCATGTCTCAATGTGGCCCCATCTCTCTCCACAATAATTACACACAAAAACACACACACACACACACACACACACACACACACACATGCTGAGTGACATGAAAACACATGCATGCACATGCACACACTCACAAACTGAAACTCTCCCACAGAGTTGTATGTACCGCTGCCAAACCAGCTGTGCCACATCTCTCGCAGGTGTGTGTGTGTGTGTGTGTGTGTGTGTGTGTGTGTGTGTGTGTGTGTGTGTGTGTGTAAATATCCATCTGTGTGAGAAAGAAACCAGGAGTATATGATTGTGTCCTTGCACAGGGAAGAAAAAACATTCATAGCAAGCATTACATGTAATTTCTCCAACAAATGCCCCCCCTCTCTCTCTCTCTCACACACACACACACACACACACACACACACACACACACACACACACACACACACACACTCACTCACTCAGTCACTCTCTACTCTGTCTCTCTCTCCTTCACATGCACACACAGAGCACGTCTGGAATAACTCTTTAAGTAAACAATCTTGCTCTTTCAGGCAGGGCAGTTGTTTTTGCCAGGCAAAGACATTAATGCGGTCTCTGGTGTGTGTGTGTGTGTGTGTATGTGCGCGCATCTGTCTCTGTGTGTGTGTGCGCATATGTGTGTGTGTGTGTGTGTGTGTTTGTGTGTTCATGCATGTGCATGTGTGCGAGTGTGTGTGTGAGTGTGTGTGTGTTGCGTGTGTTGCGTGTTCGTGCATGCATGTATGTGTGTGTGTGGTGTGTGTGTGTTTATATGTGCATGAGTATACAGTATGTATGTGTGTGTGTGTGTGTGTGTGTGTGTGTGTGTGTGTGTGTGTGTGTGTGTGTGTGTGTGTGTGTGAGTGAGTGAGTGAGTGAGTGAGTGACAGCCTGTGTTGGGACTGGAGGAAGGATGCTGTGCATGTCACACATAGCTGGACAGACTCTTCATTCACAGTCTGGGTGGGACCCAAGCAAACTAAGCTGTCTCTCTCACTCGCTCTAGCAGGAGTAGCCTACTTACAGAGCTTAACAATAAAGGCTCTCACTCTCACACTCAGAATAGGGTGTCAGCACAAGTGAAGCAGCATAAAGTTTATGAACAGTATTGGAGCTCCATAGTGGATTGGGTTGTTGTTATTGTTGTTGTTGTTGTTGTTGTTGTTGTTGTTGTTGTTGTTGTTATTGTCATTCTTCAGAGCTTGTTGTATGTTTGTTACTACTGTAATCAGGAAAGCCAGGCTTCCATGCAGCGTGTGTGTGTGTGTGTGTGTGTGTGTGTGTGTGTGTGTGTGTGTGTGTGTGTGTGTGTGTGTGTGTGTGTGTGTGTGTGTGTGTGTGTGTGTGTGTGTGCGTGTGCATGCTGGAGTTTGTTAAGATTTTACACATGAGTGGCCAATCATTCACAAAGGCGCTACTGGACTTAATTTTAACTTTCCAAAGCAACACAATAAGGAAATACTTTTCAATGCATTTTGTGTTATACTCTTCGGGTACAATATTGGCACCATACAGGCTGTGCTGCTGATACAAAACTTCTGTAAATCATACAAGATGGTCTTTCTCACAGAAAGCATGTTCTGCTCTGCAGGCAGCACAGACTGTATGCCAATGGGACCCTTCCTTGGTTAAACAAATAACATGTAAGCTACATAGTCCAAATGCTCAAAGACTATATAACTTCGCAGATCATTAGTCAATGAATTAGAAACAAGCACCAGGTTGTTATTGTATAATGAATCAGGCCAACATTATTTGTGGGCACAGAGGAATTCTGTCTCGAAATAGAATGTTGTTGACAGCAGAGTTGAACAAAGGGGATAAAAAATGTAAACAGACTCATTGATTTTAACGTCGAGCAAATAAAATCAAGAAATGTGACTTTGACTATAACAAAGGCTGTCACCAATATATACACTCCACACTTGCATTGATCTGGTCTGACAAAACGATACAATTCTGAACGATAAAATTCATGATCATATTATTTTATGTATTATACTATTCGCTCTCCTTTCGGCTGGGTCTGAATGCCATGTCGGTGGTTGGTTGCTCGTCTTTGTGTTTTCAATCAGAATGCTGTAACCGAAACCTTGTGGCGTAGATGGAGAGGAGGGCGAGAGTCACTCGCGAGCCAACCAGAGTTGGCAGTTTGGAGTTTTAATCTAAAGCTGTCGCTATGATGGATTGGCTAGGAGTTTTCTAAATATATCCTCAGAACCCCCCTTTAAACACACACAAACACACACACACACACACAGACACACACACACAGCACTGCTCTGCAATGCCCCTCACCTCTTTAAATCAGCATCTGGTTTCAATGCCTCTGTTGAAGGAGAGAGAGAGACGGGGAGAGAGAGAGAGAGAGAGAGATTGGTTTAGTTTTTTTACCACTCCCCCCACTACTAGCAAAACAATCTCTGTGTCTTTTTCCCCTTCCTCTCTTTCTCTGTCTCTTCCTCTCTTCCTCTTGCTCTCTCACTCTGTCTCTATAAACTCATCCTGTTGTTATTTAACCCAGTTCCTCTGGCTTTGTACTGCTGGAAGCACACAGCTTTGAACTCTGCGCATAAATGCTAGCATGCAAGACATACACACACACACACAAACATACACATACAGCACAGAGAGAGAGAGACACACACACACACACACACACACACACACACACACACACACACACATACACAGGGTAACACACACACACACACACACACACACACACACACACACACAGTCTATATAATTACCTCCATCTCTTTTCTCTCTCCCTCTCTCTCTTTACTTCTTCACGTGTTAATGTGTGTGTAAACAACTTCTCCTCGGGCAATGCAGCTGTGCTGCAAGTGTGTGTGTGTGTGTGTGTGTGTGTGTGTGTGTGTGTGTCTGCATGTTGCATGTTAGAGACTCATCCTCTCAGATCTGTAATCAGCTGGGATGCCCTCACCTGCCGCTGTGGGCCCCCCGACATTTAACACTTCCTGTGGGATGGCACACTTCCTGTCGTCTGTCTCCCACACACTGACACACACACACACACACACACACACTATCTATTTCTCTCTCTCTCTCTCTCTCTCTCTCTCTCTCTCTCTCTCTCTCTCTCACACACACACACACACACACACACACAGACACACATGCACACTCACTCTCTCTCTCTCTCTCTCTCTCTCTCTCTCTCTCTGCCCCCCCCCCCACACACACACACACACACAGTTAGAAAACCTTACATTACATGTAACACACAGAGATCCATGTCTGTGGTTCCATTTGCGTTACTAGTGCTGCAACACACTGAGGGAATACACAGTTTTTTTCTCTCTCTCTCTTTCTCTCTCTTCTCTTCTCTCCTCTCTCTTTCTTCCATTCCCTCTCTTTTACACACATAGACACACTTACGCTAACACACACACGCTAACACACACACAGACACACTTACAGTATACACACACACACACTTATACACACACTCATGTATACACACACTCTCTCCCCCCTGTTCCCCCACTATTAGTCACTTTCCTGCTTGGCAAAGATTGTTAAACAGCAGAGAAAAGGGTCAGTGTGTTAAAGAGCACTTCCCCTACTCGCACCTCCATAAAGGCACACGTTTGTGGAACCGTGCATGTGTGTGTGTGTGTGTGTGTGCGTGTGCATTCCTGTTTGTTTTCTTTGTGCGGGGGTGTATGTGTGTGTATTTGTTGTATGTGTGTTTCGGTGGATGTGCGTCAAACATGTTTGACTGCCTTTGATTAGCGAGTGGCAAGAAGGAACAAACAAAGCTGTTGGTATGGCTTCCTGACGCAGGGGCCATCCATTTCACACACACACATGCACACATACACACACACTCTCACTCACACACACACTCACACACACACACACACACACACACACACACACAAAACAGAGGCAGGCTGATAAAAGGCGTCTGTTTGACTTTCTCCTCCACATCCTCGTTCTGCTCGAAAACACACGCACGCACACACACACACACACACACACACACACACACACACACACTCACTCACTCAACTCAAAGCCACCCGTGACCTGCTTTAGTCTACTTCCTAATAAAAAAAAGTATTAGCATTGTGTGTCCGCTGAATATAGATAAGTACTTAAAAAAAGACGTTGTGTATTTGTTGAAGCAAATACCACTGTTTATGTGTTCGCTTGTATGCATTCATACAAAAGCCCAATTATTCTTCTCTATGGTACAATACATGGCTCTCAATCACTCAGCATCTGCCACTCAACCTGCACTAATACCAGCCACTGTTATGTGGCCTAACAGGAGATGGAAAGAAGTTAATCAGTCTTTCTATCAATGATTACAGCAGCTACTGATGAGGGTCATAACCTTTGTTGACCATCAATTCTTAGCATACTGCACCAATCACGTAGGCCTATCACAACCTTTGCTGACCATCAATTCTTAGCATACTGCATCAATCACTTACCTAACCTCAAAGTTGTGCCTTTATCTTGGAAAAAAACAGGTCATGAAAAGTTAGCATATAACATTGTGTCTGCTTATTCCATCATTATAAACATGTAGTGCAGTATGCCTTATTGAGCAAAGGTTTTACTCTTTGGGAAACAATTCATTTCAATCAGAGTCACTCTCTGTTCATAGTTGTTTACTCACAAGGTGTTTTGCATGGGTTTTCATTTCTTTAATAGTTCATTCATAGAAATGTTTTCCTGTTCCAACACCCACACCCACGTCTATCGACTTTATAAACAAACAGACTAAGCAGAATACAATTGTGGTCTGTGTGTACCTAAGTCATAAAAGAAAGATTTGTATGTGTTTAGCAACATAATGTACAATGTAGCTTTTTTGTGTTCATTTTATCATATTGCACGTGCACACACGCACGCACG
>JAODXP020000019.1:9854365-9872441 GCA_027497455.2 Sardinella longiceps
TAACTAAAGATTCCTTTAAAAAGGTTCTTCAAAGAGCGGTTTGTTTGACAGCCTGACCGAGAATCTCTAGTGACTTAGAACCGTTTTTGTATTCGTGATAGTATTCTACGCAACGTGACGTTATATGACAAGTTATCAGTGAGTATGTGAACAACAGTAAATCAGGCTCATCTTTAAAAGGAACAACGCAGACTTGAATGACGTGACTAGAATGCAAAATATAAGTTGTAACATTCATTTTGTAGTAAAATATACCTCAATGTCCCTGGGATTGACTGTGAACACAGACCAAATAGAGAACGTGCAGCTTTTGCTAACTCCGTGGCACCATAAGGTCACTTTGGCATTTGTTACTCGTGGTACCATTCAGTTAGCATTAGTTGTCGGTTAGCTTTGGTCTACAATGCTCCAAATTTCTTCATTCTCCTTCCTATGGAGAGCACTTGGCAAGCTTGTACAAACTTGAAAAGGAATGATGCCGAACTATTGCTTTAATGTACCGCCGCCCTTCAGTGGAGCCCTGTAGCTTTTCAGTGCTCAGGATAGTATTTGGGGATGTGTGATTACATACAGACCCAGATTTCTCACAGTCCCACAGCCATCCCATGTGCACTGAGCCTGTGTCTGGGCCTGGGGTGTCGGTGGTGGTGGTGAGGGTGAGGGCAACTGCTTGGAAGGGCTTGGTGTCGGGAGGGCGGTGGGTGCATCTGGTCAGCCAGAGGTTTGTCTTCTGGTCACTCCCATGCATGCCTGGCTCTGGGGCCCGTGGTGAGCTTGGTCAGCTCAGTGTGTGGCATATGGCTCAGATCAATCTCTCTCTCTCTCTCTCTCTCTCTCTCTCTCTCTCTCTCTCTCTTTCTCACCGCAGACCCACCACTCCTCTGACCCTACCCGACCCCGACCAAAAACCTACCGAGGCCGATCAGGGTGAGCCACAACAGGCGTTAGCTGATCAGGGTGAGCCACAACAGGCGTTAGCCAATGGCGTGGCCTGGGAACACCTAATCTTCTGTCCTGTTGCATGTATCTTAGTGGCAAATTGCTTTGCTTGAAGTTGAAGAATTAGCAGACAAACAGCCTTAAAACACACACACACACACACACACACACACACACACACACGTCTCCAATCCCCTAATTAAATTAACAGTTTAAATGAACTCCCTCTGAATTCCACTGTACTACACACCCAACCCCAGCTATGCATAAAGATCTCCTCTCTCCCTCCATTCTCTCTCTCTCTCTCTCTCTCTCTCTCTCTCTCTCTCTCTCTCTCTCTCCTCTCACTCCTGGAACTATCGTCCAGAGGAACAAAAAGGAATGTTCCGGCAGAAGAATAGATTTTCCTCCTCCTTCATTCCCCAGCTTCGCTCTCTCGGTCCGCTCCCTGGGCTCAGTGATAATATTTTTACGCTGCTGCCTGTAAGGGCCTCGGTGGTTTGCTCGTAAGGAAGGGCATAATAGGATTGGCGCATATGCTAGCAATAAAGCAAAAACGGCCAACACACGGTATAGCAGCGGTGAAACGGGCGCTCCGCTCCTCTCCCTCTCCTCACTGCTTTGAACTCCTGCCGTGTTTGGTTTGGAGAGTACTTTTTAATTTATTTTCCTATTCTTCTACTCCATATTCTCTGCCAGTCACTCCATTTTCCTTATTCATTTTCATAGCTATTTATTATCCCTTTAACGGAGAGGGAGAAGCGGGAGAGAGAGAGTGAGAGAGAGAGTGAGAGAGAGAGAGAGAGAGAGGAAAAAAGAAATACCACAAAGGGAGAACGAAGTGGGGCGGGGGAAGGAGGGGTGGAGGTGGGGGTGGGGAAGGCTCAACCAGGGAGGAGTTCAAATGAGCTCTCAAGTTTTATGTTGGGCCGAATTAGAGATGACTTTTTAAATGCTGGCTGCCGAGACAAGCTTCTACTGTAAGAATGTAGGCTAATGAATGTAGTATGCAGCTCTTGGCAACAGACGCCAATGTACTGTATATGTTTGGGTCCTTTTTTTTTCGTCCTCCTATAATTTCATACTGATTAAAAAGCAGACTGCCTTCATGGTCTCTGTCACCTTCTCCTCTCTCCCTCACATGTGGCATCCCTTTGGGCCTCTGTGCACTTGGAAGCAGGCCCCCAGAATGGACGTCGCACCCAGGGGTTCATCTTACATGTCGAGCTGGCCTGAAACAAAAATCACCCCACCCCGCCTCAGCCCTCTCTTCAACACCACTCAATTCAACTCAATTAAGTCTGACTGGACAAAAGCATGCACCCCCAGACTGAGTGTGCTGTGTTCTGCTCACTGCTCATTGCTGAGTGTGTGTGTGTGTGTGTGTGTGTGTGTGTGTGTGTGTGTGTGTGTGTGTGTGTGTGTGTGTGTGTGTGTGTGTGTGTGTGTTGCTCTGTTCTGCTCGCTGCTCATTCATGCTGACTTCTGAGCACAACAAGGGGCCTGTGCTGGTTTGGAATCCAGAGTCCATTGAAGAACCTGCAGGTGAAAAAGCACTCAGTAATAATCTATGGTGACTCTCAAATGAGAAGTTCTCCCCCCTGTGAATCCTCTGAAGGATCTACGGAGCTAAGTAAGTGTGTGTGTGTGCGTGTGCATGCGTGTGCGTGTGTGTGTGTGTGTGCGTGTGCGTGTGTGTGTGTGTGTGTGTGTGTGTGTGTGTGTGTGTGTGTGTGTGTGTGTGTGTGTGTTGCTATCCAAACAAGCCACATGAATTTCACAGACGATGTCCCTCATGTTGTGGTGTCTCAGACTTGTGACACAACGAGCAGTGCAGTTTCGGGTCTGGACCGACCGCTCTGATTGGAGGAGAGTCGTCTCGGAACAGACGGAGAGGAAGAACGTTCTGGAACATGTAAGTATGCGGACGGACAGGTAAACGGATTACCCATCCTTTTTCCTGAATCTACCTGCGTCACTGAAGTATTTTAGTGATCTTTACGACCTGTTTGTTTGCAGCAGATAACTGATGATCGATGCGTCTGTCGAAACCTGGGGCCAAGGCAGATACTGCTTTTCATGCAGCTCTGACGTGTGTGTGTGAGTGGGTAAGTGTGAGTGTTTGTGTGGGACCGTATGTCATGTGCTACAGTTAAGGGCATGTGTGTGTGTGTGTGTGTGTGTGTGTGTGTGTGTGTGTGTGTGTGTGTGTGTGTGTGTGTGTGTGTGTGTGTGTGTGTGAGTGTGTGTGTACAGAGAGAACTGATTTAATCTCAGGGCCTGTGTGTACATGAATTATATGTGTGTGTGTGGAAGTGAGTGGTGCTCTGTATGTGTGTGTGTGTGTGTGTGTGTGTGTGTGTGTGTGTGTGTGTGTGTGTGTGTGTTTGCCGCCGGGTGAGACATACATTGAGATGAGAGATTTACCTCAGTCATCTGTGTCAGTGGGAAGACTTATTGCTGTCACACTAAACCATCAATTATCGACAATTACACAAGGGATTCCAAGTATTTAGCGTACTGGTGTGGAAAGCCCTGGCCAAAAAACCCAACAAGCTCCAACCCCTCGTTTTCTCTATAGTCTTGCCAAAATCATTAGACTATTAATCATCCCAATCATCTGATAAGGTCTTGATAAGGTCGCTGTACTGTACAGTACGTGTTTTAATTCTTCACTTGACTTGTATTCTGCTGGGAGCTTGACAGGCAGTGTGTGGGGGATCCATGCACTGAAACATGCTTAGCCAAGCATCCACACTGCACAGCTGGGCTCCTTGTCAATGTGGTGCAACTTTGATCCTTGGCTATGCTTACACTAGCTGCAGGACACACAGTCAGACAGACAACACACACACACACACACACACACACACACACACACACACACACACACAGATAATAACCTGTTTGGACCTGATTTGACACTTTTTCTCTCAATTAGCTGAGGCAAGCCCCTGCTTGGTGTGTGTGTGTGTGTGTGTGTGTGTGTGTGTGTGTGTGTGTGTGTGTGTGTGTGTGTGTGTGCGTGTGTGTGTGTGTGTGTGTGTGTGTGTGTTGATGGGCTGAGGTCATATTCCTCTTTTCACAATTGATATTGATTAAATTGAATGATACTGATGCTGGTCAAGCATTAATCCTGACAGACTCTCAATGTATAACTTTTATGACACAAATTCACAATGGCACAAATTCTTCAAGTGACATCTGTTGTCCACAATCACTTGTGTTCAGCTCCGAATTCACAGTGGACAGACAAGAGAATTGCATTGTTCTCAATCAAATACGAGGACAAACCACATAAAGCTTCGACATCTGTCTCCTTAAAGCAATCAGTGTCAAGTGTTTGATGTTGAAGTGTCAATGTCTTTCTGCTTATACTCATTTTGTGTACCTTGCCTTAGCCTTCCACTGTGAGAGCAAACGCCTCATATATTACTGCTTACTCTAATTAGTTTCCAGCTCCATACAGTGCATGCTGTCCGTGACTTCCCCGTCCCAATTTCCTACTGCCAGCACTAAGTATACACAGAGAGAGAGAAAGAGACAGAGAGAGAGAGAGAGAGGGAGAGAGGGAGAAAGAAACAAAGAGAGAGAGAGCAGAACAAGCTGGCTCTCCTTCTCCCCCATGCAGTGTCAGATGTTAGGTAACTCACAGCATGTGTTCTACCCTCTAGTCTCACTCTCTGCCCACCCGCTTTGAATAGGCGCTACAGTTGAGCACGGCTCGTTCCCATAAAAACCTCCCTCTTAAACACGCTTGGCTGTTTTGTTTTGTTGGCCTCCACCAAAACCTTCTCTCAGGCTTGTGTTCCCCACTATGGGGTGACAGGTGACTTCTTCCTGTCGCCCTAAGAATCGGTGCTGAGGGCACTCAGGGGTTGCTTTACGTAAAGGGGCTGGTTGGGATGGTCGTCACAAGTCTTCCCCATTCTCCGCATGATGCCCATTTGTCTCCTGAGGTGGTATTCTAAGAGTGTACTTGTTAGGGAGTGTTTGTTTGTGTTTATGTGAGTGTGTGTGTGTGTGTGTGTGTGTGTGTGTGTGTGTGTGGCTGTTGATGTGGTGTGTGTGTTCAGTCTGCTTTAAAGAGAGGGAAGGAAGTGTGTTTTACAGGCCTGTTTTGCCTCTCGTGTGCTTTAATGATTGCACCCCACGCTGCACGCTGAAGCCTGCGTTTCTGGGAGAGAAGGAGAGAAGCCTCTGGGTTGCTGCTGACTGCTCACACAGGCCACGTCTTTCAGACAAAATGGCCACAGCAGCCTTGGGGTGTGTGCTTGAGATTAGCTATCAATAACACAATAATCAGAGTGCTAAGTGCTATTGATAGCCACCGAATTTCATGCAACGTAGACCGAGATAATGAAACGGCACCTAACGGAAACAGAATGCGGCATGTCAAAACAAAACCAAATCGATTAGCTTTTGTTTTGACAAACCCCATTCTGCCATTTCACTATCTCTGTCTATATTGCACAAAATTTCGGTCATTGTGGTGGCTATCAATAGCCCGTAGCACTCTGAAACAGCAGGGCTATGTGTTGATTCACTCCGGATTATTGCTTTAACAAGTGACTGGGGTAGGATAGGAGGAGTGATGAATTTCAATGTTGTTTTAATTTGAATAATAAACTGTAATAGAAACATACATCAGCACCAGATATAGATTGTCATTTTATACAGTGTCCTACACTTTACATTATTTTGCCCTCTTTAATCATATCTGGAGAACTTTTTTTGTATATAGTATCACTTTTGTATATTAGTTAGCGTGTGTGTATGCACGTGTGTGTGTGTGTGTGTGTGTGTGTATGTGCGTGTGTGTGTGTGTGTGTGTGTGTGTGCGTGTGTGCCTTCATCTGTCTGCGTCATGGGTCTGTGTGTACAGAATCTGGGCCATGGTGTGTCAGTGTTTGTCTGCTTGCTCATCTGTGTTTGATGGGCTTGCATTTGTGCTCACCTATTTGTGTGCATGCACACACACACACACACACACACACACACACACACACACACACACACACACACACACACACACACACACACAGTGACCGCAATAGCCCTCTCTGATCAGCAAGCTCAGGTTACTACAGATGGAGTACTTCCCACACATGCTCGGACAGGGCGAAGCATGTCGGTCTGTAATTGCTCCAAATTGTAAAATGGGTTCGGAAATGAAAATAAGCGTAAATGCTTTCCAGTCAACGTTCAGCCAGACGCTGCTGAGACCTAACCCAAGTCCACATCAACAGTAACTTGACATAACATCAACAAGCACTTAAGTTCTGCTGGTAAAAATATGGGTGATATTAATATTCAGATTCTATTTAGGTTTGGAAGCACAGGCACAGTAACTACTCTACTATGGTAGGTTGTTTTTTTTTGTTTGTTTTTGTTTGTGAAGTTCAGAGATGGGGTCATTGTGAGATTGGCGAGAGATAAGCACCACAAATATACAAACAAACAAAAGTGACACAAAGTGTGAGGGAGAAAAATATATTAAATTAGGGAGGGACCATCAACCTGCCCAAGGGTCAAAAGTTGGAAATCAACCTTTGGCAATGTTTTTAATGTTTTGAAATGTTTTTACAATTTATGTTTCGCCTATTATAAAGAAATAAAATAAAACAAAGAGAGAACTGGCACTCAGCCCCTAACGTGCGAGTTAGCATGTAAGATGGTGAGAGAAAGAGAGAGGAGAGAGAGAGAGAGGATCGGAGAGAGAAAGAGAGAGAGAGGAGAGGAGAGAGTTTCTGGAAGGGCACATTCTTCCCCTGGTAATCTCTCATCGCAGCAAGCCCATAAAGATGATGAAGATTTAGTGGCGACGCTGCGGATGGATATATTTAAAGCCATTACTCTCCTCTCTGCCAAAACAGCAAGTCCTCTTCCTCAGGGCTGTGAGATGGGCCATTTGATTTATAGACACCCCACTGACAATGTGATAACAGATAATGGTGGTGGCTGAGCACCCAGAGAGTGAGAGAGACGGAGAGAGAAAGGGAGAGTGTGTGTTGTGTGTGTGCGTGTGTGTGTGTGTGTGTGTGGGTGGGGGGGGGGGGGTAAAGAAAAGAAGATTTAGAAGAAAGTACGAATTTTTTTTTTCCTCTCGTCTTTCAGACATGTTTTGAATTGTCTCCATTTAAGGAAATGGAGCAGACGACCAGATGGGCTGAATGGAAGGAGGAAGAGAAAGAACAGAGTGGGAGTGGAGGTGAGAGTTGTCATGGAGATGAGGTGAGACGGAGAGAAAGAGAGAGAAGAAGAAGAAAGACAAAGTAGCACACATATCAAAACTTTTGAACTCTTAAATTTGTTTTGAGTTTCAACCAGTGATAGAGAGAAAGAGAGAGCTAAAAAGACAAGAGAGAGAGAGAGAGAGAGAGAGAGAGAGAGAGAGAGAGAGAGAAATGGAGAGCTAAAGTGAGAGGCCAGGGGGTTATGCTGCATAGAGTGTTGTCCACTGTTCAAATAAAACCAAATGTCCACAAATACAGAACCACAGCCAGTCATGACCACTCATAAATTCTGTCTCGCGCTTTTTCCCCCTCCTTCTTTCTCCTCTCTCTCCCTCCATCTCTCTCTTTCTGTCACATACTTTCTTTCCTCTTACTCCCTCTCATTCTCTTCCACTCTCTTCATCTCTCATTTCCCTTTCTTTCTTCCCTTTCTTTCTTCCTTTCTTTCTTTCTCTCTCTCTTTCTCCATTGCCAGGTGAAGTAGCAAAGACATCCATCCTGCCGAACCCCCACACAAAGCTTCCTCAGATGAAACTAAGCCCTTGAATGGCCATTAAAGAGGCTGTGTGTGTGTGTGTGTGTGTGTGTGTGTGTGTGTGTGTGTGTGTGTGTGTGTGTGTGTGTGTGTGTGTGTGTGTGTGTGTAATATATCAGAGCCAGCAGCTCTGGCTGGCTGCGCTGACTGCTTGGGGGCAGAGGCTGGGACTGGGGCCTAAGTAAACCTGTCTTCGGGGAAGACGAAGCTCCGTAGGGGAACAGCAGGGACGAGCGGCAGCCTCAGCCCAGGCCTCTGCTCCCACCAGGGGGATGTGACCTTAAGCGGAGGCTGGGTTAGGCCCCCCTCCTGCCTGGACCCGTGCCTCTCTCTCTCCCTGCCCTGTCCCTATCCCGCCGCATCAACAGAGCCCTTAGATGGGTCTCACAAGTGCTTCTCTGGAGCAGTCTCTCTGTCGGCCATGTTTTTGAGCCAAGCAGAGAGAGTACAAGTGACTTTTATGAAGTTAAGGCAACTTTCAGAACAAGAGCGATCCACCAGCATCTGACTTACAGCTTCAAATCCCAACAGGTTTCCGTTTACTGTAGTCCCCTCCATTTACCTCGGGGTGAATAAAATGTCTGCAAAGTGCTGAAAAGCAAAATGCGATTTGGCCTCCTTGCATTCTAATAGGAGTTCAATTGCAGCAGGCATGCAGCACCACCAGGACTGACTCTGTCTATAGATATAAATCTGGGAATGAAGAACTGGGTTTTCCCTGCACATTCTTTCATTCTCTCCCTACCTCTCTCTTTCTCTCTCTCTCCCTCTCCCTCTCTCCCTCACTCCTCTTACCCCTGTGTTTGTCAACGGTGTCTGTTCCTCAGCTCCATCCTTGGCAGCCACGGGTGACAGGATACGGGGGACCGGACCCAGACTGGGTCTGCTGGAAAGGTCGACCCATGGAAGTCATCTCAGCTCAGACAGACCAGCCACAACGCATAGTGCTTGAAAGTGGCTGATTAACATTTGAACTCATGAGTGCATACTTTACGTAACACGCTTAACCACAAGGCACGCTGACCAGTTCTCTATTGTCTGCACTGATACAGCTGTTGTATTTCTTTTGAAAACTGTTATTCAATTCACTCTTTTTGCTTGTGTGCTCTTTTGTGGTATCGTACGGTTCACTGAGAGGGTAGAGAATACAGCTGTCCTGGATGGATCTCGCCGGGCAAAAGGTTATTAATTGCTTCGGATTTCGCGGCATCAGTCACGGATTGTTGAAGCACCCTTGGGCCCCAGGTGACAAAGCAGTGTTTGGTGAATAGAACCGGTCCCCTCCGATTGTCTGATTGTCCATCAGAAACAGTGAATGGCAGTGAGTGAATAGGTGAGCTGTTTGCAGATGAGGTTGGGCCTAGGAGGGTGACTGTGGATAAATATGACTGATCAATCTGAGCTAACTGTTCTGTTCTGTTCTGTTTATTTCCTTCCAGTGGTTTTTTCTTACCTGCGCTGCAAGTGCCAGGGCATGTTATCACAGGTAGGCTAGCGTGTATTTGTTGTGCGTTTGAGAGGGTGTGTGTGTGTGTGTGTGTGTGTAGGTGTGTAGGTGGGTGTTTTGCAGGTGTCTTGTGTAAGACTGTGTTGTGTCACAGATGATGACTTGAACCTGAGTGTGTGTGTGTGTGTGTGTGTGTGTGTGTGTGTGTGTGTGTCTCTGTCTGTGTTTTACTGTACCACTGGTGTGGATGTGTGGGTGGCTGTGTATGTTGGCAAGGCCAGGTTGTGTTAATGGTTTTAATGGGTGTGGTGCACACACACACACACATACTCTGAGAAACACACAACCTCACAGACACACACACAAACACACACACACCCATGTGGGATGGGAATGTGCTTTTGTAGGTGGGGACCAGACATGTGAGTCAATGGCAAAGTTGGGACTTGTCACCTACCCAAGGCCCTGACCTCTTAGTCACACATTCATCTGACGCAAAATACCTCCTCTCTCTCCACTCTGTTACGCAAAACTATCTTCATCAGTCACCTCCTTTCTAACTTAACAGATGTTCACTTTTATGGGAAAACTCTACTTTATACTTTATAATATCTAGTCAACGAGGAAGTTTGATGCATCTACACCTAGACAAGCGAATAAACAAATTGCTGGGCTTTGCATCCTCATGTTGTCCTTGTAAACTCCTGAAGAATAACAATCTATTATCTAATGTTAGTCTGTAATACCAATGGCTTTCATCTGGGACCGTCTGATGAAGGGATCTTCACAGGCTAAACATCTTTTAGCTATAAAACGTAATTCCCATCAGTGAGAAACCACCTACGCATTTAGAGTTCTTCTAGTCGTTAAAACGCTCCCTGCGTTTTTCATGGAACCATTAGCTTTTTAAACACCTGCGGAAAGCCTTTTATTTTCTCTGCTTGTTGTGTACAAACACAGTTCTGCATTCTAATGCGGCACAATGTGGTAACATCATGATTTAGATTTGCCCCCTCACCCCCTCCCATAACAGACACCCCTGTGATGTTTTCAGCCTACAGCTCTTTTTGAGACATCCACAATAATATATTCAATACATTTATCCATCCAATTAAACTTGTTAAGTGGTTAATTAATTAATCTAACGAGGCTGAGCTCTGCGAAAGCCTCCCATTTCCTCCTGGCTGGCCAGCTGGCGGCCCGGACAGCATGTGGCAGAGTTTAACACAGACACATAAAACAACAAGCAGGAAGTCTTTAAAGCTGAGGTTGGGCTTTCTTGGCTTCAGAGAAAGAGAGGAGGCTTTGAGCTTGGCCTACATGGAGTCAGACCCACACTCGGGGAGAAAAAAAAGTACTTAATAAAGGCAACTCTTTCCAAGGTTACAGAGAGAGAGAGAGAGGAGATCTCAACACACATGCATACAAATGCCCACACATTCAGGATATTAAAAATGCAATAATTCAAACTCATATGATTAAAATTACAAATGACAGTATGTAGGCCTATATTCACAGACACTATAGCATCCCCTTGAAAATTCACATTTTCTCATTTTGGCTCAGATGCATGCGCATGTATAGGGGAGAGAAGATAACTTTAGGTGCTATGTGACTGGACCTAAATTTAGTTTATTTACTTTATACTTTATTTACAAAATAAGCCATAGTAGTCAGTAAAACTGAACACCCTATTCTATGTACAGTACATGATATGCTTTTAGAAAAAAAATAATTGTAGCCTACTGTTTTTTGTTTGTTTGTTTGTTTGTTTTCTGTTTATAATAGGACACTTGCTTATGACCAAGCAGTGCATGCAGGATAAACTTTGTAGATGCGTAATGCGGGGTGGCGAGTGTTATGTGAATTTACATATATTCCGTTTGTACCTGTTTAAGTCAGAAAAAGGGATAAATTCAATGCATTTCAATGACAGAATGTTCAGTTTACCAACACAACATAGAATTTCAGAATGTTAAGGTGTGATAAAGGCCCATAAGCTCACAAAGTGTTTACTTGCTTTATGATGTCACTCAGCTTTGTGATGTAAGCGATGACATAGTTCTATGAGGTTTTTCTACTGTCATTTGCTGTGCAATATACTCATTTCTGAGAAAATTCTCAGAGTCTCTTCAATCAAATCATTACTTTGACCCTTTTCTTCCAAAAAATGAACGAGGACGCCATACCCAAAACTGGAACAGGTATAAATTATTTCTTAATTAATTATTCATTTAACAAAACATGTTACTTTAACTATTCACTTTTTAAATATTTGTATCTATCTTTATGTATTTTTTCATTTCTCACAACCAGCAGGTGCTTCTCAGCATGAAGACTGTTCATCAGGACCTGCTGCAGGTTCTTTGGATAAAGCTCACCTTCCTGCTATTCAGGAGTGCATTCTGAATTTCTCTGATGTGTAAGTTATGTGTCTCAAATCGTATTAAATATTTTCAACAGATGACAAAACTACTTTTAGGGTTGCTGATTAAGACTGATTTATTGTGTGACTACCTTCACGTGTTCTTTCTTTGTTTTTGGCAGAGAGTGGATGACTTTCAGCAGCCTCCTGAATACTCCTGTATGTACTACTGTTCCTGTTCTATTCAGACTAGATGATTGGTTAAAATCAGACTTAATCTTTGAATTTATTTGAAGCTATTAATTCTGTGTTTTTGTTTGTCAAAATGAGTGACATGCATTTACTGACTGCAGATGACAAGGATTGAGTTTTCAAAACTCTGTACGGCCATCATGAAGGTTGTGAGTCTGAGCTCCATCACGGTGATTCTGCCGGCATTTGTGTCTGTGGAGAAAGATGCTGGAGCTTCTGTCAGCAGATCCTCATCATCCTCAGCTCTTTCCTCTGCGACCTCAACTGAAAGGTATAATCTAACAACAGGATGAATTATTTCTTATCTTAAACCAAATTATCCTGTATGACAAGTAACAGATGCGAGTATACTAATTATGTTCTTCTTCATGCATACAAATGTATGTTTCAGTAATGTAATACATAGTGTTTCCATGTTCATATTTTCATTAAAGTTTCAATTATCTGTCCCACACTGTAGCTCAGTGGCCACATCTACAGAAAGCACAATCAGGAGTGTCTCTGAGACCTCATCTGAGATGACCAGTGGTCACCTGACTGATATGATGGCCAGAATGAAAGCTGTCCTTGGAACATTGAGGAAAACTGTTGCCTGGTGCCCTCATGGTGAAGAGCAGTCAGCCGTGTCTGAGGTCTCTGACCATGAGGTCTCTGAGAGGACGGATCCTGGCTCTGTGTCTGGACTCTCTGCTCACACTGATGACTTGCCTGGCATAACTAACATCCTGGAAAAGCTCATATCCAGTGGGGATGTTCACATTATTGCCAATAACCTCGTTGGTCAGCTCCAGGATGTTCGTGACAGCCAAACTTCCACTCCTGTGGTTGGACCTCCAGAGCAGACATCAAGTGCCTTTCATGTGGTTAACTCCTATGCAGAGGAGGCCATCAAAAATTTGCTGAGGCCACACCTTCTTCCTCTTGTGGTGTGTAAATCCACTGAAGATGCTGCCTCTCTTAAAACTCCCCCTTCCAGGATCCAAAGTGCCCGGTCATCTGGTATGGACAGACGTAAGCCTTTTCCTGTGGCAATGGCCTCTACATCCCAGAAGCGTGGGGAAGTATTTAATCTGCTAACAAGGGTGATGGTTCACCAGATAATGGACATTGTCCATGGAGCAGGCTTTGGACTGGACAAACAGCAAATTGATGTTGGCTCCACTGCAAATGAGCAGACAAGTGGAGAGAATTCCTCTCTTGTCGACCCTGTTCCTGGTCTACAGAGTAGTGACTACGGCTGTTTGGTCACGGTTCTGATGTTGAGGCTGTTGGCTAAACTCAAAGACCATCAGACGGCCACTGCTGATATGGTGGACACCTCTGGAGAGTTGATCCAGAGAGTCCTCTCCGAGTTCACAGATGCCTCAGGAACACCAAACTTCCAGACATACAGAGACAATTCTAAGATTCAGGCTATCTTCAAAGCCATGGACATGTTTCTTCTGAAGGAATTTGGATCTGAGTCAATCCTACAAAGAGCTGTGGACACTGAGGATGTCTCCTTTGATAACATCTTGTTGAAGGCACTGGGCCAGGAGTTGCTGAACCAGTGTGACACAGAGGCCACATCAGACCCATCAACTCCAAGTGCTTCACGGCCCATTGAGCCTGTGGTTGGAGTGGCAACTGAGCAAAAAGCCAGGAAGATGCTTAAAATGAGGCTCAACATAAAGGTACATAAAGAAGTCTTTGTGAAAAATTACTTCCTAAACTGTTCCTTTTACTGTATGTACTTTGTTACATTAATAATAATTACACTTTTTTTTGTCCCTTCATAATTTAGAAGTGGAAAAGAGGCAGCAAGGAGCCATCTTCTACTGCTTCTACTTCATCTAAGGAGGACATTCCTGTTGTGTCCTCATCCGGACTGAAGCCTCGCAAATACCCCTTTATCATAAGGATGTTTGCTTGTTGCTTTCAAGGCACAGCTGAGCCTTGAGCTTATTTTCTCTCTCTGTCTCTCACTGGCTCTTCAAACACACACACACACACACACACACACACACACACACACACACACACACACACACACACACACACACACACACACACCTTTAATAAAACCATTAATAAATTCCATTCAGTCTGTCATTGATCACTTGAATTGAAGAAGGTGCTGAAAGTGATGATAGGTAGCATCACATTTATTATTCCTCATGATTGTGTTTAATCTAAACACCTATCAAATTCTGTCAAACTTCTATCAATGTTATGGGACAGAGCTGGACAGAGTCATCGTAAGCTTGTCTCCTTCATCCTGCTCGTTTCTCATTGGGTCCTGATTTGCTCAAGACTAGAGAAAATTGCTTCCTTGTCCATACTGACTTGATTGCAAAATTTCATGCAGCGACAGGACGTACGGGTGGGCCCAGGCTACTCTAGATGTAGATTACAAGAGCTTTCCAGGAAGTCACAATAAGTTGTTGTCCAGGTAGTCACTGCTGGAATTCAAACCCAGCATCTCCTGTTTACTAGAGAGGCACTTTAACAACTAAGCCACGGCACCACATGGTAAAAATCAGTTGTGTACCTTCTATATACAACAGCTTACAGGAGTTATACTACTGGAGTATAGATACACACAAACACTGTAAAGCGCACGTGTATATTCATGAGGGATTAGGTGTATAGAGAAACATATACACATGGCATATGTTCAGCATATAAACACATATGTTCAGTGAGATCCACAAATTGCCACACATGCGCACACAGAGCAAGCACATGCTCCGAAAGGTTCAAGTTTGTTGTTAGTGTAAGCAGATGCAATGTGTGAATAACTCTGTGCTGTGACTACGCTATCATGATATCAGCTAGCGCAGGGTGGGGGATGGGGAACAGGGTGAAAGTGAGACAGTAACTAATGCTTGGTGTCTTTATGACTGTTTACCACACACTATCTCTCTCTCATGCATACACACACACACACACACACACACACACACACACACACACACACACACACACACAAATGGGGGAGTTGTAAAAGGGAAAGGCTTCAGTTACACAAACACAAATAGCTCACTATTCATAACACTAATGAGATCTGCCAGGGAAGCCAGACCCCAGGGCCTGAAATACACACAGTCTCCCGTGTGTCTCTCTCTCTCTCACACACACACACACACACACACACACACACACACACACACACACACACACACAGCTCCTCCACTCTACTCCTCTCCCCTTTTTCAATTTTATTTTTTCTTATTCTATCTTTTTCCCATTCCTCACATGTATTTCCCCTCATCAATGTTCTTTAACTTATTGTGGGTCCTTCCATGTTTTTTCCCCTTCCATTACTCCTTTCTTTCCCTCTCTCTCTCTCTCTCTCGCCCATCCCATCCATGCCATTCCTGTCTGATCATTTGCCCTCTCCTATCATGTCCCCCCTCTCCTCTCCTCCTCTCCCCTCTCCTTTCCTCTCTTCTTTCCTCTCCTCTCCCTTCTCCTTTCCTCTCTTCTTTCCTCTCCTCAGGTCACATCCCACATGTTTTACTTTCCACTCTTTTTTTTTTCTTTCTGTCCTCATCCGTCTTCATAAGTCCTCTCAACTCCTAACCTCTAGTTTCGTCTGGTCTGCTCTCGTTCAGTCTGGGGTAAATACAGATCTCTGGAACCTGCCTGCTCTCTCCCACTCCCGACGCTGGCCGATGGTATTTCATTTCCTCTCTGCCAGAAACGGCACTTTCTTAATCCAAACGTGTTACGAAACCGACAAGAGGGAAAGAGAGAGAGAGAGAGAGAGAGAGAGAGAGAGAACTTTATCCTGTAATTGCAGCCCGCGGCTCAGATCTGGGAATGCTGCAACAGGTCTTTAGTTAAGTGCACCTGAAGTGCAGTGCGGTTGGGAGAATGTAGGATGTTTCTCATGTATATAGCGTTGATGGCGGCGGGCGGCCATCTCCATCTCCCGCTAGAGCTCGCTCTGTTCCCACACCACTTTAGGGATCAGGAGAGGCTCTCTAATTACAGGAAGGAAGTGTCAATCAATCCGAAAGCGTACCTGCCGAGCAAGCAAGCAAGCGGCGTGGGGGAGATGGGTGGGGGGGGCTATGCTATGCTCCAGCTCCCACTAACCGGCATCCAATCCACGTGCTGGTCTGTTTATTATTCCTTCCTTATACCTCTGCCTGGATGTGGAATTGAAAACGGGATCACTGGAATCTTCCGCAGCTGGCTAGAGGGGCTTTGAAGCGATCCCGGGGTAATTAACCTTTGGTTGGGAGCATAGCGGGGCCAGGCAGCAGAGGGGTGGGAGGGGAGTTTTTCTGGGGGGGTGGTGTGTGTGTGTGTGGGGGGGTGGAGATGGGTAGACAAGGGAACAAGGGGGTGGGGTGTGGGAGCGGGAAGGGAGGCGCATCGACACAGTGCTTGATGTGGTTTGGGTTCTTTTATGTGACCTATCAGGGGCCTTGGCTGCAAACTCCTGACATGTCAGAGCAACACAACACACGGCAAAGCCAGGTGAACCCTGGGGGGACTTTTGACTCTCCCCTGTGGGCCTGTCAGTACTGTATGTAAAGCAGCTAAAAACAGCAACCCAACCCCACCCCACCTCTACGCATTGGACCCCACACCTCACCCTCCAGCAACCACACATCTGTCCTAATGCCACACCTAATGAGCCCTAGTCTTTGTACTATACTGAAGGGGCCAACATGAACTCGCTTACCCCTCAGAAATTTCCAGAAACACACATCTAATTCTATTTCCCTTTCAATGAATGGGGACCCCAAATAAGGGTCAGAACTTCATACAACCAATTATTGCATATGCTTTTAATTGTGTAGCCTAACTGAATTCTTTAAATTATTATTAAAATATGCCTACCTGCCAACTTTATACAGCTCTTGTATGTCTTTGACATTTTTTTCTCCCACCTGCTTGTAAAAGTATCAACATTCTTGACATCCTTTACTACATGGAATGGAACAAAGCTGCGGCTTAATGTTCCATGGTTCTATGCGTCTGACAAGAAAAAGACCGTGACCTTGAACTTGAACTTGAGTTTGATCTGATGCTGCTCTCAGTGACCCTTAGCCTGGCGCAACAGAGACGCCTTATCTGCCCTGTTTCAGCTCACTCACCGACCCAGTTATCAGATAACACACAACGGGGGGAAACGTTCCCAGGCTGCAAATCAAGGAGAAAATAATGAGACAAAGAAAGAAAGAAAGAAAGAAAGGGAGAGAGGGAGCGAGAGAACAAAAGACACGAGAGAGCCAATGAGCTGTAATCAAAAACAGACAAGCAACCTCAGCAGGCCTCTTGCTTTTCAGCCACTCGAATCCCACGTCCCGTGACAGCCGGGCCTGGCCGGGTCGGGTTGGGCCAGCGAAACGCCTGTGGTGCGGACGGACAGAATGAACAGATAGGTGTCATTCTAATCCCCGTGAAATATCTCTGTGTCTGCTGCCGTCGCCTCAGTCCAGTGCACGGGGGATTTGGGCATTCTATAATAAGACACATGCAGTTCAGGTCGCTGTGCAGATAGCAGTAGCTCCACAAAGGACTCAATAGAAATACTTAGTTCATGAGGGCACGAAAATGAAGTCATTGCACAAGGAGCTTCACTTAGGAGGTATTGATAAGGAAGTCCCGCAATCAACCTTTCTCATAAGCTCAGAGAGGTACAGGACAGTGGTCTGGTCTGACATCAGATACGGTGGGGCTGCTTTGACATTTTACAGGATCCTGCAGAGCAGGATTACCGTTAACACTGGTAGATTACGGCGGCATCAAATGTGCTACCGTATACCACGCAGTGTGCCAGGGCATGTTGATGCCACTCTGTCCGGAGGGAACTGAGGGAGGGCGTCGAGCCAAAAGTTTTTTGCCCCTCTACCATCTAGCAACACAACGCTTTTATTAGGCCTCATATTCTATCCAGTATTGTTGTGTTCCTAAATATCTTAAGTAGATTCTCATTACCTCCTCTGCCAAGGAGGTTATGTTATCGCCGGCGTTTGTGTGTCTGTGTGTCTGTGTACAACATAACTCGAAAAGTACGGCAAGTATTTGGATGAAAATATCACACAACGTGTGCATTGGACATGTAAGAACTGATTAGATTTTGGTGGCGATCGATGATCCAGAATTTATTTTGTGTCTGTGACCACATTGCTTTGGCGGAGGTTTGTGCTCTCTGAGCGCTTTTCTAGTTTCATTATGTTTTTATTTAGCATATTCTATTTTTGTGTTATTATTTCTGGGTAACGCTTTAATTTACAGCCCCTGAAGTATTGGGTAAGTATTAGTAAGTATTAGGTAAGAATGATGTAACAAAAAAGTATCAA
>JAODXP020000019.1:9872541-9890041 GCA_027497455.2 Sardinella longiceps
AGTTTCATTATGTTTTTATTTAGCATATTCTATTTTTGTGTTATTATTTCTGGGTAACGCTTTAATTTACAGCCCCTGAAGTATTGGGTAAGTATTAGGTAAGAATGATGTAACAAAAAAGTATCAAGTACACCCTAATATTGGATGTGGGGGCTGTAAAATGAAGTGAATCCACACATGCCTTTCCTGTAGGCTATACTACGCATCTAGGCTATACCCATTTTGTAATTATGGCAATATTACACATAAAGTTCTATGTTGTTACGTTGTTCTTACCTGTACTTACCCAGTACTTCACGGGCTGTAAAATAAAGCGTGAATGTGTGTTATTCCAGCAAACTTACGCTGTAAGTACTCAGTAATTTATCCCTTGATACTTTTTTGTTACACCATTCTTACCTAATACTTACTAATACTTACCCAGTACTTCAGGGGCTGTAAATTAAAGCGTTACCTTATTGGGTAAATACTATTCTATTATTTTGATACTGTATCTAATATAATGGTGTTTGTGTTAAATATACAGCTATGCACAGAGAAAGTCTTACAGATGCCCGCATGCAGACAAAGTGCTGTCTGTAAACATCAGCAGAAGAATTAAAGTTGGCTATAGTGGAAGCTATAAAAAAAATTGTTGCCTGTGAATGCCTGTAAAATCAGCCACCAGTTGCTGGCTGTCCTGTCCAAGGTGAAAATTCTAATTGAGGTCATTCATTCTGATCCCAGAGGTCCCTTCATTCTTTCCTTTTCCACTGGATCCCAGTGTCTGAGTCACCATCCAGAATTCTCCCCCACACAGTGCCTGAGTCTGAATTACCCCAGTCAACCTTAGGTCAAACCTTTTAAAGGGTTTAACATGGATTAAAACATCCAAACACTGCATACACCCCATTTGATTTCATTCTCATTTAGTGCTGCTCGCCACTGTAAAATTACAGTGGATTCTGCCAGCATGTCATTCTGTGGTGTCTATTACAGACGAAAGCTTCCTCTGCGCCTGTTGAGCCCCTTAGCGGTCGGGGACCTAAGGGGCCATGGGTCATTTTGCGGTGCAATTTCACTAACAATTGAAGTTCCAGATGAGATTTATTATGCATTTTATAAATATCTAAGATGCTGTCGAACCTCAAGCCGTTCCAGCCACATTTAACGTGCCTCTTATGTAACACATTGGTAAGACTTGAACTGTAAGCAATTGCAGTTGTTTATAGTGCACTCAGAAGTGGTCCTTAGCGGAAAACTCAAATCTTTATTTATTCTTCTAGCAGAGAGGCATCATTTTTCAAACCTGCGGCCAGATTAAAGGTGCACTCTGTTATTCTTTAATCTTTGAGGGGGTGCAAAGTGTCAGGAAGTAAGTGGGAGGCCAAGATTCAAACCCCAGTCCTGGTGGTCAATTGGGACCCAAATGTGGTATTGACACCGTAGCCTCTTGCAACCACATCGCCCCCTACAGTCTAGCGTTTTATTCCACAACAATTTAGGTTGAATTCGGAGTATTGTTCAAGGTGGTCCTTCTGAAAAACACTCATTTTTTTGTGCTAAGAAAAACCCAGTTTCTCTACAACAGTCAACCAATCAACATGGTTTTTCAGATGCTGGCAAAGTCAATTTCTGCAAATATATATATATATACACATATATATATATATATATATATATATATTATATATATATATATATTTGGGGCTTTATCTTTCATTGTTTGATTACAGTACATCTAGAATTGAGATACATTATTTATCACGTAAGTTAATTATCATGCCAAGCAATTGCAGATATTATGTAATGACTCATCTGGCAGTAATGTAAGAGGAAGAGCAAGCTAGCAAGCTAGTCACCCTGCAATTACCCATCAGGCAGCAGGCAGCGATTTTATAGCCAGGCGAGTGCCGCCTACTGTGAAAGCGGATGATCATATCAGGCTAGCGATTTTATAAGCACTGGGAGAAAATGTGAGTCGGAGACCCCTTAATCTTCCCTTAGTTCCACAGTCTTTTTATAGGCTCCCCCATGGTGTCAGGGCCAGCCACGTCCTGCACTGTCTCTGCCAACAGGCTGGGCATCACTTGCTGTTTGGAATCTATGGGGTGAGTAGGTTTACTTCAGTGGATACGAACATCCAGCCCCACCCATGACAGACCAGACCGGTGCGGAGAAAGTTACCACCTGGCTCTGGCTGGTTGTCAGGCGCACTTCACAAGAATTTGGGCCACCGTTTGTGGAGGCTAAGGTAACTGCGAGCCCAGGAATTAGGGGTGCAGTCTGATATTTCAGACTGGAGCTAATATTTCCTTAAAGGGACTGTGTGTGAAATTAAAGTGATCTGAAGTTGTCTTGAATGTATCAGTGCTTCTACGACAGAGTGTTACAAGAGTGTGATCCGAAGTGTTGATGGCACTAGCTGGTTAACAAGTTCATTTTAGAGGATATCTGAGCTTTGATGTTTTTCCTTCTGCTCAGGCACTGGCAGTGATTGCCTCTTCAAGTGTTCATGGTCCCTTTTAGAATTAGCCTTTGAATGTCCCTAACCTTAAAGCAGTAATCCGAAGTGAATCAACACGTAGCCCTGCTGTTCTACCTTGTGTAACCCACCTAAAAGTTGGTTACCATAAGCCTAACTTTAGTAATGGCCTGTGCCAAGTAGCTAGATAGAGATAGAATAGAATGACTTTTATTTTGATACATTTCCCCTGAGTAGTCATCTCCTAGGTAACCTGCTGTTTTCGGCTCTCGAGACTTTCACTTCTGCACTTGAATCCACTTTGACTGAACGCTCCTTTGCTCTGTCCCTTAGAAACTTTCTTAAAATTGAAATAGTCTTGAAATCACCTTCGAATCAATTTCTTTTTCCATCTCTACCTTTTCCCTACTTTTTCCTGATGATTGAAGACCTTTGATTTTTCTGTCCCTTTGAACTCCGATTGGTTTTTTATGTACATGATTCTTCTGCGCTGGATGGCGAGTCAGTCCCTGGACCCCTCCTTGAAACCCCCTCGAATCCCTTGAACTGTTGGACCCCTGGAACTCCCAACCCCCCCCTGGATCATTTCCCCAGATAAGCCCCTCATATATACTGATACCCTTTACACCCTACACACCCGGGTTTTGGACAATTTCTTTTAATATTTTTATTTGATACTTCTCTTTTCATTTGATACTTTGAACTTTCTGATTTATTATTTTTATTTATTATTTACTCATTGATATTTAACATTTTGTGTGATTCTTGGTATTTGTTGATATCGATTACTCTTGAAAACCAAAGGAAAAGAAAAGAATAATCTATTTATAATAAATTTATTTAATACTATTTCTACATTTTAAACCTGTGTTGTTGTCAAGTTACTTCCCCCCTTTAGTCGAGCCTACAGTAGACTGGCCTATATAATTTAGAAGCACCTCCATTCTTAGTTTAGTTTAATTTAGAGCTAGAGGGGTGCTACACAAAACTTGGCGAGCCAGAGCCAGGAGGGGGACAGTGTTGACAACTAGGTTAATTGAATTTACCGGTACTGAACTGTGTATTTTAATTGCCCTTTTCACACTTTTTCCACTCTATTTCACTTTTTTTTCACACTTTATCTTTGACATAGTTTTGAATATTGAAACTGTTCTTGAAATGGAAGTAATCAGAGAAAAGAATGTTAAAGTGCCTAATTCAGTCCTAGTCAGTGGTATGAGTGATAGTGATGCAGACGGGGAAATTTATAGCTTTTTGGAGGAACATGGGCCTTTTTCCAGAGTCATACACGTAAGTAGCACTGACCCTGATTTACAGAACACAGTTATAGTGGAGTTTGAGTCAGGACTTTCTGTAGAGAAGCTAGGTCAGCTACCACTCTATAGGCCCTCCCCAGATGACCCCAGGACTGTCCACTCCATTAGGCACCTGTCCAGTGTCTATTCAAGGTACGTTGGGAGTAGCCTTACGCAGACATATCTTAAGTCTTTAAAAGACATAGCTAAATTGAGCGGTCTGGATTTGCAGTCACTTCTGCATGATGAGCTCTCCCGTCTCCAAGGTTCTCTGGGAAATGAAGCAGCCTTTTCCTTTCCATCCATCCCGGCTGAAAGCTCAGGTGTGTCAACGATGCAAAGCCCAGCTGCAACTTTGGACGACCGGCATACAGCTCTTGGCCGCCACCGTTCAGTTTCACCGTCCGGCATGGCAGCCAATGTCCTTGGAGGCACTCCTTCTTCAGTTCAGCTTGGCACTGATGTCCCCTTGGTCAGCAGACGACCATCCTACACTCTTCCTGTGAGTCAGCTCACAACACCTGAGGTGCAGAAGGTGGTAGTGGAGCACATTGTTCGAGGCAGTGACACCATGTCTTCACACAGCAGCACTAAGCTGCGGAACTTCTCTGGCAAGCTGCCTGCTCCTAACCATGAGGTGGACTACGAGACATGGCGCAGCCACACTGAGTTTCTCCTTTCAGACCCAAATGCGTCAGCCATGCACATAACAAGGAAGATTGTGGAGAGTCTGTTGCCTCCTGCAGCCAACCTTGTCAAGCACTTAGGGCCCCATGCCCACGTCAATGCTTACCTGCACATCCTTGATTCAGCTTACGGCACAGTTGAAGATGGCGATGAGCTTTTTGCAAAGTTTCTGAACACCCACCAGGATGCTGGTGAGAAGCCCTCTGCTTACCTGAGCCGTCTGCAGACGGCACTCAACAGGGTTGTGCAAAGAGGAGGCATGTCTCCGGGTGACTCTGACAGTCAGCTGCTGAAGCAGTTTTGTAGAGGCTGCTGGAACAACAGTCTGATCACCACTCTTCAGCTGGAACAGAAGAGAAATGCTCCACCTCCTTTCTCTGACTTGTTACTGCTCCTCAGGACAGAAGAGGATAGACAGGCTGCAAAATCCATCCGGATGTCCCAGCATTTAGGCCTCTCCAGAGCTAAAGTCCAGTCTAAAGCTCACCATGTCTGTGGCTGCAGTGATGAGCTGGAGCTGCTCCCAGACACGCTTTATGCTGGTGAGACGCAGATGAAGAGAGAGATAGCTCAACTGAGAGCTCAGCTTGCCTCTCTGACAGCTTCACAGTCACAGAACTCTTCAAAGAAGAAAGCTTCAGCTGGATCGAAGGCCGACTCCAACCATGCATTGCCCAAGCGTGGGGAGACAGTCTTCAAGAGGCCGAAACCGGGTTATTGTTTTCACTGCGGAGAAGATGGCCACCTCTCCTCAGTGTGCAGTGACCCGGCAAATCCTGAGCTAGTTGACGCCAAGAGGAAGGAACTCCGAGAGAAACAGCAGGCCTGGGATAGAGTCCATGGCGTTTCAGATTCTGCTCATTTAAACCAAGAATAGTTCCTGTTATGGGGCAAACAGGAGCTGACACACCCCCCTGCCTCACCATGATTCCACCAACTAAAGCTAGGCTGTGTTATGTTGGCTCAAAGGACAATTCCAGACTTCCACCAGGGCTCATCGGTCATAAATGCACTGCCAACCTCACCATCTCCGGCGTGCACTGCAACAGTCTGCTTGACACGGGCTCTCAAGTGACAACGGTATCTTTGACGTTTTATGAAGACCACCTGTCCCATCATCCTATCAAGCCCATGAGTCATCTTTTGGAAGTTGAGGGAGCTAATGGACAATCCGTTCCATACCTCGGGTATGTGGAGCTCGAGATAGCTTTCCCTAAAGAGTTCATTACCACCGAACCTGAAGTACACACCTTGGCTTTAGTTATCCCTGACATCCGCTCCAGCAGTGACATACCTGTCCTCATTGGCACCAACACACTGGACATGTTATATGATGAGCACTGTGATCACCACACCTCCTCTCCGACCTCCTCTTTGCCTGGATACACACAGATTTTGAAGATGCTGGCACTGAGAAAGCATCAACGAACAAGTGGACACCTTGGCACAGTTGCACTAAGAGGGAAAGAGCGACAAGTAGTTCCAGCTGGAGGGAAAGTTCCACTGGAAGGTCACGTCAGCACCAGCAATGTCACCGCTGAAACTTGTGCCCTGATTGAACATCCTACCACGTCAACCTTGCCAGGTGGAGTCTTTGTGGACACCTGTCTCATCACGTTGCCATCACAGCATCCTTTCAAGCTTCCTGTGTGGGTGCGGAATGAAACAGAGCATGACATCATTTTGCCTGCCAACTGTGTCATTGCTGAGCTGACCATTCCCCATGATATCCTTCCCAGCCCCTCTCCGGAATCAAAGCAGACTGAAACAGTCAAGTGTTGTCAGCTGTCCTACCAACAGCCATGTTCAGCTGAAACACCTGACTTGAGGTTTGACTTTGGCGACTCTCCATTACCAGAGTCTTGGAAGAACAGAGTCACGCACACCTTGAACCATTTTTCTGACGTCTTCGCCCACCATGAACTGGATTATGGCCATGCAACCAAAGTGAAACACCATATCAAGCTTAATGATGAAACACCATTCAAGCAACGGTCAAGGCCAATCCACCCCCAAGACTATGAGGCAGTCCGAAAACACCTCCGGACCCTCCTTGATGCGGGCATTATCCGGGAGTCTGAATCGCCATATTCCTCCCCCATTGTAGTCGTCAGAAAGAAGAGTGGCGATGTCAGACTGTGTGTAGACTACAGGAAGTTGAACAACCAGACCATCAAAGATGCCTATGCACTGCCAAATGTGGAAGAGACCTTCTCTGCTCTCTCTGGGTCCCAGTGGTTCTCAGTCATGGACCTGAAGTCTGGGTACTACCAGATCGAGATGGAAGAGATTGACAAGCCAAAGACTGCCTTCGTCTGTCCATTGGGTTTCTACGAGTTCAATCGTATGCCCCAGGGAATAACAAACGCCCCCTCTACCTTCCAACGTCTGATGGAGAAGTGCATGGGAGACATCAATTTGAAAGAAGTCCTTGTCTTCATTGATGACCTGATTGTGTTCTCTAAGACTTTGGAAGAGCATGAAACCAGGCTGACACATGTACTGACGCGACTTAGAGAAAATGGTCTGAAGTTGTCGCCAGACAAGTGTCGGTTCTTCCAGACCTCTGTGCGCTATCTGGGACATGTCGTCTCAAGGGATGGAGTCCACACTGATCCAGAGAAGATAAGAGCCTTGACCACCTGGCCAGTGCCCAAGACTCTCAAAGAGCTTCAGTCTTTCCTGGGGTTCTCGGGATATTACCGCCGCTTTGTCAGGGACTATTCTAAGATCGTGAAACCCCTGAATGCCCTCACCACCGGCTACCCCCCTGCTCGGAAGGGGCAAAAGAGCAAGACTGGCAGTGACGTGAATTACTTCCATCCAAAAGAGCCATTTGCCAACCGCTGGACTCCTGCATGCCAGCATGCCTTTGAGACACTCATTGAACGACTGACCACCTCTCCTGTCCTTGGGTTCGCTAATCCAAAGCTGCCCTATGTGCTTCACACTGATGCCAGCACCACCGGCCTAGGAGCAGCCTTGTATCAAGAGCAAGATGGGAAAAGCCGTGTCATCGCGTTTGCCAGTAGAGGTCTGTCGTCCAGTGAGTCCAGGTATCCAGCACACAAGTTGGAGTTTTTGGCTTTGAAGTGGGCTATTGTTGACAAGTTTCACGACTACCTGTACGGAAACACCTTTACAGTAATCACGGACAATAACCCCTTGACGTACATACTCACCTCTGCAAAGCTGGATGCAGCAAGCTACCGCTGGTTGGCGGCTCTCTCCACCTTTGACTTCAACATCAAGTACAGAGCTGGGAAACAGAACCAGGATGCAGACGGACTCTCCAGGCGCCCTCACAGTGAGGTTGTGTGTGATCCAGCATCGCTGGAAGAAGAACAGAGAATTCAGCAGTTCACCTCCCACCATTTGTCCTCTTCGGCTGTTGACATCCACTTACCTGCTGATGTAGTCTCTGCTGCCTGTCACAAACATGTCCTCTGTAATACTGTGCCTGAGTCCCCGCCTGTGACGCTGGTCGAATCCCTCGCACTCCATCCTGAGGCTGTACCAGATGCCTTTGATGAGGATGACTGCCTTGAAGGACGAGCCACCATCCCCCGGTTTTCTGAGGAAGAGCTTGGGCGACAACAGAGGGCTGATCCCATCATAGGCCGAGTCATAGCTCTGCTTGAATTAGGTGAACAGCCTACACGCCATTTCAGGGCTGATTCTCCTGAGCTCAAGTTGATGGTAAGAGAGTGGCACCGGCTGGAACTCAAGAATGGCATCCTGTATAGGAACCGCCAGTGCGACTCCCGGCCTGTTTGTCAGCTCGTGCTACCCCAAGAGTTAAGACCAGCCGTACTCAGGGATTTGCACGATGACATTGGGCATCTTGGAGTTGAACGCACTTTGGAACTGGTGAGATCCAGATTCTACTGGCCGAAGATGGCTTCTGATGTTGAAAGGAAGATCAAGTCCTGTGGCCGATGTGTCAGGCGAAAGTCTCAGCCAGAGAAAGCTGCACCCCTTGTCAACATCCAGACAACTAGGCCAATGGAGCTGGTCTGTATGGATTTTCTGTCTCTGGAACCTGATCGCAACACCAAAGACATCCTGGTGATCACCGACCATTACACCAAATATGCAGTGGCTGTTCCAACTAAAGATCAGAAAGCCTGCACGGTCGCCAGGTGTCTATGGGAGCAGTTCTTTGTCCACTATGGATTCCCAGAGAGACTCCACAGTGACCAGGGCCGAGACTTTGAATCACACACCATCAAGGAACTCTGTGCCATCACTGGGGTGAGGAAGGTGAGGACCAGTCCTTACCATCCACGAGGAAACCCAGTGGAGAGATACAACCGCACCCTCCTGAGTATGCTGGGAACCTTGAAGGATAAGGAGAAGAGCAGATGGCGTGATTTTGTGAAACCCCTCACCCACGCCTACAACTGCACAAAGAATGAGGTCACTGGGTTCTCCCCTTATGAGCTCATGTTCGGCAGACAGCCTCGCCTTCCAGTTGACATCGCTTTTGGATTGCCAGTTAGAGGTGTCCAATCTACCTCCCACTCTCAGTATGTGAGAAACCTCAAGTCTCACCTCAAGGAGAGTTATGAGCTGGCAATGAAGAATGCAGAGAAGGTTGCTGGCCGAAATAAGAGACGCTTTGACAAGTCTGTCCGTGCGTCTGCTCTGGCGGAGGGAGACCGTGTCCTCGTTCGAAACCTGCGGCTACGGAACAAGCACAAGCTGGCTGACCGTTGGGAACCTGGCATCTACAGGGTGACCAAGCAAGTCGGTGACCTACCTGTGTATGTCGTCCAACCTGAGGAGACAGATGGTCCAACCCGCACTCTACACAGAGACTTGCTGCTGCCTTGTGGGATCTTGATGGATGAGGAAAGAGAAGAGCACGTGGAGGTCAGAGGGAAGCGACCCAGAACTAGAAACAACCCTGTTCAGTCGTCAGGGAGTGAAGCTTCAGACTCAGAAAGTGATACCTCGTCTTGCTGCTCTAAAGATCCTCCAAGTCTTCATGTGCAAAGGGTCACCAGAGTCTACAGGAAGCGTCACAATGACTCCCCTGCTGTTCTCCCATCCGGACCTGAAAGGTCTGAAGAACACTTACCTGTTGGATGCCTGGATGACGCCTTACCTGTTCATGAGCCTGCCGCCGAAGGTCCTGTGCGTGCCGCTGTTGGCGATCTTCTCCGTCCTGCTGCCGCTGAGGGTCCTGTCCATGCTGCTGCCACTGAAAGTCCTGCCCGAGCTGCTGTCACTGAAGGTCCTGCCCGAGCTGCTGCTGCTGAAGGTCCTGTCCGAGCTGCTGTCGCTGAAGGTCCTGTCCGTGCTGCTGCCGCTGAAGGTCCTGTCCGAGCTGCTGTTGCTGAAGGTCCTGTCCGTGCTGCTGCCGCTGAAGGTCCTGTCCGTGCTGCTGCCGATGAAGGTCCTGCCCAAGCTGCTGCCGCAGAAGGTACTATTCATGGTGCCACAGTCCCAGGAGGCCCCGTCTCTAATGCCACAGCTACGGATGACTGTCGTAGAGATGACCCCCTCCTAGGGAACATTGAGGGAGAGCCCTTGGAAGCACCTGAGATCCAAGATGTGCCAGATGAAGTGCCTGTTGATGACCTTTCCACTAGGAGATCTAAGAGATCGCGGAGAGCTCCCAGCCGTTTTCAGTATTCCCAGTTAGGGAACCCCTTTATTTCCTTTGCCCACACCATATTGGATGGTTTTAATAGGGCCAAGGTGTCTTTTAAAAGATAACCACTCACTCCTGAGGATATAGGCTAGCTTTCAGAAAGGTAGACTTGTAGACACCCATGGAGGGACTCAGGGTGATTTAAAGGGGGAGGGTGTAACCCACCTAAAAGTTGGTTACCATAAGCCTAACTTTAGTAATGGCCTGTGCCAAGTAGCTAGATAGAGATAGAATAGAATGACTTTTATTTTGATACATTTCCCCTGAGTAGTCATCTCCTAGGTAACCTGCTGTTTTCGGCTCTCGAGACTTTCACTTCTGCACTTGAATCCACTTTGACTGAACGCTCCTTTGCTCTGTCCCTTAGAAACTTTCTTAAAATTGAAATAGTCTTGAAATCACCTTCGAATCAATTTCTTTTTCCATCTCTACCTTTTCCCTACTTTTTCCTGATGATTGAAGACCTTTGATTTTTCTGTCCCTTTGAACTCCGATTGGTTTTTTATGTACATGATTCTTCTGCGCTGGATGGCGAGTCAGTCCCTGGACCCCTCCTTGAAACCCCCTCGAATCCCTTGAACTGTTGACCCCCCTGTTGGACCCCTGGAACTCCCAACCCCCCCCTGGATCATTTCCCCAGATAAGCCCCTCATATATACTGATACCCTTTACACCCTACACACCCGGGTTTTGGACAATTTCTTTTAATATTTTTATTTGATACTTCTCTTTTCATTTGATACTTTGAACTTTCTGATTTATTATTTTTATTTATTATTTACTCATTGATATTTAACATTTTGTGTGATTCTTGGTATTTGTTGATATCGATTACTCTTGAAAACCAAAGGAAAAGAAAAGAATAATCTATTTATAATAAATTTATTTAATACTATTTCTACATTTTAAACCTGTGTTGTTGTCAAGTTACTTCCCCCCTTTAGTCGAGCCTACAGTAGACTGGCCTATATAATTTAGAAGCACCTCCATTCTTAGTTTAGTTTAATTTAGAGCTAGAGGGGTGCTACCTTGCAAAGCACTATTTGTAGCCAACACAATGACCGAATTCCGTGCAACACAGACTGAGATAACGAAACGGCAGCTAATGGTAACAGAATGGGGCATGTCAAAACGAAACCAAATCGACATTGGAAACCAAAAATGTCCATGCAAAGTTTGCTGAGGAGTATTACAGATAAGGAAATTGCTATGAATTTATAAATGGCAAAACAGATCTGCAGAGATAGAAAAAAAAAACAATGTGCATAAAGTGTTTCATAGCTGTTCTTTAAAATGTTTTTCATGTTCATATGCTAATTCTCATGTTTCCAGCTACATTTTTAAATAGTTATTTTTTATCTTTATTTTTATTTTTTTCAATTCTTGTGATGACCTTAGAAATTGTGGGAAGAACAAAATGTAGCTTTATTATTGACAAGTTTTTCTAATTTTTGTCACAATATTGGTAGATAATGTAACTCCCAAGATAATGTAACTACCAAGATTGTAATCTTACACCTCAACCAACACCAGAAAAACGACACATGCTAATTTCATGAAGATGAGAGGGAGGCTTAAAACATGTCTTAAAAGGTCATGTGATCCTTAAGCCAGTAAACTTAATTCCCCGTTGATAGTGACACTCTCGCTGGACCTTTGAGGGGTGAGGGAATCAGCTGGCCCTGGGCCAATGCTGAGGCAGACAAATTTTGTGTAATTTTGTGGGAGGGGGTGTTGTTGATGCACACGCTGAGCATGTCACTGTGGAGGCACACACACATTCACAAGATAAGACCTCATCATGCCAGGCTAGTTTTTGAGGTCATCCAGCCCTTTAATCTAGTGAAGTAGTGTAGTGTAGTGTAGGAAGTGTAGTGGTCATAGTGCACTGTTATTACAATGTTATTACAACAAACTAATACATGATCTTACAAAATCTTATACTACATATATTACTAATATATTACATACCTATACCATGTTACAATAGTAACTACCTGTTACTCTTCACTTAACAAATACTTAAGACAAAAAGACACAAAATATACTCAAGGGATATGTTGAGTCAACTAAGCTAATGAGGTGAAGGGAAAATTAAACTGAAATGGTATATCCCTCCCATTTAGCGTTAGCTGCCGTACCAAAATTTCTCATTATTCCTCCCACAGACAGTAAGTGGAGATCAGTTTTAGGATGAGGTGATTTAACACACAGTGAGGCCTATTTCCTGACTATGAGGCACAACTGTGTAAGACAGCCTACAATCTCATTCTCATTCAAATATGACTCATCGCTCCTAATTTATTTGTTTATTTGTTCATGACCTCAAACAGATGCACTTTATATGAGTTGAAATATGAGTTTAGGGGCATACTGTAAAATAGTTTTCTACGAGAACTCTGTGTATGTGTGTGTGTGTGTGTGTGTGTGTGTGTGTGTGTGTGTGTGTGTGTGACAGGACAACATACTGTAAGTGTGTATTTTGGTCTGGGGAGAGCGTGACGCAGACAGGCTGCTGATGGGAGCTGTCGTCTGAGAGGAGAGGGGCAGGTCTCTTGCGCAGTGGTGGTCTCTTGCGTAGTCAGCATACCCCCTGTGGAATGGGCGCCTGACTACCCTGAAAGAGAGGACTCAATCTAACACACACACACACACACACACACACACACACACACACTCTCTCTCTCTTCTCTCTCTCTGGCTGCCTCTCCAAGTGCTCTACAGCCCCGTTCTCTCTCTCTCTGTCTTTCATTCATGATTCCTTTCACTTCTTCACACCCTGCATATCTTTTCTGCCCAGCTCCCTACTTCAACACCTGACATGTCACGTAAATCTTTGTCCTTCATGATTGTAATTTGGTTTGTGCCTGTCTGTCTCTCTCTCTCTCTCTCTCTCTCTCTCTCTCTCTCTCTCTCCTCTGCCCCCCACAAACTCACCTCATCACCCAAAGGGAATCCACCGCGTGGTTGTCCTGAAATGGAATCCTCAGAATAGTCGGGTGGTGACAGGGGCAACCAGGTTTTCCTTCGTCTCTTGGTGAACTGTGTGGGGCTACAGCTACAGTGGTGAAAGTCTATGACAGGCTGGGGGGATGGGGGGGCGGTTAAAGTTTGGCATGAGCGTCAGGGGTGGCATGCAAAATCTCTGCCCACCCCTGTATCTGTTGCCTGCAGAAGTATGTGGCACTGCAATGCTTACTGTAGGCCGTGTTTCTGCTGGGAAAGCCAGTCTAATACCCGGTATGACTTGTGCCATTGTTACGTAACCCAGGGGGATTGGCTTGTATTTTTTTAGCATGAAAATGTATTTGTTCAGTAATGGATCCATGCAAATGCAAGCATGTGCTGTGTTGAAGTGTAAGTGTGTGTGTGTTGGTGTTGGTGTGTTTGTCTGTGTGGGTAAATATTTGTGTGTGTGAGAGTGTGTGTGTATTTTTGTACACACTTCTCATCCTCCTGTTCTCAACCTTTTATCCAGCCCCCCACCCCCCATACAACCCCAACTTATTTACCCCCTCTCTTACCCCCTCACCCCCAACCCCACCTCAGCAGTCTTGTGACAGAGCAGTCAGTATTTCAGGGCAGGGGGGGTGGGGGTGGTTCATAGCGTCAAGTTGGCGGGGGGTGAAGGGGAGTGTGTGTGTGTGTGTGTGTGGGGGGGGGGGGGGGTCTGAGTTTGGGTGGAGGGGCACAGCCTGAAAGCTGACTCCCGGCTCCAGTGTTCGATTTCAAACTGTGGCCTGCAAAGTGCCTCTGGCCTGTCTGACCCGCCTCTCCTCTCCCAAGTTCTCGCTCGCTCACTTGTTCGCTTGTTCCCTCGCTGCAGGAGCACCAACAGCGTTAGCAACAGCCAGACCAACAACAACCAGCAGCAGCAACAGCACCACCAATGACAGGGAGGAGTCAGTAGACCTGCCTCTCAGGTCCTATAGTCTAGAGTGTATAACCTTGAGAAAGGAGTCAGTGTGCTGAGGAGATCGACACAATTAGATTTTTACAAAAGGTTAAGTGCTGCTGTCAGGTTGTGACAATCAGCTGCACCAAATTCAGGGCCCTAGGAACAAGCAATGGCCATTGCCCCCCTCACCCCCTGGTATACACTTCCAGACTCCTCCAGGGCTCTCCCTCAACTTGGGGCCCTGGTAACTCCCCCACTGCAACGTCCCTGGTTGTGTCCTAAAATGCCCAAACAGTTCTCCTTTGTCTATCATTGTAAAAGGCCACCACATAACACACCAATGACTGTGTCAGGCCCAGTTCATTTTTGACACGATGGAGGTCAGTATCAGACCAGTATCAGTATCACAAAAACATTTCATTTACATATTCTAGATTTATACAGGATTCACACAATATCATTAACTCAGTTTTCACAAAAATGGTGTTTAGGGGGTTTTGCATCTGAACTCTTCAAATGCAGTTCTTATTAAATTCATGTGATTCCCAGGCTGGGAACCTGTAGCACATATGCAAATTATGGAACGCCAAATGCATTGGAAGCAAATTATGGAACGGCAAAAGCAATTTTTTTTTTTCCCTTTGGCATTTGGCATTCTCTCAAACGATAAGGGTGAGTTGTTGATTCCTGCCATCATGTCTTGGCTCCAGGGTGTATGGCAGCCGCACCTACCACTCGTGCATGTTCACACACACACACACACACACACACACACACACACACACACACACACACACACAATATACATATTACTCTACACGTACAGGTCTCCTACACACCTTATCTTTATCTCTTAGATTGCACAAGGCATACAGATACCACCTTTTGGCAAACACTCCACGGCTAACATTAAAAAGGGTTTGAGAACTGAGAATGCTTCGGCTTTGATGATTGGGCATAATAGAAGGCCTCATTGGCCTATAAGTGTTTTGTTTTTGCCAGTTGGTCTCAGCAGGACTACAGTATAAGTGCTGTGTTTCTGTGGTGGGCTCCAGAGTGGTATTTCCTGGCATAAAATAACACTTAAAAAAAAAATCAGGTCTGTGTGTGCAACATGCCTGATCTTATCTAGTTTATCTTTCACGGAGGTAAGAGAGATAAGAATCTGGGCCAAATTATTCTTAAAGACCACTAATGTAAACACACTAACACACACACACACACACACTAACACACACTCTTTCTTTTTCCAGCTTTCCATCTCTAAGAGACCTCTCACACAGAGAGCCTGGAGGAGGCATGGGAAACTACCGTGTGTGTGTGTGTGTGTGTGTGTGTGTGTGTGTGTGTGTGTGTGTGTGTTTGCATGTGTGTGTGAGCCAGCAAGAGTGTTTACATATCCCCAAGAGCTTATCTCTGTTGGCATAGTGCAGGGAGGAACTCTGTCTCACCTTGAACTTGCTAGTGTGTGGGGCAGGCCCTTGCTCTAGGGGGAAAGATAAGGCCATATCCTCCCATCCCAGCCCTAGTCAACCCCCACCTCCCTCCCTCCCTGTGTTCTTGCCTCTGCCTGAATACACTCATGGAGGGCATGGCATCTCTGCAGCCTGAGCTGTGAAACACTCACTCCCCTGCACAGCGTGGATGAGAAATCCCCTGTTCAGTCCATGTGTCTCTGCCTTCCTACCCCGTCCCCCTCCCCTCCCACACACACACACACACACACACACACACCAACGACTGTGTGTTATCTTCCTTCTTTTGATTTGTTTTTCCACCATGCTTTGGCGCTCCGCTCAGGTCTGTTTTTGTTTCACTCTCACTCACTGCCATCTCTCATGATGTGCAATCCATGTGTGCAGATCCTATCGTATCTCATTCTCTTGCTTTCATCTCCTTTGTGTGTGTGTGTGTGTGTGTGTGTGTGTGTGTGTGTGTGTGTGTGGCACACACCGCTCAACTCATCTAAATGTGGCTCCATTATATTTAGTCGTATTTATGTTGCCTAAAAGGCGTAGCCCCCTTGCTTGCCACCCCCCATTCAGTCTCCCTCTCCCACCCACCCCCCTTCCAAGTGTAATGTTGTCATTCCTGGGAGATAGCTAGGTATTTTTAGCTGGTGCCGCCTATCTCAGACTTTTATAAATCATTGTCTGGTTGGCGAGGATGCTCGATTTACGGCCTGGCGTGGTGTGTTTTTATGACACGCCAACATTCATCTGCTTTTCCACACCCACCCACCCATTGCCGCCGCCGCCGCCGCCGCCACGGCTGTAGTCTCATATCTGATCTCTGCAGGCATTCTACTGTTGCTGGGGGAGGGCAAAGGCAGAGTGGGTGAGAAACAAACACACTTACAGCAACTGGGGTGGTACACACACATGTTTGACTCTATGGTAGTATAGACGCAACTTTGCTGCCACACACACAGACACATACAGTATGTACTGTACATATTATACGTATATGTGTACACAGAAACTTTTTATTATACACTGACACACACACACTCACATACAGTATATACATAGTGACACACACACACACACATATACAGACAGACACACAAACACAAACAAATGCAGTCAAACTCCACATTTGTATGAGCTAGGGTTGGTGCACAAGATTCTACAGTAGACGTGACTTAGCTGATACACACACACACACAAACATATGCATATAGGCCTACACTGACACACACACTCACATACATACCGTAGTGACATAGCTACATAGTGACACACACACACACACACACACACACAAATGCAGTCAAACTCCACGTCTGTAATAGCTAGAGGTTCATTTGAGGACAGTTGAGGCCTGAGTCAATGTGGGACGGGATGAAAGGAATTCATATAAGGGAATAAAGAGAATGTTTAGGGTGCTATGGCAGAGATCCATGTAGCCAGACACTTGTTTTACGATAACATTGTAAGCATCCTTTGACCAGGACGTTTGCTTCATACTGTTACATTGTATAGTCATCTTTTAGTTACCAGCTGATTCTACCTTAGTAAGTGACTGTTTTTTTTGCTTCTTTCTTTCTTTATTTGTTTGTTTTTTGTTGTCACCCCCTCTACAATAGTAGAAAGACACTGTGTAAAACAATGCTTTTTTATTTTGTTGCAGACATATACATACATATAATCAGTCACTCCATGGAACACTCCTCAAGGCAAAGTCATGGAAAATCTACATGCTACATGGTTTCCATGCACCAACAACAGCAACAGCACAAACAACACTGTCTCAGCAAGCAGCGTCATGCAAAACATAAACAAGCATTCCGACACTGGTGAGCAAGGCTACCCATCCCAAGGGACCTCCTCCCTCCCAATGAAGGTAATGGAATTACTATACAATTACAGCCCTTCTCATCATCCACGTCATCATCATCATCATCATCATCATCATCATCATCATCATGATACACCTTTCAGGCTGCTCCCATGCAGTCTCCATCCCTCCCAGCTGACGTGTCCTCTGGTGACGAG
>JAODXP020000019.1:9892541-9896369 GCA_027497455.2 Sardinella longiceps
TGTCCACTTCACCACTATGCATAAACAAGACTCATGCTGCTTCAGCTATCCTGTTTACACTCCCTCTCCAATCAACAAACATCCAACAATGCAGGGGCTCTTATTAAATATCATGGGTTGGGGTTTGGTTGGAGGGGGTTTGCATCATTAGTGGAAAGTCATAACAGCAGGGTGAATGGTGCGATGCAATGAGGTGTGTGTGTGTGTGTGTGCGTGTGCGTGTGTGTATGTGTGTGTATATGTATGTATGTACAGTATGTGTGTGTGCGTGCGTGCGCACGTGCGTGTGTGCGTTCGTTCGTTGTTGTATTTACAAGGAAATAGACATTAATCACCCCAAGGGAACCAAAAACAAAAAACCTGCTTTCATGTGTATACAGTATTTGTCCTTGTCCAGTTTTGAAATATATGACAGGTTTATGGTTAATGTTATGGTTAATGTTATGCTATGGTGTGTAAGTCAGTTGAGGTGATTCAAGGTCGCATTACACTCATCTGGTTATATTTACTCACTGTCTGTATAGAGTGTTTCGGCAACGATAAAAACAAAAACAAACCTTGAATGTTGATCCCAAACCACTTCCGCTATGTTACAATAACATAATATGGAACGTTATAGTAAAAGGGCAACCTTGCTGGAATATCTATCAAACTATGAACAGTCTTGAGATTAAAGTCAATCATGTAGCTCCCTCAGATAATCTATTCAATATTTTTCAGAGGACAGCAGGAGACTTCTTGAGTGACAAGGTCAAGAGTTCACGGTTATTTCTGGTGCAACAATATCTGTGTTATAAAGTAACATTTGAAAACATGCTTTTTACTTTGCACTGCTTTGAATAAACAAAGAAAAATTTCCCATTATTGTCAAAGCCTTTTTCACAGAAACAAAAAGTGGTTTAAAGATTTTATCTCAGCAGACCATTGTTCTGTTGAATTTGACTTGAGGTAGATGAATATTGCTACTCATGCTCAGATTGTAATGGCTACAACTTGTAACTTGTAAGATGTGCAATGGTTCACTCACGTTTTGACAGTTTTAGGAAACATACCTTTAGACCAGAGGAAATAGAGGCAGTTTTCACTGCATATTTATCTTCTCTTAGAGAATTCCATTGAGTGATCCTGGGGTGGACCCCCAATGTTTGAGTAACATTAATTGGCCCAGTGTGATGGGAAACATATGCCTATTAATAATTTGGTTCCATGTTTCGTATTCCTTTTTACTGACATTCCAGAGGTGAAATGTGGACATGAAAGCATTCCTGTTGAGGTCACATACAGTAGACACATGCACATATAAACACACACACACGCACTCACACACATTAACATTAACATAACTGTCCCATTCATAACGTTTGTTTGGTCTCACTCTCCGATTGTACACACGCACGCACGCACGCACGCACACACACACACACAAATTCTGTCCCATTCAACATCTTTTGGTCTCACACTCTCTGATTGTACATACACACAGAGAGAGAGAGAGAGAGAGAGAGAGAGAGAGAGAGAGAGAGAGAGAGAGAGAGAGAGAGAGTCAGTCTTCATCTTCAGTCCTTCATCTACCTAAAAATGAATTAAGCAAGATCACTATGTCAAGCAGTTTTTTTTTTTTTTTTTAAAAGAACCGTCAACTCACTGCAGTTTATTCGAGTTAGAATTTGTTGGTGTTCGCTGTAAAACTCTGTTGGACTAGTTTGCAGTTGAACACCACATGAAAGCCTGATGATTCACCCCATCACTCTCCTAATGCATTGTCTTTGTGTTTGGTCTGCTGTCTCTTCTTCGCTGGTTATCTACTTCCCTCTGCTGCCAGGATCTCCGTGGCACACCTGACCCTGCCAAGGTAAATATACACACGGCTGTAACCTGATCTCTTTGCCCTACAGAAATCACACACACTCTGATTCAGCTTTCCCTAGGGCATGTCGGCACACCAGGATCTGATTTCTGCCTGCCCGAGCAACCACCCACACCCCCACCCATGCTGCATCGAGCTTGACCCCCACTTACACACACACACACACACACACACACACACACACACACACCACACACACACGGGCTGTTACCATCACACACAGTAAATTTCCACACAGAGAGTGCATTTATGCATTCTTTCTTTCTTTCTTTCTTTCTTGTTCCCTTGTCTATTGTTCAGTTTTGTTTAGTTTAGTTTTTTTTTTCTCTGGGAGAGATACCAGATATCTGTCCTCACAGGAGATTAAGCCTTGTCAAAGCAAAGTTCACCACCATTTTAAAGTGAGACTAACATGGCTATTGAAAAAAAAAATGTTAGCCCAAACACTTATGAGGGAAATTGAGGACAGTTTTATCAGCCATGTTGAATCTCAATGCCCCACCAAACCTGTATGTGGCTGCTTGCACAGGCAACATGGGAGAAATGACTTGCAGCCTTGCTCTCTTCACTGTCTACATTCAATTCAAAGTTGTCTGCCATCCAGGCAGGCTGCAGCTAAAAACTTCGTTTCAGACAACATAGCTGGACAGATAATTAGAACAACAGCTGATTTAAATTAATTGTTCAGGTGCTGTTGCCAAGATCTTGAAAGATGACTAAACAATTCCATAGAATGTTGGGCAGCATGAACGATACAGTACATCTATGCTTTTCAAAATTGGACAAACCGATGGTGCCTTTGATGGCAGTTTTTATGTATTTATGTGACTTGACTTGATATGACTATCATAAAAATACAGTAGAGCCTTTAATGTTGTTGCCTGGCTTACATTGTTTGGATAATATGTCCCATGTGTGACCAATCACAAGTCCCTATGGATCATTGCTGTCCAAAGATCTGCGATGAGAAGGGCTGCAACGTTCTACAAACCAGCGACGTTGTAAAACTCTGAAACTTGTGTTGAATCTTTTGCGACGGCTTGCAACTGCTTGCAATGGCATGCGACGATTGATTCACACTGTCGCAACTCTTCTCTAAAACCGTCTCATCTCGTTGCAGATCTTCAGTCTGACTTGAGCTATTATAGGTAGTTTTACACCAAAGCCTCACAATTTGAGCTTTAATTTGCTTTAATTTGAGCATATTCTATCAGCCAATTGTGAAGCCAATCCATGAGTGCTTAGGGAAGGGGGGGGTATTAGGATTCAGCCAATAACTTCTGAGCAAAGTGGAACTCTAATCCAGGGCTGTTTCAAGGTACTTGGGGGCCCCAAGCAAACAGGAAATGGGGGCCCTTCACTCCCCGTAAATACTTACACGAACCACATTGTTATAATTTTCAAACATCATCAATATAATTATTTGTATTGTACAGTTGTCTAACTCCAATTTCAAAGTCATTTTTGTTGAAAAACACCACCAACTTAACTACTACAATGATTAAGCAGTCGATCTTGGGGGCCCCTTTCAGCCTGGGGCCCCAGGCAATTGCCTGGTGTGCCTGCCTTGTTGCGACGGCCCTGCTCTAATCCGATTCCTCAATACTGCCAGTGTGTGAGCTGAGCTGCCATGTAATGGCCTCTCTGGATTGGGCTATTTCAAGCCTCTCCCAGGGCAAATTGCGAGGCCCAGGCATGAAACATTAGCTCTGCCCTGTGTGGTTTGGAGCGCGGCCATAAACACAGGTGAAAGATTTACTGAAGGTGCCATAGCGCTCATTGCTGATTGTCTTGAGAGACAAATGGGTTCCTGTGCGTTGGCCTCTTAGGCATATCTCCATAAAATAAAAAGGGTTTTGTCCCGGCTTAGAGAGCACCTCTTAGGTGCCAATTAGAACCAAATGCTTCTGGATCGAGCGCTGAATAGCGCCCATGTGCCAGCTGTTAATTTGCTAGTGCAT
>JAODXP020000019.1:9896469-9903969 GCA_027497455.2 Sardinella longiceps
CTTGCAAAGCACTATTTGTAGCCAACACAATGACCGAATTCCGTGCAACACAGACTGAGATAACGAAACGGCAGCTAATGGTAACAGAATGGGGCATGTCAAAACGAAACCAAAAATCGTCCATTGCAAAGGTCCAAGAATGTCACATGACAACATGTTTGCTTGTCTGGAGTTTTACAGATAAGTGGAAATTGCTATGAATTTATAAATGGCAAAACAGATCTGCAGAGATAGAAAAAAAAAACCAATGTGCATAAAGTGTTTCATAGCTGTTCTTTAAAATGTTTTTCATGTTCATATGCTAATTCTCATGTTTCCAGCTACATTTTTAAATAGTTATTTTTTATCTTTATTTTTATTTTTTTCAATTCTTGTGATGACCTTAGAAATTGTGGGAAGAACAAAATGTAGCTTTATTATTGACAAGTTTTTCTAATTTTTGTCACAATATTGGTAGATAATGTAACTACCAAGATAATGTAACTACCAAGATTGTAATCTTACACCTCAACCAACACCAGAAAAACGACACATGCTAATTTCATGAAGATGAGAGGGAGGCTTAAAACATGTCTTAAAAGGTCATGTGATCCTTAAGCCAGTAAACTTAATTCCCCGTTGATAGTGACACTCTCGCTGGACCTTTGAGGGGTGAGGGAATCAGCTGGCCCTGGGCCAATGCTGAGGCAGACAAATTTTGTGTAATTTTGTGGGAGGGGGTGTTGTTGATGCACACGCTGAGCATGTCACTGTGGAGGCACACACACATTCACAAGATAAGACCTCATCATGCCAGGCTAGTTTTTGAGGTCATCCAGCCCTTTAATCTAGTGAAGTAGTGTAGTGTAGTGTAGGAAGTGTAGTGGTCATAGTGCACTGTTATTACAATGTTATTACAACAAACTAATACATGATCTTACAAAATCTTATACTATATATATTACTAATATATTACATACCTATACCATGTTACAATAGTAACTACCTGTTACTCTTCACTTAACAAATACTTAAGACAAAAAGACACAAAATATACTCAAGGGATATGTTGAGTCAACTAAGCTAATGAGGTGAAGGGAAAATTAAACTGAAATGGTATATCCCTCCCATTTAGCGTTAGCTGCCGTACCAAAATTTCTCATTATTCCTCCCACAGACAGTAAGTGGAGATCAGTTTTAGGATGAGGTGATTTAACACACAGTGAGGCCTATTTCCTGACTATGAGGCACAACTGTGTAAGACAGCCTACAATCTCATTCTCATTCAAATATGACTCATCGCTCCTAATTTATTTGTTTATTTGTTCATGACCTCAAACAGATGCACTTTATATGAGTTGAAATATGAGTTTAGGGGCATACTGTAAAATAGTTTTCTACGAGAACTCTGTGTGTGTGTGTGTGTGTGTGTGTGTGTGTGTGTGTGTGTGTGTGTGTGTGTGTGTGTGTGTGTGTGTGACAGGACAACATACTGTAAGTGTGTATTTTGGTCTGGGGAGAGCGTGACGCAGACAGGCTGCTGATGGGAGCTGTCGTCTGAGAGGAGAGGGGCAGGTCTCTTGCGCAGTGGTGGTCTCTTGCGTAGTCAGCATACCCCCTGTGGAATGGGCGCCTGACTACCCTGAAAGAGAGGACTCAATCTAACACACACACACACACACACTCTCTCTCTCTCTCTCTTTCTCTCTCTGGCTGCCTCTCCAAGTGCTCTACAGCCCCGTTCTCTCTCTCTCTGTCTTTCATTCATGATTCCTTTCACTTCTTCACACCCTGCATATCTTTTCTGCCCAGCTCCCTACTTCAACACCTGACATGTCACGTAAATCTTTGTCCTTCATGATTGTAATTTGGTTTGTGCCTGTCTGTCTGTCTGTCTCTCTCTCTCTCTCTCTCTCTCTCTCTCTCTCTCTCTCTCTCTCTCTCTCTCTCTCTCTCTCTGCCCCCCACAAACTCACCTCATCACCCAAAGGGAATCCACCGCGTGGTTGTCCTGAAATGGAATCCTCAGAATAGTCGGGTGGTGACAGGGGCAACCAGGTTTTCCTTCGTCTCTTGGTGAACTGTGTGGGGCTACAGCTACAGTGGTGAAAGTCTATGACAGGCTGGGGGGATGGGGGGGGCGGTTAAAGTTTGGCATGAGCGTCAGGGGTGGCATGCAAAATCTCTGCCCACCCCTGTATCTGTTGCCTGCAGAAGTATGTGGCACTGCAATGCTTACTGTAGGCCGTGTTTCTGCTGGGAAAGCCAGTCTAATACCCGGTATGACTTGTGCCATTGTTACGTAACCCAGGGGGATTGGCTTGTATTTTTTTTAGCATGAAAATGTATTTGTTCAGTAATGGATCCATGCAAATGCAAGCATGTGCTGTGTTGAAGTGTAAGTGTGTGTGTGTTGGTGTTGGTGTGTTTGTCTGTGTGGGTAAATATTTGTGTGTGTGAGAGTGTGTGTGTATTTTTGTACACACTTCTCATCCTCCTGTTCTCAACCTTTTATCCAGCCCCCCCACCCCCCATACAACCCCAACTTATTTTACCCCCTCTCTTACCCCCTCACCCCCAACCCCACCCCAGCAGTCTTGTGACAGAGCAGTCAGTATTTCAGGGCAGGGGGGGGGGTGGGGGGTGGTTCATAGCGTCAAGTTGGCGGGGGGTGAAGGGGAGTGTGTGTGTGTGTGTGTGGGGGGGGGGGGGGTGTCTGAGTTTGGGTGGAGGGGCACAGCCTGAAAGCTGACTCCCGGCTCCAGTGTTCGATTTCAAACTGTGGCCTGCAAAGTGCCTCTGGCCTGTCTGACCCGCCTCTCCTCTCCCAAGTTCTCGCTCGCTCACTTGTTCGCTTGTTCCCTCGCTGCAGGAGCACCAACAGCGTTAGCAACAGCCAGACCAACAACAACCAGCAGCAGCAACAGCACCACCAATGACAGGGAGGGAGTCAGTAGACCTGCCTCTCAGGTCCTATAGTCTAGAGTGTATAACCTTGAGAAAGGAGTCAGTGTGCTGAGGAGATCGACACAATTAGATTTTTACAAAAGGTTAAGTGCTGCTGTCAGGTTGTGACAATCAGCTGCACCAAATTCAGGGCCCTAGGAACAAGCAATGGCCATTGCCCCCCTCACCCCCTGGTATACACTTCCAGACTCCTCCAGGGCTCTCCCTCAACTTGGGGCCCTGGTAACTCCCCCCACTGCAACGTCCCTGGTTGTGTCCTAAAATGCCCAAACAGTTCTCCTTTGTCTATCATTGTAAAAGGCCACCACATAACACACCAATGACTGTGTCAGGCCCAGTTCATTTTTGACACGATGGAGGTCAGTATCAGAGGGTGGGGGTGTGGGCAGGACCAGCCAAAACAAATGAAGAGTTCAGATGCAAAAACCCCTAACTCCACTTGACCACTTTTTGAGAAAAAGGCCATTTTTTATCAGGCGTTTACAGTGTTTTGATTGTAAACAGATATTTTAAACATGGCGGGGAGCAGGTTTTATTTTATTTTTTCACAAAAACATTTCATTTACATATTCTAGATTTATACAGGATTCACACAATATCATTAACTCAGTTTTCACAAAAATGGTGTTTAGGGGGTTTTGCATCTGAACTCTTCAAATGCAGTTCTTATTAAATTCATGTGATTCCCAGGCTGGGAACCTGTAGCACATATGCAAATTATGGAACGCCAAATGCATTGGAAGCAAATTATGGAACGGCAAAAGCAATTTTTTTTTCCCTTTGGCATTTGGCATTCTCTCAAACGATTAGGGTGAGTTGTTGATTCCTGCCATCATGTCTTGGCTCCAGGGTGTATGGCAGCCGCACCCACCACTCGTGCATGTTCACACACACACACACACACACACACACACACACACAATATACATATTACTCTACACGTACAGGTCTCCTACACACCTTATCTTTATCTCTTAGATTGCACAAGGCATACAGATACCACCTTTTGGCAAACACTCCACGGCTAACATTAAAAAGGGTTTGAGAACTGAGAATGCTTCGGCTTTGATGATTGGGCATAATAGAAGGCCTCATTGGCCTATAAGTGTTTTGTTTTTGCCAGTTGGTCTCAGCAGGACTACAGTATAAGTGCTGTGTTTCTGTGGTGGGCTCCAGAGTGGTATTTCCTGGCATAAAATAACACTTAAAAAAAAAATCAGGTCTGTGTGTGCAACATGCCTGATCTTATCTAGTTTATCTTTCACGGAGGTAAGAGAGATAAGAATCTGGGCCAAATTATTCTTAAAGACCACTAATGTAAACACACTAACACACACACACACACACACTAACACACACTCTTTCTTTTTCCAGCTTTCCATCTCTAAGAGACCTCTCACACAGAGCCTGGAGGAGGCATGGGAAACTACCGTGTGTGTGTGTGTGTGTGTGTGTGTGTGTGTGTGTGTGTGTGTGTGTGTGTGTGTGTGTGTGTTTGCATGTGTGTGTGAGCCAGCAAGAGTGTTTACATATCCCCAAGAGCTTATCTCTGTTGGCATAGTGCAGGGAGGAACTCTGTCTCACCTTGAACTTGCTAGTGTGTGGGGCAGGCCCTTGCTCTAGGGGGAAAGATAAGCCCATATCCTCCCATCCCAGCCCTAGTCAACCCCCACCTTCCCTCCCTCCCTCCCCTCCCTGTGTTCTTGCCTCTGCCTGAATACACTCATGGAGGAGCATGGCATCTCTGCAGCCTGAGCTGTGAAACACTCACTCCCCTGCACAGCGTGGATGAGAAATCCCCTGTTCAGTCCATGTGTCTCTGCCTTCCTACCCCGTCCCCCCTCCCCTCCCACACACACACACACACACACACACACACACCAACGACTGTGTGTTATCTTCCTTCTTTTGATTTGTTTTTCCACCATGCTTTGGCGCTCCGCTCAGGTCTGTTTTTGTTTCACTCTCACTCACTGCCATCTCTCATGATGTGCAATCCATGTGTGCAGATCCTATCGTATCTCATTCTCTTGCTTTCATCTCCTTTGTGTGTGTGTGTGTGTGTGTGTGTGTGTGTGTGTGTGTGTGGCACACACCGCTCAACTCATCTAAATGTGGCTCCATTATATTTAGTCGTATTTATGTTGCCTAAAAGGCGTAGCCCCCTTGCTTGCCACCCCCATTCAGTCTCCCTCTCCCACCCACCCCCTTCCAAGTGTAATGTTGTCATTCCTGGGAGATAGCTAGGTATTTTTAGCTGGTGCCGCCTATCTCAGACTTTTATAAATCATTGTCTGGTTGGCGAGGATGCTCGATTTACGGCCTGGCGTGGTGTGTTTTTATGACACGCCAACATTCATCTGCTTTTCCACCACCCACCCACCCATTGCCGCTGCCGCCACCGCCACCGCCACCGCTGTAGTCTCATATCTGATCTCTGCAGGCATTCTACTGTTGCTGGGGGAGGGCAAAGGCAGAGTGGGTGAGAAACAAACACACTTACAGCAACTGGGGTGGTACACACACATGTGTGACTCTATGGTAGTATAGACGCAACTTTGCTGCCACACACACAGACACATACAGTATGTACTGTACATATTATACGTATATGTGCACACAGAAACTTTTTATTATACACTGACACACACACACTCACATACAGTATATACATAGTGACACACACACACACACATATACAGACAGACACACAAACACAAACAAATGCAGTCAAACTCCACATTTGTATTAGCTAGGGTTGGTGCACAAGATTCTACAGTAGACGTGACTTAGCTGATACACACACACACACAAACATATGCATATAGGCCTACACTGACACACACACTCACATACATACCGTATAGCTAGTGACATAGCTACATAGTGACACACACACACACACACACACACACACAAATGCAGTCAAACTCCACATCTGTAATAGCTAGAGGTTCATTTGAGGACAGTTGAGGCCTGAGTCAATGCGGGACGGGATGAAAGGAATTCATATAAGGGAATAAAGAGAATGTTTAGGGTGCTATGGCAGAGATCCATGTAGCCAGACACTTGTTTTACGATAACATTGTAAGCATCCTTTGACCAGGACGTTTGCTTCATACTGTTACATTGTATAGTCATCTTTTAGTTACCAGCTGATTCTACCTTAGTAAGTGACTGGTTTTTTTGCTTCTTTCTTTCTTTATTTGTTTGTTTTTTGTTGTCACCCCCTCTACAATAGTAGAAAGACACTGTGTAAAACAATGCTTTTTTATTTTGTTGCAAACATATACATACATATAATCAGTCACTCCATGGAACACTCCTCAAGGCAAAGTCATGGAAAATCTACATGCTACATGGTTTCCATGCACCAACAACAGCAACAGCACAAACAACACTGTCTCAGCAAGCAGCGTCATGCAAAACATAAACAAGCATTCCGACACTGGTGAGCAAGGCTACCCATCCCAAGGGACCTCCTCCCTCCCAATGAAGGTAATGGAATTACTATACAATTACAGCCCTTCTCATCATCCACGTCATCATCATCATCATCATCATCATCATCATCATCATCATGATACACCTTTCAGGCTGCTCCCATGCAGTCTCCATCCCTCCCAGCTGACGTGTCCTCTGGTGACGAGGTCCTCCCTCTTCTCATACCGGCTTTTGATTGATTATTGGCCCAACAGGACACATTTCAAGTCATAATCATCATCATCATCATCATCATCATCATGCAGTGCCGTAGCATTATAACTGCTTTGCATCACAGGCACAAGACATTACAGCTCGCCTGGCAAGAGAATCGACGACACGCTTTAATTTCGCAATTAGGGGGAGAAAAATTGCGATGGTTTGCAAACAAGGCATGCATTCAGGGGAGCTGGAACAGCTGGAGGCACAGGGCTGCTGGGCTGGGCAGGGCAGGGCTGGGCTGTGCTGTGCTGAGCCGGGTTGGGTGTCTGCAGGCTGGGATGACTTGGCTGGAGTGGGTGGAGGTGGGAGTGGGGCTGGTGGGTGGTTGCCATCAGGGATTCGGGGGAGCCAGGATCAAGCTGGCAAAAAGCGCCTGCCTCAACCTGGAGACTAATCGTCACACACAAGCGAGGAAAAAGACTGTCACCGCTCCACTATACAAATGAGCTCAAAACATGTCAGCAGCCATGGATCTTTGAAGGGATGTGTATATATGTGTGTGTAGTGTGTGTGTGTGTGTGTGCAGATTTGTGAGTGTGTATAGGGATCTGTGTGTCTGTGTGGGGATCTGTATGTGTGTGTGCAAATATGTGTGTGTGTGTGCGGATCTGTACGTTTGTGTCAGTTTGTGTTTGGGTGTGTATATGAGTGGGAGGAAGGGTGGGTGTACAAGTATGAGTGTGAATGAAGTGTGGACAATGGCAGTGGTGGAAGCGGTCTTGAGGTCTGTGGTATTTGTGATTAATGTGGGTTAATTGACAATCCTTCATCTCTGACTCATTAGACGCAGAGCTGCTTTCTCTCCTCTTACTCTTCCAGAGAATATATGAAATTCCAAGTATTTTTATG
>JAODXP020000019.1:9908969-9913969 GCA_027497455.2 Sardinella longiceps
GGGGGCCCCTTTCAGCCTGGGGCCCCAGGCAATTGCCTGGTGTGCCTGCCTTGTTGCGACGGCCCTGCTCTAATCCGATTCCTCAATACTGCCAGTGTGTGAGCTGAGCTGCCATGTAATGGCCTCTCTGGATTGGGCTATTTCAAGCTCTCCCAGGGCAAATTGCGAGGCCCAGGCATGAAACATTAGCTCTGCCCTGTGTGGTTTGGAGCGCGGCCATAAACACAGGTGAAAGATTTACTGAAGGTGCCACAGCGCTCATTGCTGATTGTCTTGAGAGACAAATGGGTTCCTGTGCGTTGGCCTCTTAGGCATATCTCCATAAAATAAAAAGGGTTTTGTCCCGGCTTAGAGAGCACCTCTTAGGTGCCAATTAGAACCAAATGCTTCTGGATCGAGCGCTGAATAGCGCCCCATGTGCCAGCTGTTAATTTGCTAGTGCATGGCACCTTTAATGGCAAAGTTAAAGTCACAGAAGCTTGGTTGAACATGTTGTGTCGTTGCACAGGTAATGGACTTACTAAGCTAAACATGGAATAAAATGTTGTAGGGTAACATAGCGATCAATGAGTCATTCTCAATCAGTCTCCAGTCTTCAGGCTCCCCTTCCCACACACACACACACACACACACACACACACACACACACACACACACACACACACACACAAACTTGCCTGCATACATATTACTGTACATATTATGCACACACTCTAACTTTTTGACATATTAATGATATCATCTTTCTTGAATTTCCTGACTAAGATGAAAAAATCTTAGAATTCAAGACCAGTGGTTTGTTTCTCATGTGCTCCCTAATTAGTGTAAGCTGTTCCATCAGTCCACTGATTTGAATGCAAATGCACCAACGTGATGTCCAATTGCTCTGTGCATCTTATGCATCAAATGTCTTAAGAGAGTATGGTAATAGTTAAAATCCTATAGGCTAATCAATATGTGCACAGTGTGTCTACTATTGCTACTTTCCAATGAGCATAGCCATGTGGAACACTAGGATAATTATTCCTCCGATTTTATAGGTGATCCTATCCTCACTACAGAAGCCGATCGAGCTGCCTTATTAAATTCCTCTTTTCTCTCCTGGCTTGTGTTTGAAACTAATCTCATGCTGGAGGCAGAACTGTATTTTCCCTCTCCGTTTCCCTGGACCACAGCTGTCGGAAAATGGACCTTCCTTTTTTTTTTTACCCATGGATCCACTATTGGTATTCTCTGTGATTGTGGAGTAGTGCTGTGGTTTTGTGCCTTGGATAGCAGGGTAGCTTGGTTTTGTTTTTGCACACATTCCATTTCCTTAGCAAGTGTCTCCCTTTAACCCCCAACCCCCATGCATTCCTGAGAGAAGAGCAATTACCAACTTACTGGCTCATAAACAGGATTTGCCTTTAATAATGCAGTGGGGAAATTGCTGTCAATCATGAGCATTTAGTGTTGGTAAATACAATAGTCATTAGAGACGGATGAGCTAAATCAGAATGCTCTCTCTCTCTTTTTCTTGGCATTGTCTCAAAGCTCTGTTTTGCACCACTGTAGTCTGCTTTTGTCAGTTTTTCTCCATCTATTTTTTTTGTTGACAAAGATATGTCTGTGCATGCACAACATAAATGATTTACTGAACTTCTCGCAAAAACTTATTTGAGATTTTTTTCGAGCACTTTCACATGGTTAAAATATCATCCTTCTACTAATTATAGCCCTGAGAGGGATTTGATTTTGTGACACTTTGTGGTAGTGCACAATATTGTTTTGGAACATACAGTAATTTGCGGTCTCTCAGGGGGAAAAGCCTTAGAATATTTTGAAACAATTAATTGAATCGCTGCCATTCATGAAGCCATAATTAGTATCACTGTCTGTTAGTGGAAGAACATTTTGGCCCTTTGGCTGCAACATTTTCTATGTGCTGTTGTTTTTACATGGGTGGAAAAACGATTTTAACAACGCTGCAATTTTGGTCTTACCAGCCTTTTTTTTAAACTCTCTAAAATGGTTAACAATGTAATGCTCCTGGATTGAATTTGTTTGTGTAACCTGCAATAATGGCATTCAAGCAGGTCCTTGGCAAACATCTTGTATTCCAACATGGGATCAAAGTGTAGCCTAGTGTCTATCAACAAAGTCAGCATATTTTGCTCTCTTTCTTTTAGTCTTCCCTCGCTCTCCTCCTCCTCCTCCTCTGTCTTTCAGATCTCTCTCTCTCTCTCTCTCTCTCTCTCTCTCTCTCTCTCTCTCTCTCTCTCTCTCTCTCTCTCAGTCAGTCATTCCCACCCTGTGGAAAAGCTGGCACGGGCATCGAGCTTTTATTTCATTCATCGTCCCTCTCCTCTCCTTTCATTGTGGCGCCACTTCTTTCCCTGAGCTCTGCAGATAATCCCCACAGTTTCTTCACAAAGTGGATGGAAAGAGCCTCGGGCCTCGGGCGTGCATTTCAGCTCCATCGCCATGGAACCCAGTTCCCCTGACTTATTGGTTAGGGACAGTCCTGAAGGACAGACACGTGTCAGCCATAAAGGAGGCCCAATTTTACAAGCCCGCCTTGGGTTCCTGTGGAGGGAGTTCACCATGGAGAACCAGGCCGGTTATTCTTCATTAGTCCTGAGCAACCTACAATGTTCATATGGGTGCAGTATATATTGAGCACTTCATCATAAGGGGACATGTGATCTACAGTACCATACCAGAGACCTTTATTGCCATGGTGCAGTAATGAGGTTCTCGTTTCTCTCTGAAGTCACCAGAAGTGGTGAATGAACAGAGGGAGTGTTCCAGGCCCGTTGGCAGTCCCTGTGGAAGTCCTGCAATTGCCTGGTGAACAGCGATGACTGACACAACATACAGTAATAGCTGTGCTGAACTGCAACTCCTTAAAAGATGGTTCATAAGTTGGATGTCATGGGACGAAGATGGAAAGAACAAAATTAGTCCCCCTTGACATTTTCTGAATCCAAATCAGTGGACCCACCTACTGGGACTTACTATTCAGACCGCAAGCGATAAATTGCCAAGAGTTGCTGAAGACTCCCAAGAAACTTCGCTTGAGCACAGCAACCAAAATGGCAAATTTGCCCATGACCTTAGCATTCAAACGTTCAATCCTGCTTCTCTACAGGCATCTCATTCTGATTGGTAGTCGCCCAACCGCATCATAGCTCATTACATAAAGTTAACCGAAGTCACATGCCACTTTTGTCGCCAAAATCGCCCGTCTCCATACAAAGTCAATTACTTCCGTCGCCCATGTCGCCTGAATCACTCTCGGTCTGAACGCACAGTTACTGTATATGTAAAATACAGTATAACCTGTTAAAAAATCAAGTCAATCAAGTCAAGCGCAAAGCCCAAACACATTCATAACATTGGCCCAATTAGTTATACTTCAATGAAAATGATGTTCCAGTAATGATTACTTTTGCTTAAAGGAATATTCCACCTCTTTATGAAAATTAGTTATTCATCCTCTTACCTGGAGTTACATATGTGGGTAAAAGCATTTTGGTCTCCTATTCTGGTCTTCCTATTCTGGCAACCCCAATTTTACCTTTAGCTTAGCATAGGCACTGGAAAGTAAAGTAGCCAAAGAGTTGCTATCTGGCAACTTTACATTCCAGCGCCTATGCTAAGCTACAGCTAAAATAAAGCTAAAATTGGGGCTGCTGGACAGGGAAAATGCATTCTCTGAGAGCAAAATGCTTTCACCCACCTATGTAACTCAAGGTAAGAGAGTGAATAACCAATTTTCATAAAGAGGTGGAATATTCCTTTAAACACAGCATCTGTCATTAGCCTGGGAGAGGGGACCTTTGAAGGAGAAGTTCGGTGTGATAAGGACCCAAAGTATATTCTAACATCATAAAAAGTTGGAACATTGGCCGGGAGCAGAATTTTGATACGTTCCCGCAGGCCGGAGGTGCCCCCAGAAGCTATAACTAGCAAGCGGTTTTCTCTGGCCTGCACGAACGTGTCAAAATTCTGCTCCCTGGAAAATGTTCCAACTTTTTATGATGTTGCAATATACTTTGCGTCCTTATCACACCAAACTTGTCCTTTAATGCAGAAAATAAAATGACAGGGTAAATGTTGAGTTATTCGCACATAAGTACAATGGGTTGCAATGTTGGGTAGTTGGTGTATTGGTGTAAGAAAAAGAAAAAAAGATTTGCACACTGCCTTAAAGAGACTCAACTTTTAATCAACAGGCAACGGTCTTGCAATCTTTTTCAAGCATCTGTGTACTGTACGTTCTTTTGATTTTGCACCTGCCAAAACACTTTTGGATGTGTGCACACAACAACACACTCACTTAGATGGGTTATTCACACATCAGAACAAAGAGTTGGGATGCCCTCTCGTTCACCCTCGCCTCTCTTCGCTGCCAAGTTCCCTGCATGAGTGTAAAAAAAAACAACAACAAAAAAAACAAAAAAACAGGTAGTGTCAGGTTTGCCAGTCATTGTCATTGGTGATAAGCACCAGTCCCGCCGTCATACAAATGGAGGAACTGAAACTGGGGGGTGTTGTTGAGAGGCGTTGTGGCCCCCAGTGTTTGTGCCCTGCCATCCACGATTTACACAAATATACACAAAGGGCCTCTGCACCCTGTCAGGTCCTCACGGGGGTGGCCCCGTGTCACACAGTGTGAGCCCAACCCCCGGAATCCTGTCCCTGCACGTCCCACATGTTAATTCACAGAGGTTAGAACAATAAACATGGTCGCCAGTGCAGGGTTCTAACCTTGGGGAAGGGTAAGATTTGTGAGTGGAGAGGAGAAACAACACAGAAAAGAATTGGAGAGAAAGGAGTGCACAGTGAGAGAGAGAGAGAGAGAGAGAGAGAGAGAGAGAGAGAGAGAGAAATATGGGAGAGAGAAGAAGGTGGGTGGGGGTGTATAGTCGGTGAGACAGAAAGAAAGAATGGAATGAGATTTAAATACAAAGATGGGGGTCAAAAAAAAGGAGAGAAGAGAGAGGTGGAATAGAGTT
>JAODXP020000019.1:9918969-9922115 GCA_027497455.2 Sardinella longiceps
CGGTATGAATTCACCTGCACAGGCCCTTTTAAAGCCTTGTGGCTGGGCAGGAGAGGCCAAGAGAATAAATATTATCTGACTTGGTACATATTTTGGTGAAATGGACAATCCTTTTTTTTTTTTTTTTTTTTTAGTTTGAGTTCTTTCGACTCATCTTGCATGGCTCCTAACACTCTTTCTCTCTTCTCTCTCTCTCTCTCTCTCTCTCTCTCTCTCTCTCTCTCTCTCTCTCTCTCTCTCACACACACACACAGACACACTCTCTCTTTCTCTCTCCCTGCTTCTTTCATGCACTCTCCTTCCCTTTCTTTCTTTCTCTCTCTCGCTCTCCTCTCAGCTCTTCCTGCTGCTTTGATGTTGAGCGCCTCACATTCCTGCTGGCAGGATACCCCACATCCTGTTTCTGAAGGAGAGAGGGAGAAAAGAGGATTAGGAGGAGGTGCAGTCCTAAGGCTCCTTTCCATTTCCCCGTCACTTTTTATATCCTCTCTCTCTCTCTCTCTCTCTCTCTCTCTCTCTCTCCACTTCTTTCTCCCTCTCTCATCCACTTTCTGTCTGGGTTTTTGTTTTTTTTGTTGTTTTTTTTTCCAAAAGTTAAGTACCGAAATAGGCATAGACTGCCTTTGATATCCTAAAAATGAAATCTTTGATTGCTAACAGTTCACATGCATGAAAAAAATATGTGAGTGCATGTAAATGCATGCTGAATATGTTACACACACACACACACACACACACACACAGCACACAGAGAGAGAGAGAGAGAGAGAGAGAGAGAGAGAGAGAGAGAGAGAGAGAGAGAGAGAGAGAGAGAGAAAACAATTACATGTTGAGATGATTAGCAAAACTTTGCTCTGACAGGAACCAGCTGCTCGGAATCTAAAACCTCCCTAGTTTACAATCTTTTTTGATGGAGATGTCCTTTGACAAAAAATGTTTCATTGCATCCAGGCTCTTGAAACCCATCACTCCTGCTCATATCCAGCACCACACACTGCCACAATGAGCTTATAGGACAAGGCTGAAACAGGACTTGGCTATACACACAAGTTCACATTTGCTGCAGAAATTCCCAAGAGCCATGTGTTTTCTCTCTCTCTCTCTCTCTCTCTCTCTCTCTCTCTCTCTCTCTCTCTCATTTGCTTTTATTTATTATTTCTCTCTCCCATGCAGCGTTGGCTGACTGGCGTGCTGCGGAGTACAGTAGGGCTCTGTGGAGGGAGGCGGCCCCCGCTCACACAGCTGACACTAATTTCACCCAGTTCCTCTCCAGCCGGCCGGTTTCCCCACCACTCTGGAGGACTCCTGCCAAGCTAACCCCCAACACCACCACCAACACCACCACCACTCACAACCCACCCACCCGACCCCACTGCCACCAACACCACCACCACCACCACCACCAGGGCTGAGAGCCAAACAGAGAGCGAGGGAGAGAGAGAGAGAGCTCCACACTCACAGCACTGATGCAGAGCAGGAATTCTCTCGCAAGACTCCTAACTCTGCTAGCTTCTAACTTTGTCTCTCTTTCAATTTCCCCCCCCCCTCTCTCTCTCTCGTTTGCCAGATGACTCTCTGAATTTCTGTCTGCTTCTGATAAACCAACCAGTCAACCAAACAGAGACAACAAACTAAAGTTAATTACAAACAAATTAATTTCCTGCCTCCCTCTTTCTCCTATTCTCTTTTTCTCTCTCTTTCTCTCTCTCTCTCTCTCTCACTTTTTTCTCTGTCTTTTACTTCATCTGTTATGCGTCCCTTCATGTCTGTCTAGGACCACCAAACCGTGCTGAGAAACAATGCACTGGCCGGTTGTTTGTTTGTGCAGTGGTTTTTCCCTTCGTCTGAGTCTCCTTCTCAAATGATCAGCCAGCATTCATATTTCACTTACACCACAGTCATTTTCCAGAGTTCTTTTTTTTTTGTTGGTTTGTTTGTTTGTTTCCTGGGAACAGCCTGATTTTTTTTTTCTGTCTCCCAGACACAGTCTGTAGATTATTGTTCAGGCTTTTGACTTTCCTTAGTTTAGGTAACTGTTGTAGGCTAGTCACTGCTCTCCTCCTCGTGTCTATGTTCTTCCCTCTCACTTATTCTCTTTCACCCACAACTTCCTTTCTTCACCTCTCAGGTCTGAGAACTTCTTAGGCCCTGTCCCATTTCTACCACTTCCTCTCGGTTTTTCCCAATACTTTCCCAATACTTTCAATACTTCCACCCTTAAAATCACCCCTTCAAACAGAGGGAGGTCAGGTCCAGACTTCAAACAACTTGAAGATGAAATTACCCACGAGTCTTTGCAAACTCAATCAGCTAAAAGAAAGATGATGACTAGCTCTGGAAAAGAACTTCACAAATATAACTATATTATTGCAATTATAAGCATTTTTTTCTAGTTTAGAATCTTAGTTTGATATATGTAGTAAATTCAATTGAATTCTATATGTAGCGCCCCTTTGCTCATCTTGCAAAAAAATGGGGTAGCTACCCTTGGTCCCAATGTTGTACCATATATAGGCCTAAGCAAAATTACCAGAGTTGATATTTCTTTCAAACAGAAAATAAATAATCCAACAGTAGGCTAATAGGTTATAGCGCCTTTAACATGAAATAAGGCGAATATCAAAATTACCCTCCTTGCTCGTAGCACTCAAAACACAATTTCAAGCAGTTCGCAAAGTCCAAAACCCTTTTTAATTAATCAAAAGCTATGACGGCAAACAACTAAAAGTACCCTTGTAGCAGGGCTGGTTTCGTCACTTGTGAAAGGTGAGACCCAAAGCTCAAATGAGCAAAATAAAAGGAGCATGAATTCAAACACAGAGAATTTTCCTCACACGGACTCGCTGACATGACATTCCGCATCAATCCAATTTGGCCAACTGCACATGGTGTCCACGGTCGCCTTAGCGATGCAGTTTGTCTCTCTATGCACCGAGAACGATGAAGCGGCCATGCGCCTGAAGCACATGGCTAAGATGGCGGTCCAGGAATCTTCTTGTGTTCAGTTATCAGGCCGATAATCTCTTGTTAGTAAATTTCTACCTCTAAAGCCTACAAGCCATCATCTCTCTTCTTCCTCCCATAAGCCCCTAGCTTCTGCTCAAACATTCAGGGTTCATAGTTCACAATAAACATTTAAGAAATAA
>JAODXP020000019.1:9922215-9927215 GCA_027497455.2 Sardinella longiceps
TTGCAAAGCACTATTTGTAGCCAACACAATGACTGAATTCCGTGCAACACAGACTGAGATAACGAAACGGCAGCTAATGGTAACAGAATGGGGCATGTCAAAACGAAACCAAATCGACATTGGAAACCAAAAATGTCCATGCAAAGTTTGCTGAGGAGTATTACAGATAAGGAAATTGCTATGAATTTATAAATGGCAAAACAGATCTGCAGAGATAGAAAAAAAAAACAATGTGCATAAAGTGTTTCATAGCTGTTCTTTAAAATGTTTTTCATGTTCATATGCTAATTCTCATGTTTCCAGCTACATTTTTAAATAGTTATTTTTTATCTTTATTTTTATTTTTTTCAATTCTTGTGATGACCTTAGAAATTGTGGGAAGAACAAAATGTAGCTTTATTATTGACAAGTTTTTCTAATTTTTGTCACAATATTGGTAGATAATGTAACTCCCAAGATAATGTAACTACCAAGATTGTAATCTTACACCTCAACCAACACCAGAAAAACGACACATGCTAATTTCATGAAGATGAGAGGGAGGCTTAAAACATGTCTTAAAAGGTCATGTGATCCTTAAGCCAGTAAACTTAATTCCCCGTTGATAGTGACACTCTCGCTGGACCTTTGAGGGGTGAGGGAATCAGCTGGCCCTGGGCCAATGCTGAGGCAGACAAATTTTGTGTAATTTTGTGGGAGGGGGTGTTGTTGATGCACACGCTGAGCATGTCACTGTGGAGGCACACACACATTCACAAGATAAGACCTCATCATGCCAGGCTAGTTTTTGAGGTCATCCAGCCCTTTAATCTAGTGAAGTAGTGTAGTGTAGTGTAGGAAGTGTAGTGGTCATAGTGCACTGTTATTACAATGTTATTACAACAAACTAATACATGATCTTACAAAATCTTATACTACATATATTACTAATATATTACATACCTATACCATGTTACAATAGTAACTACCTGTTACTCTTCACTTAACAAATACTTAAGACAAAAAGACACAAAATATACTCAAGGGATATGTTGAGTCAACTAAGCTAATGAGGTGAAGGGAAAATTAAACTGAAATGGTATATCCCTCCCATTTAGCGTTAGCTGCCGTACCAAAATTTCTCATTATTCCTCCCACAGACAGTAAGTGGAGATCAGTTTTAGGATGAGGTGATTTAACACACAGTGAGGCCTATTTCCTGACTATGAGGCACAACTGTGTAAGACAGCCTACAATCTCATTCTCATTCAAATATGACTCATCGCTCCTAATTTATTTGTTTATTTGTTCATGACCTCAAACAGATGCACTTTATATGAGTTGAAATATGAGTTTAGGGGCATACTGTAAAATAGTTTTCTACGAGAACTCTGTGTGTGTGTGTGTGTGTGTGTGTGTGTGTGTGTGTGACAGGACAACATACTGTAAGTGTGTATTTTGGTCTGGGGAGAGCGTGACGCAGACAGGCTGCTGATGGGAGCTGTCGTCTGAGAGGAGAGGGGCAGGTCTCTTGCGCAGTGGTGGTCTCTTGCGTAGTCAGCATACCCCCTGTGGAATGGGCGCCTGACTACCCTGAAAGAGAGGACTCAATCTAACACACACACACACACACACACACACACACACACACACTCTCTCTCTCTTTCTCTCTCTGGCTGCCTCTCCAAGTGCTCTACAGCCCCGTTCTCTCTCTCTCTGTCTTTCATTCATGATTCCTTTCACTTCTTCACACCCTGCATATCTTTTCTGCCCAGCTCCCTACTTCAACACCTGACATGTCACGTAAATCTTTGTCCTTCATGATTGTAATTTGGTTTGTGCCTGTCTGTCTCTCTCTCTCTCTCTCTCTCTCTCTCTCTCTCTCTCTCTCTCCTCTGCCCCCCACAAACTCACCTCATCACCCAAAGGGAATCCACCGCGTGGTTGTCCTGAAATGGAATCCTCAGAATAGTCGGGTGGTGACAGGGGCAACCAGGTTTTCCTTCGTCTCTTGGTGAACTGTGTGGGGCTACAGCTACAGTGGTGAAAGTCTATGACAGGCTGGGGGGATGGGGGGGCGGTTAAAGTTTGGCATGAGCGTCAGGGGTGGCATGCAAAATCTCTGCCCACCCCTGTATCTGTTGCCTGCAGAAGTATGTGGCACTGCAATGCTTACTGTAGGCCGTGTTTCTGCTGGGAAAGCCAGTCTAATACCCGGTATGACTTGTGCCATTGTTACGTAACCCAGGGGGATTGGCTTGTATTTTTTTTAGCATGAAAATGTATTTGTTCAGTAATGGATCCATGCAAATGCAAGCATGTGCTGTGTTGAAGTGTAAGTGTGTGTGTGTTGGTGTTGGTGTGTTTGTCTGTGTGGGTAAATATTTGTGTGTGTGAGAGTGTGTGTGTATTTTTGTACACACTTCTCATCCTCCTGTTCTCAACCTTTTATCCAGCCCCCCCACCCCCCATACAACCCCAACTTATTTTACCCCCTCTCTTACCCCCTCACCCCCAACCCCACCTCAGCAGTCTTGTGACAGAGCAGTCAGTATTTCAGGGCAGGGGGGGTGGGGGTGGTTCATAAGCGTCAAGTTGGCGGGGGGTGAAGGGGAGTGTGTGTGTGTGTGTGTGGGGGGGGGGGGTCTGAGTTTGGGTGGAGGGGGCACAGCCTGAAAGCTGACTCCCGGCTCCAGTGTTCGATTTCAAACTGTGGCCTGCAAAGTGCCTCTGGCCTGTCTGACCCGCCTCTCCTCTCCCAAGTTCTCGCTCGCTCACTTGTTCGCTTGTTCCCTCGCTGCAGGAGCACCAACAGCGTTAGCAACAGCCAGACCAACAACAACCAGCAGCAGCAACAGCACCACCAATGACAGGGAGGGAGTCAGTAGACCTGCCTCTCAGGTCCTATAGTCTAGAGTGTATAACCTTGAGAAAGGAGTCAGTGTGCTGAGGAGATCGACACAATTAGATTTTTACAAAAGGTTAAGTGCTGCTGTCAGGTTGTGACAATCAGCTGCACCAAATTCAGGGCCCTAGGAACAAGCAATGGCCATTGCCCCCCTCACCCCCTGGTATACACTTCCAGACTCCTCCAGGGCTCTCCCTCAACTTGGGGCCCTGGTAACTCCCCCCACTGCAACGTCCCTGGTTGTGTCCTAAAATGCCCAAACAGTTCTCCTTTGTCTATCATTGTAAAAGGCCACCACATAACACACCAATGACTGTGTCAGGCCCAGTTCATTTTTGACACGATGGAGGTCAGTATCAGACCAGTATCAGTATCACAAAAACATTTCATTTACATATTCTAGATTTATACAGGATTCACACAATATCATTAACTCAGTTTTCACAAAAATGGTGTTTAGGGGGTTTTGCATCTGAACTCTTCAAATGCAGTTCTTATTAAATTCATGTGATTCCCAGGCTGGGAACCTGTAGCACATATGCAAATTATGGAACGCCAAATGCATTGGAAGCAAATTATGGAACGGCAAAAGCAATTTTTTTTTTTCCCTTTGGCATTTGGCATTCTCTCAAACGATAAGGGTGAGTTGTTGATTCCTGCCATCATGTCTTGGCTCCAGGGTGTATGGCAGCCGCACCCACCACTCGTGCATGTTCACACACACACACACACACACACACACACACACACACACACACACACACACACAATATACATATTACTCTACACGTACAGGTCTCCTACACACCTTATCTTTATCTCTTAGATTGCACAAGGCATACAGATACCACCTTTTGGCAAACACTCCACGGCTAACATTAAAAAGGGTTTGAGAACTGAGAATGCTTCGGCTTTGATGATTGGGCATAATAGAAGGCCTCATTGGCCTATAAGTGTTTTGTTTTTGCCAGTTGGTCTCAGCAGGACTACAGTATAAGTGCTGTGTTTCTGTGGTGGGCTCCAGAGTGGTATTTCCTGGCATAAAATAACACTTAAAAAAATCAGGTCTGTGTGTGCAACATGCCTGATCTTATCTAGTTTATCTTTCACGGAGGTAAGAGAGATAAGAATCTGGGCCAAATTATTCTTAAAGACCACTAATGTAAACACACTAACACACACACACACACACTAACACACACTCTTTCTTTTTCCAGCTTTCCATCTCTAAGAGACCTCTCACACAGAGAGCCTGGAGGAGGCATGGGAAACTACCGTGTGTGTGTGTGTGTGTGTGTGTGTGTGTGTGTGTGTGTGTGTGTGTGTTTGCATGTGTGTGTGAGCCAGCAAGAGTGTTTACATATCCCCAAGAGCTTATCTCTGTTGGCATAGTGCAGGGAGGAACTCTGTCTCACCTTGAACTTGCTAGTGTGTGGGGCAGGCCCTTGCTCTAGGGGGAAAGATAAGGCCATATCCTCCCATCCCAGCCCTAGTCAACCCCCACCTCCCTCCCTCCCTGTGTTCTTGCCTCTGCCTGAATACACTCATGGAGGGCATGGCATCTCTGCAGCCTGAGCTGTGAAACACTCACTCCCCTGCACAGCGTGGATGAGAAATCCCCTGTTCAGTCCATGTGTCTCTGCCTTCCTACCCCGTCCCCCTCCCCTCCCACACACACACACACACACACACACACACCAACGACTGTGTGTTATCTTCCTTCTTTTGATTTGTTTTTCCACCATGCTTTGGCGCTCCGCTCAGGTCTGTTTTTGTTTCACTCTCACTCACTGCCATCTCTCATGATGTGCAATCCATGTGTGCAGATCCTATCGTATCTCATTCTCTTGCTTTCATCTCCTTTGTGTGTGTGTGTGTGTGTGTGTGTGTGTGTGTGTGTGTGTGTGTGGCACACACCGCTCAACTCATCTAAATGTGGCTCCATTATATTTAGTCGTATTTATGTTGCCTAAAAGGCGTAGCCCCCTTGCTTGCCACCCCCCATTCAGTTTCCCTCTCCCACCCACCCCCTTCCAAGTGTAATGTTGTCATTCCTGGGAGATAGCTAGGTATTTTTAGCTGGTGCCGCCTATCTCAGACTTTTATAAATCAT
>JAODXP020000019.1:9932215-9964715 GCA_027497455.2 Sardinella longiceps
TGGACCCCCAATGTTTGAGTAACATTAATTGGCCCAGTGTGATGGGAAACATATGCCTATTAATAATTTGGTTCCATGTTTCGTATTCCTTTTTACTGACATTCCAGAGGTGAAATGTGGACATGAAAGCATTCCTGTTGAGGTCACATACAGTAGACACATGCACATATAAACACACACACACGCACTCACACACATTAACATTAACATAACTGTCCCATTCATAACGTTTGTTTGGTCTCACTCGCCGATTGTACACACGCACGCACACACACACACACACACACACACACAAATTCTGTCCCATTCAACATCTTTTGGTCTCACACTCTCTGATTGTACATACACACAGAGAGAGAGAGAGAGAGAGAGAGAGAGAGAGAGAGAGAGAGAGAGAGAGAGAGAGAGAGAGAGAGTCAGTCTTCATCTTCAGTCCTTCATCTACCTAAAAATGAATTAAGCAAGATCGCTATGTCAAGCATTTTTTTTTTTTTTTTTAAAGAACCGTCAACTCACTGCAGTTTATTTGAGTTAGAATTTGTTGGTGTTCGCTGTAAAACTCTGTTGGACTAGTTTGCAGTTGAACACCACATGAAAGCCTGATGATTCACCCCATCACTCTCCTAATGCATTGTCTTTGTGTTTGGTCTGCTGTCTCTTCTTCGCTGGTTATCTACTTCCCTCTGCTGCCAGGATCTCCGTGGCACACCTGACCCTGCCAAGGTAAATATACACACGGCTGTAACCTGATCTCTTTGCCCTACAGAAATCACACACACTCTGATTCAGCTTTCCCTAGGGCATGTCGGCACACCAGGATCTGATTTCTGCCTGCCCGAGCAACCACCCACACCCCCACCCATGCTGCATCGAGCTTGACCCCCACTTACACACACACACACACACACACACACACACACACACACACACACACACATGGGCTGTTACCATCACACACAGTAAATTTCCACACAGAGAGTGCATTTATGCATTCTTTCTTTCTTTCTTTCTTTCTTGTTCCCTTGTCTATTGTTCAGTTTTGTTTAGTTTAGTTTTTTTTTTCTCTGGGAGAGATACCAGATATCTGTCCTCACAGGAGATTAAGCCTTGTCAAAGCAAAGTTCACCACCATTTTAAAGTGAGACTAACATGGCTATTGAAAAAAAAATGTTAGCCCAAACACTTATGAGGGAAATTGAGGACAGTTTTATCAGCCATGTTGAATCTCAATGCCCCACCAAACCTGTATGTGGCTGCTTGCACAGGCAACATGGGAGAAATGACTTGCAGCCTTGCTCTCTTCACTGTCTACATTCAATTCAAAGTTGTCTGCCATCCAGGCAGGCTGCAGCTAAAAACTTCGTTTCAGACAACATAGCTGGACAGATAATTAGAACAACAGCTGATTTAAATTAATTGTTCAGGTGCTGTTGCCAAGATCTTGAAAGATGACTAAACAATTCCATAGAATGTTGGGCAGCATGAACGATACAGTACATCTATGCTTTTCAAAATTGGACAAACCGATGGTGCCTTTGATGGCAGTTTTTATGTATTTATGTGACTTGACTTGATATGACTATCATAAAAATACAGTAGAGCCTTTAATGTTGTTGCCTGGCTTACATTGTTTGGATAATATGTCCCATGTGTGACCAATCACAAGTCCCTATGGATCATTGCTGTCCAAAGATCTGCTATGAGAAGGGCTGCAACGTTCTACAAACCAGCGACGTTGTAAAACTCTGAAACTTGTGTTCTTTTGCGACGGCTTGCAACTGCTTGCAATGGCATGCGACGATTGATTCACACTGTCGCAACTCTTCTCTAAAACCGTCTCATCTCGTTGCAGATCTTCAGTCTGACTTGAGCTATTATAGGTAGTTTTACACCAAAGCCTCACAATTTGAGCTTTAATTTGCTTTAATTTGAGCATATTCTATCAGCCAATTGTGAAGCCAATCCATGAGTGCTTAGGGAAGGGGGGGGGTATTAGGATTCAGCCAATAACTTCTGAGCAAAGTGGAACTCTAATCCAGGGCTGTTTCAAGGTACTTGGGGGCCCCAAGCAAACAGGAAATGGGGGCCCTTCACTCCCCGTAAATACTTACACGAACCACATTGTTATAATTTTCAAACATCATCAATATAATTATTTGTATTGTACAGTTGTCTAACTCCAGTTTAAAGTCATTTTTTGTTGAAAAACACCACCAACTTAACTACTACAATGATTAAACAGTCGATCTTGGGGGCCCCTTTCAGCCTGGGGCCCCAGGCAATTGCCTGGTGTGCCTGCCTTGTTGCGACGGCCCTGCTCTAATCCGATTCCTCAATACCGACAGTGTGTGAGCTGAGCTGCCATGTAATGGCCTCTCTGGATTGGGCTATTTCAAGCTCTCCCAGGGCAAATTGCGAGGCCCAGGCATGAAACATTAGCTCTGCCCTGTGTGGTTTGGAGCGCGGCCATAAACACAGGTGAAAGATTTACTGAAGGTGCCACAGCGCTCATTGCTGATTGTCTTGAGAGACAAATGGGTTCCTGTGCGTTGGCCTCTTAGGCATATCTCCATAAAATAAAAAGGGTTTTGTCCCGGCTTAGAGAGCACCTCTTAGGTGCCAATTAGAACCAAATGCTTCTGGATCGAGCGCTGAATAGCGCCCCATGTGCCAGCTGTTAATTTGCTAGTGCATGGCACCTTTAATGGCAAAGTTAAAGTCACAGAAGCTTGGTTGAACATGTTGTGTCGTTGCACAGGTAATGGACTTACTAAGCTAAACATGGAATAAAATGTTGTAGGGTAACATAGCGATCAATGAGTCATTCTCAATCAGTCTCCAGTCTTCAGGCTCCCCTTCCACACACACACACACACACACACACACACAGGCACGCACACACACACACACGCACACACACACACACAAACTTGCCTGCATACATATTACTGTACATATTATGCACACACTCTAACTTTTTGACATATTAATGATATCATCTTTCTTGAATTTCCTGACTAAGATGAAAAAATCTTAGAATTCAAGACCAGTTCTCATGTGCTCCCTAATTAGTGTAAGCTGTTCCATCAGTCAACTGATTTGAATGCAAATGCACCAACGTGATGTCCAATTGCTCTGTGCATCTTATGCATCAAATGTCTTAAGAGAGTATGGTAATAGTTAAAATCCTATAGGCTAATCAATATGTGCACAGTGTGTCTACTATTGCTACTTTCCAAAGAGCATAGCCATGTGGAACACTAGGATAATTATTCCTCCGATTTTATAGGTGATCCTATCCTCACTACAGAAGCCGATCGAGCTGCCTTATTAAATTCCTCTTTTCTCTCCTGGCCTGTGTTTGAAACTAATCTCATGCTGGAGGCAGAACTGTATTTTCCCTCTCCGTTTCCCTGGACCACAGCTGTCGGAAAATGGACCTTCCTTTTTTTTTACCCATGGATCCACTATTGGTATTCTCTGTGATTGTGGAGTAGTGCTGTGGTTTTGCGCCTTGGATAGCAGGGTAGCTTGGTTTTGTTTTTGCACACATTCCATTTCCTTAGCAAGTGTCTCCCTTTAACCCCCAACCCCCATGCATTCCTGAGAGAAGAGCAATTACCAACTTACTGGCTCATAAACAGGATTTGCCTTTAATAATGCAGTGGGGAAATTGCTGTCAATCATGAGCATTTAGTGTTGGTAAATACAATAGTCATTAGAGACGGATGAGCTAAATCAGAATGCTCTCTCTCTCTTTTTCTTGGCATTGTCTCAAAGCTCTGTTTTGCACCACTGTAGTCTGCTTTTGTCAGTTTTTCTCCATCTATTTTTTTTGTTGACAAAGATATGTCTGTGCATGCACAACATAAATGATTTACTGAACTTCTCGCAAAAACTTATTTGAGATTTTTTTCGAGCACTTTCACATGGTTAAAATATCATCCTTCTACTAATTATAGCCCTGAGAGGGATTTGATTTTGTGACACTTTGTGGTAGTGCACAATATTGTTTTGGAACATACAGTAATTTGCGGTCTCTCAGGGGGAAAAGCCTTAGAATATTTTGAAACAATTAATTGAATCGCTGCCATTCATGAAGCCATAATTAGTATCACTGTCTGTTAGTGGAAGAACATTTTGGCCCTTTGGCTGCAACATTTTCTATGTGCTGTTGTTTTTACATGGGTGGAAAAACGATTTTAACAACGCTGCAATTTTGGTCTTAGCAGCCTTTTTTTTAAACTCTCTAAAATGGTTAACAATGTAATGCTCCTGGATTGAATTTGTTTGTGTAACCTGCAATAATGGCATTCAAGCAGGTCCTTGGCAAACATCTTGTATTCCAACATGGGATCAAAGTGTAGCCTAGTGTCTATCAACAAAGTCAGCATATTTTGCTCTCTTTCTTTTAGTCTTCCCTCGCTCTCCTCCTCCTCCTCCTCTGTCTTTCAGATCTCTCTCTCTCTCTCTCTCTCTCTCTCTCTCTCTTTCTCTCTCTCTCTCTCTCTCTCAGTCAGTCATTCCCACCCTGTGGAAAAGCTGGCACGGGCATCGAGCTTTTATTTCATTCCGTCCCTCTCCTCTCCTTTCATTGTGGCGCCACTTCTTTCCCTGAGCTCTGCAGATAATCCCCACAGTTTCTTCACAAAGTGGATGGAAAGAGCCTCGGGCCTCGGGCGTGCATTTCAGCTCCATCGCCATGGAACCCAGTTCCCCTGACTTATTGGTTAGGGACAGTCCTGAAGGACAGACACGTGTCAGCCATAAAGGAGGCCCAATTTTACAAGCCCGCCTTGGGTTCCTGTGGAGGGAGTTCACCATGGAGAACCAGGCCGGTTATTCTTCATTAGTCCTGAGCAACCTACAATGTTCATATGGGTGCAGTATATATTGAGCACTTCATCATAAGGGGACATGTGATCTACAGTACCATACCAGAGACCTTTATTGCCATGGTGCAGTAATGAGGTTCTCGTTTCTCTCTGAAGTCACCAGAAGTGGTGAATGAACAGAGGGAGTGTTCCAGGCCCGTTGGCAGTCCCTGTGGAAGTCCTGCAATTGCTTGGTGAACAGCGATGACTGACACAACATACAGTAATAGCTGTGCTGAACTGCAACTCCTTAAAAGATGGTTCATAAGTTGGATGTCATGGGACGAAGATGGAAAGAACAAAATTAGTCCCCCTTGACATTTTCTGAATCCAAATCAGTGGACCCACCTACTGGGACTTACTATTCAGACCGCAAGCGATAAATTGCCAAGAGTTGCTGAAGACTCCCAAGAAACTTCGCTTGAGCACAGCAACCAAAACGGCAAATTTGTCCATGACTTTAGCATTCAAACGTTCAATCCTGCTTCTCTACAGGCATCTCACCAGTAAATCGACATTCTGATTGGTAGTCGCCCAACCGCATCATAGCTCATTACATAAAGTTAACCGAAGTCACATGCCACTTTTGTCGCCAAAATCGCCCGTCTCCATACAAAGTCAATTACTTCCGTCGCCCATGTCGCCTGAATCACTCTCGGTCTGAACGCACAGTTACTGTATATGTAAAATACAGTATAACCTGTTAAAAAATCAAGTCAATCAAGTCAAGCGCAAAGCCCAAACACATTCATAACATTGGCCCAATTAGTTATACTTCAATGAAAATGATGTTCCAGTAATGATTACTTTTGCTTAAAGGAATATTCCACCTCTTTATGAAAATTAGTTATTCATCCTCTTACCTGGAGTTACATATGTGGGTAAAAGCATTTTGGTCTCCTATTCTGGTCTTCCTATTCTGGCAACCCCAATTTTACATTTAGCTTAGCATAGGCACTGGAAAGTAAAGTAGCCAAAGAGTTGCTATCTGGCAACTTAACATTCCAGCGCCTATGCTAAGCTACAGCTAAAATAAAGCTAAAATTGGGGCTGCTGGACAGGGAAAATGCATTCTCTGAGAGCAAAATGCTTTCACCCACCTATGTAACTCAAGGTAAGAGAGTGAATAACCAATTTTCATAAAGAGGTGGAATATTCCTTTAAACACAGCATCTGTCATTAGCCTGGGAGAGGGGACCTTTGAAGGAGAAGTTCGGTGTGATAAGGACCCAAAGTATATTCTAACATCATAAAAAGTTGGAACATTGGCCGGGAGCAGAATTTTGATATGTTCCCGCAGGCTGGAGGTGCCCCCAGAAGCTATAACTAGCAAGCGGTTTTCTCTGGCCTGCACGAACGTGTCAAAATTCTGCTCCCTGGAAAATGTTCCAACTTTTTATGATGTTGCAATATACTTTGCGTCCTTATCACACCAAACTTGTCCTTTAATGCAGAAAATAAAATGACAGGGTAAATGTTGAGTTATTCGCACATAAGTACAATGGGTTGCAATGTTGGGTAGTTGGTGTATTGGTGTAAGAAAAAGAAAAAAAGATTTGCACACTGCCTTAAAGAGACTCAACTTTTAATCAACAGGCAACGGTCTTGCAATCTTTTTCAAGCATCTGTGTACTGTACGTTCTTTTGATTTTGCACCTGCCAAAACACTTTTGGATGTGTGCACACAACAACACACTCACTTAGATGGGTTATTCACACATCAGAACAAAGAGTTGGGATGCCCTCTCGTTCACCCTCGCCTCTCTTCGCTGCCAAGTTCCCTGCATGAGTGTAAAAAAAAACAACAACAACAAAAAAAAAAAAACAGGTAGTGTCAGGTTTGCCAGTCATTGTCATTGGTGATAAGCACCAGTCCCGCCGTCATACAAATGGAGGAACTGAAACTGGGGGGTGTTGTTGAGAGGCGTTGTGGCCCCCAGTGTTTGTGCCCTGCCATCCACGATTTACACAAATATACACAAAGGGCCTCTGCACCCTGTCAGGTCCTCACGGGGGTGGCCCCGTGTCACACAGTGTGAGCCCAACCCCCGGAATCCTGTCCCTGCACGTCCCACATGTTAATTCACAGAGGTTAGAACAATAAACATGGTCGCCAGTGCAGGGTTCTAACCTTGGGGAAGGGGAAGATTTGTGAGTGGAGAGGAGAAACAACACAGAAAAGAATTGGAGAGAAAGGAGTGCACAGAGAAAGAGAGAGAGAGAGAGAGAGAGAGAGAGAGAGAGAGAAGAAGGTGGGTGGGGGTGTATAGTCGGTGAGACAGAAAGAAAGAATGGAATGAGATTTAAATACAAAGATGGGGGTCAAAAAAAGGAGAGAAGAGAGAGGTGGAATAGAGTTCAAAAATCAGGCAAACACACAGTCAGTCCAAGAAAGAGAGAAAGGCATGCACAGACAGAGAGGTGGAAAGCAAACAAAAAAGAAAGGATGAAGGGAATGTGTTCACATAAAGATACTGGAGTGGGCCACCAGGGAGAGAAAAGAAGGGAAAAGGAGAGAGATTAAGAAGAAAGAAAGAGAGAAAAGTGAAGGAGAAGAGAGAAGTGAAGGAGAAGAGAGAAGATGAGGACAAGCACCTGAAGGAATGTGTTGCATTTATTCACCTGCCAGGTTCCAATCTGTGGGGTGGATGTTTCTGGCCGCCCGGTGGAATCTCAACAAAACCACACAGATTTAGTGGCCATTACCTCAGCCTCATCTCAGGCTTCCATTGCTCTGATGCTTCTTCCATGCTAATTCTAATTCTGCATTCTAAATCAGAAGTGCTCTTCTCAGACATGGTCTGGGACTGCTCAAAAGATTTTCACTATGAGAAAGGAATTAGAAAAGCTATAATATGATAAAGCATTGTTTGTTTGTCTTTCCCCTTCACTCACTTTTTTAATACTTGTTTCTACAGTAGATTATCTCTTAAAAATCCTTAAAAGTAAAGGTATAAACCTATGAAGTGCTAGTCAAATGTGTATGTAGGACTTCTTAGAAAGCTACAGTAAAAAAAAAAAAAAAAAAGATAAGATGACATGTTGTGTGTTTTGAAAGTGGACAGTAAAGTCAAGGGAGAGTGGAAGGAGGGATATGCAGAAGAACACCTAATGCGTGTGTGTGTGTGTGTGTGTGTGTGTGTGTGTGTGTGTGTGTGTGTGTGTGTGTGTGTGTGTGTGTGTGTGTGTGTGTGTGTGCGTGTGTGTGTGTGTGTGTGTGTGACAAAAAAGAAGTAAATCAAGGGAAAGGATAGAAGGCAATATAAAAGAAAGAGAAAGACTGAGAGACTCCAGCTGCTGTGTTTTATCTGAGTAATTAGCTGTAATCAGCTCTCTGTGCGCTCTGGGTGTTCCGTGGCCTTGTTCTCACAGACGGGCATTCTCACAAGATTCTCTCCCCCTGGTCGTCTTGTGTTTGGCACGCACACACACACACACACACACACACACACACACACACACACATACATACAGAGAGAGAGAGAGAGAAAGAGAGAGAGTCTGTCTTTGTCATGCTCTGCCTGTTTTGCACACAAAAGAATCAGTGAAGGACAAATAAAGAGATGAAGAAATGCGCATGATGCGTCAAACTGACGGATCAATCACAGAGCTCCGACTTGGTGTGTGCCAAAGGTGGAGACTGCCTAGCTTCAGAGAGACAGAGGGAGAAAGAGAGAGAGAGAGACAGAGAGAAAGAGAGAGAGAGAGTTAAACAAAAGAGGGTGAGAACGAAGGTCCATATGTGTAGCACATGTTCTACCAGACTGAAGGAACTACTCTAATGAGAGGTTGCCCATACAGTACATGGTTGTTACTGTTACAGTTGCTCAGTGCCTACAGTACACACTCCCAGCGCTTACAACGGGCAATAATTTGCCTTGGGGACACTGTACACCAAGTGCTTCCAAAACATTTCATGTTCACATTACATAAAGATCATTTTTGAAGACTTGGTGAATTGTTTTTGTTTTAAATGTGTTTCATTAACACACCCAAACGCAGCTTCCCTGTACAAGTTCCTCACTGAGCACCCAGCAGCGCCTACTGAACTGTACCTTCACAGCAAGCCTGACTTGGGTCATCATGGACTGCATTTACATGAATATGAAGCTTATCCCGGTTTTGATCATATTTCATATTCGGGATAACGTGTTTATTGGAATGCAGCGAAATCGGGATATTAACACCCCTGTATACATGATAAATACTGAGAAATTCCCAAATAATCCCTGAATAAGACAATTTCTAGGAAACCGGGATTGGGGATACTGAATTAAGGTAAAGGTGTTTACATGCACAAATGCATAACCGGGATATTTAATATCCCAATCATATTAGAGATACTTAAGTGCATGTAAACGCAGTCATTGAAACACCAGCCACGTTGTCACAAAGAGAACTGTTAACTGGAGTTGAGTTTCAGACTCTCCCTGATATCTGTGGCTGACACATACTGAGTTCACATGATTTGTAGGCTCCAATCAGATTAGTGGGGTCATGGTGCTGATAACCTGCCATGAGCCAGAGATAAAGACTGAAGTTATTGTGCCGACAAGGGTGGAGATGTAGAGGTGTTCTTTTGTTGAAAACGTTGTCTCTTGAAAGGAGGGAGAAAATGACTCATCACCTTTGCCCAGCAGAAGTCCAAACATTTGATACACAACTCTAGAGCGAGCAAACACACTGATCAGAAGGGAAATGCATTTCTTATATTTCTTATTTATATATATATAAGGAGCAATCTACTTTAATTTACATAAATAGGATAGACCTGTGAAAAGGGGTAACATACACACACACACACACACACACACACACACACGTGCATGCACACACACAAAGCGTTTTATACATCCAGATTGAAAACATCAGCTTTAGGCATCAGTGCCACCGTGCATTAAATGGACTTGGCACACCAGCAATTATTGGGGAATGTGGAAGGCATATGTGGCCACGGTTTGGTAATTGCTGAATTAACAGTGTCACAAATGTATAAAAATCCTATATTTCACATCATGTTATACAAGTTCACGGATAACTCTTAATTTTTTGATGTATTTAAAAATCCTTTACACACACACACAAACACACACACACACACACACACACACACACACACACACACACACACACACACTTTTACAAGCACAGCACACACACTATGGTGCTCATCTCCAAATTCCAGGCCCTCCTACTAAGTACACATTCGGCTCACCCCAAGGCCACGCCGGCCGTCTCTCACAGATACAGCAGTTCAGCACTCAGCATTTTTGCAGGGCATATTGACACTGTGGCAGGATGTTCCAGCGTCAGCGTCTGTTTGTTTTTCCAGGCCTTCATTTTCTTAGGGGGTACACCAGGGTTGTGTTCAAGAAGACCACCCATGACAGGGACTTTTTTCTCAAAGCCGGGACGCCTTGTACAGTACAATTCAACATGCAATTTAACAGTGTTTTCATTTCGAAGGTTTTATTTTGAGGTTTTTCTATTTTGATTGATTTCCATCCAAGCATCAGGCCTCGGATCAACATTAGTTCAAATAATGGAAGGTGTCCAAATGCTGTGATTTTGTCTGCAAAAAAAACAAGGAAAAGAGACTGATTACCTGGTGTCTGAGGATAAGATTGGGTTTGATTTTGTGATCATTGCCTTTGCATCCATACTGCCAATGTCTGGTGACTCTGGGAACTGCAGTTCCACCCGACGACTCTGTTAGACAACAAGAGATTAAAAACAATAATAGAAACAAATAACACACAAACTAAAGAGACACAAAATAGAGATATTTGACATATAATTCTAAAGACAGTTTTACATGCTAGTGAGCATCTCTGCATCCCCATGTTACTGTAATGACTGATTGTTTAAAGGAGAAATCCAGTGTAAATCAATCCATATCCCTGTTGTTCACTCACCAAGCGCTGTAGGTAGGAAAAGGAATAAGAACATTTGATACCACAAAGACAGAGCAGTGAACCAACTAACACTAAGTGAAAGGGCATAACAATTTCTTTAAGTTTTATTTCATTATGCACCATTCAGTTAGCATTACTAATTGGTTTGTTATTAGGTACAGTATATGTAGCATCAAATGTTCTCAGGTCTGGAGATCATTGGAATCAACATGAAGTCTTGATTATTTTACTGGGTAATATAACTCCCCCCAAAAGCTCATATTTGTCAAACAATACACACACACTCACACACACAGACAGACATTGCTGGTCAAAATCTCTCCAAGTACAAACATACCAACGGCATATTTTACCAGTCGTGGCTATGCGGTTAGCGAATAATCCAAATTTGAATGCTGTGTGAGGCTGGGAGAAAAGTTGGATGGTTGAATGATGGCGGTTTGATATTGTGTATAAAACTTGGTTTGAATGTTTGGGATATTTGGGATTTAGGACTGGTGGGATATTTGATATATCTTACATAAAACACTCAATGTGCTGAATAAGGCTCTGCTGCATATATACGGTATGAATTCACCTGCACAGGCCCTTTTAAAGCCTTGTGGCTGGGCAGGAGAGGCCAAGAGAATAAATATTATCTGACTTGGTACATATTTTGGTGAAATGGACAATCCTTTTTTTTTTTTTTTTTTTTTTAGTTTGAGTTCTTTCGACTCATCTTGCATGGCTCCTAACACTCTTTCTCTCTTCTCTCTCTCTCTCTCTCTCTCTCTCTCTCTCTCTCTCACACACACACACAGACACACTCTCTCTTTCTCTCTCCCTGCTTCTTTCATGCACTCTCCTTCCCTTTCTTTCTTTCTCTCTCTCGCTCTCCTCTCAGCTCTTCCTGCTGCTTTGATGTTGAGCGCCTCACATTCCTGCTGGCAGGATACCCCACATCCTGTTTCTGAAGGAGAGAGGGAGAAAAGAGGATTAGGAGGAGGTGCAGTCCTAAGGCTCCTTTCCATTTCCCCGTCACTTTTTATATCCTCTCTCTCTCTCTCTCTCTCTCTCTCTCTCTCTCTCTCTCTCTCTCTCCACTTCTTTCTCCCTCTCTCATCCACTTTCTGTCTGGGTTTTTGTTTTTTTTGTTGTTTTTTTTTCCAAAAGTTAAGTACCGAAATAGGCATAGACTGCCTTTGATATCCTAAAAATGAAATCTTTGATTGCTAACAGTTCACATGCATGAAAAAAATATGTGAGTGCATGTAAATGCATGCTGAATATGTTACACACACACACACACACACACACACACACACACACACACACACACACACGCAGAGAGAGAGAGAGAGAGAGAGAGAGAGAGAGAGAGAGAGAGAGAGAGAGAGAGAACAATTACATGTTGAGATGATTAGCAAAACTTTGCTCTGACAGGAACCAGCTGCTCGGAATCTAAAACCTCCCTAGTTTACAATCTTTTTTGATGGAGATGTCCTTTGACAAAAAATGTTTCATTGCATCCAGGCTCTTGAAACCCATCACTCCTGCTCATATCCAGCACCACACACTGCCACAATGAGCTTATAGGACAAGGCTGAAACAGGACTTGGCTATACACACAAGTTCACATTTGCTGCAGAAATTCCCAAGAGCCATGTGTTTTCTCTCTCTCTCTCTCTCTCTCTCTCTCTCTCTCTCTCTCTCTCTCTCTCTCGCTCTCTCTCTCTCTCATTTGCTTTTATTTATTATTTCTCTCTCCCATGCAGCGTTGGCTGACTGGCGTGCTGCGGAGTACAGTAGGGCTCTGTGGAGGGAGGCGGCCCCCGCTCACACAGCTGACACTAATTTCACCCAGTTCCTCTCCAGCCGGCCGGTTTCCCCACCACTCTGGAGGACTCCTGCCAAGCTAACCCCCAACACCACCACCAACACCACCACCACTCACAACCCACCCACCCGACCCCACTGCCACCAACACCACCACCACCACCAGGGCTGAGAGCCAAACAGAGAGAGAGGGAGAGAGAGAGAGAGCTCCACACTCACAGCACTGATGCAGAGCAGGAATTCTCTCGCAAGACTCCTAACTCTGCTAGCTTCTAACTTTGTCTCTCTTTCAATTCCCCCCCCCCCCTCTCTCTCTCGTTTGCCAGATGACTCTCTGAATTTCTGTCTGCTTCTGATAAACCAACCAGTCAACCAAACAGAGACAACAAACTAAAGTTAATTACAAACAAATTAATTTCCTGCCTCCCTCTTTCTCCTATTCTCTTTTTCTCTCTCTCTCTCTCTCACTTTTTTCTCTGTCTTTTACTTCATCTGTTATGCGTCCCTTTATGTCTGTCTAGGACCACCAAACCGTGCTGAGAAACAATGCACTGGCCGGTTGTTTGTTTGTGCAGTGGTTTTTCCCTTCGTCTGAGTCTCCTTCTCAAATGATCAGCCAGCATTCATATTTCACTTACACCACAGTCATTTTCCAGAGTTCTTTTTTTTTGTTGGTTTGTTTGTTTGTTTCCTGGGAACAGCCTGATTTTTATTTATTTTTTTCTGTCTCCCAGACACAGTCTGTAGATTATTGTTCAGGCTTTTGACTTTCCTTAGTTTAGGTAACTGTTGTAGGCTAGTCACTGCTCTCCTCCTCGTGTCTATGTTCTTCCCTCTCACTTATTCTCTTTCACCCACAACTTCCTTTCTTCACCACTCAGGTCTGAGAACTTCTTAGGCCCTGTCCCATTTCTACCACTTCCTCTCGGTTTTTCCCAATACTTTCCCAATACTTTCAATACTTCCACCCTTAAAATCACCCCTTCAAACAGAGGGAGGTCAGGTCCAGACTTCAAACAACTTGAAGACGAAATTACCCACGAGTCTTTGCAAACTCAATCAGCTAAAAGAAAGATGATGACTAGCTCTGGAAAAGAACTTCACAAATATAACTATATTATTGCAATTATAAGTATTTTTTTCTAGTTTAGTATCTTAGTTTGATATATGTAGTAAATTCAATTGAATTCTATATGTAGCGCCCCTTTGCTCATCTTGCAAAAAAAATGGGGTAACTACCCTTGGTCCCAATGTTGTACCATATATAGGCCTAAGCAAAATTACCTAGAGTTGATATTTCTTTCAAACAGAAAATAAATAACCCAACAGTAGGCTAATAGGTTATAGCGCCTTTAACATGAAATAAGGCGAATATCAAAATTACCCTCCATGCTCGTAGCACTCAAAACACAATTTCAAGCAGTTCGCAAATTCCAAAACCCTTTTTAATTAATCAAAAGCTATGACGGCAAACAACTAAAAGTACCCTTGTAGCAGGCCTGGTTTCGTCACTGAGATGGTGAGACCCAAAGCTTTTAAATTCCAAAAAATTCAAACCAAATACAAATTGGTTTCCATGTCCCCATGAAACCAAACTCAGACATGAAGCATGATCGTCTAACTACTTATAATAGGCAACTCATCTAATCAATTAATGGCCATCCTGATGACTGTTTCGCTTTGCTCTAGCTCCTCTAGGCGGAGAAATAGAATATGCAAGACTGGTGCCGTTGTCCATTCCTTCACATGCATGGGAAAAAACTCACTGGCCAAATCATTCCCATTCCATTCCAGATGTGCCAGACAACTTAAAACACACACACACACACACACACACACACACACACACACACACACACACACACACACACACACACACACACACACAGAGCGCAACTCTCCTCTTTCTCTTCTCCTCTTTTCTCTTTCATCTCAACTCCTCTCTTTCTCCCTGTCTCTCCGGTCTTCTCACTTCTCCACCTCTCCTCCATCTCCTGCTGTGCTTCTTCCCTCGTTCTTTTAAGCCCACATCTCCAGTCATTCAAGTTCCATCCATCTCTCCACCTGCATGGGAACCTCTCTCTCTGTGCTGGGCTCATGATAAAAGGCACTTCATCATTCTGCTGCGATGGCCCACACTCCTGAACACTCTCTCTCTCTCTCTCTCTCTCTCTCTCTCTCTCTCTCTCTCTCGCTCTCTGTTAGTGTGTCAGGAGCCCAACCACACCGCCAGTCTCCTGCCAGAGCAATGGGAGAAAATGAAAGGCGGCATTAAACATAATGACTCGGCAAACATTCCCATCATTAAAGAATGGATGAGGTGGGTGGTGAGTGTGTGTGTGTGTGTGTGTGTGTGTGTGTGTGTGTGTGTGTGTGTGTGTGTGTGTGTGTGGGTATGTGCGTGCCTAGTTTTAAGGGCTCCACTACAGACAAGTGTGGAGCATTGCAGAGTGGCACTGTGGCTTGCCCGGTTGGCCTAGATACAGGTTCACACACCCCACCCTGTAATCACACACACACACACACACACACACACACACACACACACACACACACACACACACACAGAGAGAGACTTGGTAAAATACAAACAAGTGGTCTGGACACACACAGAGACACACATACACACATACAAAAAAAAAAAAAAAAAACGGAGCAGAGAAGAAATTCACTCTTTCAATTCAGCACTCCATAGGAAAACAGAAAGGGATTGTTCCTCAAGACCAAGGCCTGCCTTTCAGCTGGTAAGAACGTGCCCGCAACGTTTCCTCAATGTCCTCCCTCGTGAGCACATCAGCTGTCACACAGCAGGGACTGACAGCGTCAGTCTGGTCTGTGTCAGCGCGCCCTTTCTCCCTAACACTCTCCTCTAGGGAACTGGGAATCGTGCGGTCGCCATGGATTTGCCCTTTGCCTTGAGGTTGTTTTTGCACTGGTGGCTGCAGGAGCCGAGAGTTGTTATAGCTGTCACTGGACTGTGCCAGGGCCAGATCGGGATCTGGGGCAAGAGGGATGGAGAAATAGAGAGAGAGAGAGAGAGAGAGAGAGAGAGAGAGAGAGAGAGAGAGAGAGAGAGGGAAAGAAACATTAGCCCTTGCCAGGGGTTTCACTCAAGCCATCTCTTTAAAGAGGTATAAACTCACAGGGGTAGAGTCTCTGTAATTTGAGGCCTGGCCAATGCTGTTAGCGCCACTTCTCAGTGGTTTTGGAGCGAGATGGGAGAGAAACACATGAACAAAGTGAAAGAGGAAAGAAAAACAAACAGGCTAATGAGAAGTAAATGTACTGTATATAGGTAGGAGGATATCAGAGGAAGACTTTGGCTGTGGTGGCGGCAGCAGCTGTTGCAGCTGGCCTGGAGTGGGTAGTTGGGTAGGAGTTGGATTGTTTGGTGAGCCTACAGCTGAGAAGGGTTTGAGGAACATAAATTAATTTTTTCACCCCCGCATCGTACTAAGGGGGGGGGGGGGGTCACCTCGTCCCTGTAGGACCATTAGGACCAAGCTCATGTTTCCTCAGACCGGACAGTGTTATTTCAGTAAACACACAACATACACACACACTTGCTTGTGTGCACAGAGAAAGAGGGAGAAATGGGAAGAAATAACCATATAATCCAAAATGTACTAAGATTTGGAATCACAAGCCACTACATATAAGTTCACAAAGGTTCTAATTTGTCCCAAAGAAGTGACCACCACATGGAGTGGTCCATTTTAAATAGGTTTATAATTGTATAATTGTGTCTATGTCCCTGGAGAACAGCATGTGGCTCTCTAAACAGCTCAGTGCATGACAGGTTTTTATGTGTCTTCACAACTCTGTGTGCTATTTAAGTAACCCCACACTCCATTCACATTTACATACACATACGTGTGAAGACTTTCTCCTCAGTTCAGGTTAGGCTTTTCATTCGTCCAAAACCATGTTGAGTTTGTGGAGGCCCACCTCAGAGTTTTAACATGTCATCATGTTCAAGCTCCAAAAGAGACACTTGAGTGTGTTTCTCACCTCTTGAGAATACTGGTTTTCTTTAAAGGATTGCCACAGAAAGCTAGCCTAGAAATCTAGACACACCCTAGTGGCAGCAAATAGATTTGCTCAGCCAGTTCGTCATAGCATCAAGCTATAGGGATGTAGTAGGTCTTTTGATTGGTCAGACACCAATGGTGTTCACCTATCACAACACTCTATGGGCAGTACTTAAGTGCAAAAGTATTAAGTGCAGGCAGAAATGCATGGAGCAAAGGGCTTAGCACCTGGGACCGGCCTGCTACAGTATGTGTTTAGAGAGTTGTTGGCCATTGGCTTAGCCATTAACAGCAGTCCTTTGAATTGTCCTTCACATCTTGTTTGGTCACTGAACTTTTAAGGATGTACTCATAGCAGATTGGTTGTTGTAGCCTGGTGAGGATGATGTTTTTTTAAGACAGTGTAGCCAGAGCGGTTCTCACCGCACTTGGGGCTCAAACCTGCCATGTCAACTACAACTCACAGCATTGAAGTTGCATGCTCTAACCACTGAGCTGAAAGTCCAGGCTTTCAACTCAGTGGTTAAAAGCAGTTCTTGAATCTTTGGGTTGTGAGGATTTAGTTTATACTGCCACCAGCTAGCCCAGGCTAACTGGCATCTGTTACAACAGCACATAACAAGCAAGATAGTAGGGACAGTAGTCTACTTCATCCATCACTGTAAATTTGATCTTGCTGACATTTGTGTTGTTTAAAGGAAAACTTCGGTCAATTTCAACACAAGCTCTATTTCTCAAGCTACTCGAGACATGTCAGTACCAAAGACGCAAGAAATTTACACGTTTACACATTACAACCAAGCAGTAGCAATTAGTTGAAGCAGATACAGTCTTTCTGACAGGAAGCAGAAATATCCCAAAGGACATGGTCCAGACACCTTGCCAGACCCGGCGCCAGACGCAAATTGGTGGGCGGGCACTGCGTTACTTGAGGGGGGCACCAATTTTTTTAAAAAAAATCTGTGATATATGTCAAGGACGTGTCTAGGAAAAACGGAGATACTTATTTCTCACATTCGCATAGGAGAGTTCGTTTGGGTTTGGGGTTGAAGGTAGAGGACATCATGCGTGCATTACTGTAATTAGGTCTATGCGCTTGTTGCACTCTACTTTTGCATTACCATTTAATGCCCTTGTTTTGAAACGCCAAGATTTCGCACAACCCAGGAAACATTGATTGTGACATTGTAGGCTTGGATTCACAATATTATGAATGAATATATGAATGTACAGTATGCTTATTTCGAAGGAATTACTTGCCTGGTTTAGACTTCACCAACTTATCAGTTGCACTCAGCCTACAGCTGCCTGCTCCAGCAAGGGAGAGGGCTATTCCCCCTCCCCTTTCGCCTTCCACTCGCTGTGAGACCAAAAGCGCACCTGCACGAACCTCACTACTCGCAAATGGCCATTATCAGAAAAATGTAATTCACATACAGTGTAGCCTACATGATGAGCTAAAAAAAAAAAGAATGCATAGCATAGTGTGATGTCGGCGTGTCATAGACACTCTAAAAAAAAGGCTAAGCCCTACTGCTTTTTCTCGAGTTTCCACACAAAAGGAAATAGGCGAATACCCTGAAAACATGAGCCTATTTAATATGTCAATAGAGCAATGTCAAATAGAGCAAAATCGCACCATTTCATCAACAATAGATAGACTAACTAACCGATTCAAATAGATAACCCCTTCAAATTAATTTGCCTATTGACACATTTAACATAAAAATATATATGGATTTATTCATTCACGTTTAGATTCTATTGCAGATTCTGTGACAGAGAAGTCGGAGACAATAACGGAGAAAGTAGTGGGTTTGTATTTTTTCAGTCAGTTTTCTCCTATCCATTGGCGCAAGCTTGTAAGCAAAAAGACAGATCCAACACAGTGCGCCATCTACAAGACCACTAAACTGTAGGCCTACTGACTGTAGTAGCCTACACACTGCAAAGTTGTTTCCAAAGGTCATGTGTTTGAATAAAAGCTGCCGTTTTAATAATAATAAAACAAATCAGCAGCCGTCTGCGCCTCCGAGGCTACTGCATTGTCATTCTGAATTGAACCAGCAAGCATAAGGAGAAGCCACAGTTGCACATCATAGGCTATTCTCTTAACAAAATGCGTAGCTGAAATACTATATTCAATCAATGTCATGAAACTAAATCAAAATGTAATCTATTACGTAGTCCTAGATGTCGAGGTTATATTTCCGATCTTTTGATTCAGTCAGTGGCGGTATAACCTAAAAGTGACAGGTCCGTCGGTGGGCATCGGTGGGCGTCCAGGGCGGGCACAAGTGCCATCCAGGGCGGGCACGGCACCCCAGGGCCCGCCCATAACGCCGGGCCTGCACCTTGCACAAAGTGAGAGGATTTGAAAGCATTTGGTGATTATGCTACAAGAACCAAAAATTTGTGCTACAATTGAGTGTGTTAACTTATATTTAACCTCTTGAAGGACAACTTCAAGCAATTTCAACAAAAGCTCAAAAGCTACTGCTTGGTTGTAACGTGTATATTAGCTTGAGTTCAATGTCTTTGTTTTCAGGGTTGAGTTTTGAGCTCTAGCTTTGTTTTTAGACCTACCGATGATTGGTCCGCAATAGTGGAAAGCGGTCAGATAGATCCCTGACACAATAGATCAGATGAAACAATCAGATCAAAAGAAGCAATGAACTACAGATGAAGGTAAAACAAAAATTTTATAATAATCACAATGATCTATAAACAATATGAAATAATACAATAAAACAAGTTAGATGTACGTATAATAAAACAGCTTTTTGCATAAATGTTCAAATAAAAAATGAAAACTCACACTGGAAAGAGAGAAAGCAAAAAAGGCAATATCATGAGAGAATGACCCTGGTCAAAAATAGGAAATTTATCAAACAAAACACCATTTTCACTATATCTAAACGTGACACAAATCATTATTTCAGTATATGGTGATGTCATATGTCATATTTATATTGACTCTGATTTACTCTACTTAATTATATTAAATATACCTGCAAAATCTTCAGTAAAATAAAGCAAAACACAAATTAGGCTATGTCAGTTCCAAAACCTTTTGTGGAGATTTAGATTTCTAAAACAATGAACTAGAACATAATACAAGAGAGTATTTCAACAACAAATGAATACAAAAATATCAATTCACATGTTCTCCAAAGACAAGTTGACCACTCTTAACTGAACACAACACTTCTCTATAAGACCATATTGCCTCAATGGTGTCAAATTCATTCATTCCTGCATTTATCAAGCAAGGTTCTTGACTTACCCAACCTTTTAAACACACACGCACACACAGTGAGTCATCATCTGATATATTTTCAACTTCTGTATATTCCTAACAAATTACTTTTCACTGAGAGACAGAGAGAGAGAGAGGATGAATAATCAGTATGATTGGGTGGAAAAATGATGATCGAAAACAAAATGATTAGAAGACTGGAAGCTAGTTAAGCGTTAAAGTTATATTCGGATATATAGATCCATGGATCAGATTTACATAATTCATCTGCTCTATTTACTGTCCTTCTTACAGGAAAAGCTACTGCTGCTACTTTTGCCATTGCTGCAGCAGTGGCTGCTGCTACCTTTGCTGCTGAAACAGCAGATTTCGCTGCTTCTGCAACTTTTTGAGCTGCTTTTGCTGCTTCTTGTGATGATGTTGAAGGAGCTGATACTTTTGCTGCAGCTGATGCTGCCATGATTGCGGCTTCATTTACTTTTTCCATTAACTTCTTTGCGTCTTTCACTTGCTCTGCTGCTTCATCTGCCATTTTCCGTGCCTCTTCCTTTGCCGTTTTAATCATTGCTGCTTCTTGTGCTGTTTTAATTAATGCTACAGCATTTGCAATCGCTACAGTAGCTTCTGCTACTTTAGCAACTGCAACAGCTATTTCTTTTCCTTTTGTGGCTGCCTCATTCCATGCCTTTGTTACTGCTTCTGCTGCTGCATTATCCTCTGTTGGTTCTGTTGCTGTCTGTGCTGCTTTTTCTGTTGCTGCCACTGCTACTTCCAGTGCTGCTTTTGCTGCGGTGTTTGCTCTCTCAAATGCATCCGTTGTTGCTGCTTCTGTCGAGCACCGACTTAACTCTGTTGCCCGAATTTGACAGAGGGGTTCCTCACAGATGAGCAGGGCTTTTTGTTTTGCCATCTCCTCTATTTCTGCTTTTAAATGTTCATGAGTCTCATCCTCTAGATATTTTTTATATGTGATTCTGTAGTATGCATTGCTGCTTTGATTGGTGTAGCACCTTAGAATATTACATATTAGAATTTTACATTTGAACCAGAAGGCTGATAACGTAAAGAGGTGAATAAAAGAAAGAATGAAAAGGATGCCAAAACCAATGACCTGTAAATGAAGACAGAGATATTGTGAATGCAAACTCTAATATCCAAATGCTGTATATGGTATATAAACAAAAGTATAATAAGTATTGACATACCTGGGAATAAGCCTTGTGCTTTCTGAAAATGATTTCATCTGAAGAGCTGCGTTCCAAGCAGGGAATTTCAGTTTTGTTTTGTGAAGTGGTTTTGTAACATGCATACCACTCTCCGTCAAACATTGTTGTCATAACCCACATTGATGCTACAGACACTCCTTTCTGAAAACATCTGCGACACGAACTGTTACATAAGTTGTAGGAAAGACGGATTGTCTTAATAAATTGTCTGTCTTTCAAGATGACAAGTAAAAAGAGTGTCAAAGATGGTAGCAACATATACCATGTTAAAATGGCTGGTGAGGGACAACAAGGACAGATGAAGGTCAATTTGAGAACAAATTGACTTATGATGAGTAAGAATAAGAATGAAGGTTTACGCCCTGAAGCGAGGACTTTCTTTAACAGGGTATCTGAAACATTTATTCCCATGGTGGAATGAGGCTCTTCCTTTTGTGAAGGCAACTGAGAAATAGACAAACACATATACACAATGATATATCTGAATGTGTTTCAGGATTTCTTTTTTTTTTTTTTTTAACAAGAATGTTACAGTAAACAGCAAATGTTGTAAGTACTGAGGGGTTCTCCTAACCTAGAAATCTGGGCCCAGTTCCCCAAAATATTCTTATCGCTAAGTAGTTCTTAACCTCCTTCTTAATGCTATGTCGTTATTCCCGAAACGTTCGTACACTAAGTGTATCTTCTGTAAGTCACACCTTCGTAAGGGTGGTCTGGACCATTCGTGACCTTTCCCTTCTCACAGTTTTTTGCTTAAACATAAGCTTTACAGCTTTAAAAAGTAATGTATTGATCTCAATATTTGCCCACTTGCCTCCAAGGAACATCTGCATTGGTTTCCTTGCATTTTGTGTTTTATTTTGCATAAATTATCGCCAAAATTCATTAATTTGCTTTGCTTTTCAACCGTTCTAAAATGCAAACATGCCCCATTCACACCTCACTGATTATATTTTCACTTGTTTATTTCGTATTAATAGCTGCACCTTAATCCCCGAAAAACATTTTCACGCATGCTCAAAGGAAGCGCAAATGACAACAATCAATGCCAGAAACATGGATTTGGCACCTTAAGTGATAGCTGATGGTAATTTTTAGGTCTTACAATCAGATACACAAAACTCCGTCAGCTCAGGACTCACCAAAATGCAGGTTTATTCTTTACAATGTTGGCCAAACAAGGGAGTTAACAGTGAGCTCTGCGAGTGAGCGACCAATGCAACTGACTTCGTACAGTAAGAGCCTGACTTTTAGGCTCTTGTAGAATACACATTCATGTCTGACCATTTTCCCGCGATTCATGCAAATAGCTTCCGGCGGGACCAAATGGTCACTACAAACAATATGGCACAGAGATTTAATTAATTGCCAGGGAGACACTCAGGAAGGGGAACAGGGGGTGTTAAGCAAATGGCTCTAATCAATTTACCTGTCTGGCCTGCAATATACAGAGACGTAACCCAATTACCTAAGCTAATGAAATAATAAGAACAGAAGTTAATATCTATAGTCTCAAACTCTCAGTCCCCCTTTACAAATCTTAATGATTTGGACATTACACAAAAATTCTCACATAAATCAGCTGTAGTGTTGACTATACAATGCCTCCATCATTTTCAAAATTCTGCCCATAATTATCAAATTTGTCAGTCTGGTTATGTCCTTTGGGACTCTTAGGGCGTGGGAGCAAGCGGCATATCATGGGAGAGCAATAACAACAACAGTAGATCAGGGCAAAAACAAAGACTAGGAGCAGAGCAAGAAAACCTAAAAGGAGAAAGATTTTTCGAGTCCAACCTCCCAGTGAGTCAAGAAATTCCTCCATGTTATGTTGCCATGATGTGGAGAACACGCCTTGGTTTGAGTGGATGCTTTTAGTGGAATCCAGTATAACTTGGCCTAATTGATCAATGGAGCTACTAGCATCAGGGACGTACACGCAACATTCCTTGCCAATCACTTTACAGGTACCCCCTTGTGCAGCAAACAAAATGTCGAGGGCCATCCTGTTCTGCCAAGCCAATTGATGGGTTGCTGTGAGTTCAGCCTGTACTTCTAATAGGGTTTTAAGTGTTTGATTTGCAGTCTGTTCAAAGGCCATTCTAAGGGTAGCTACATCGTTCTGTAGGTCACGGATTCCGAGGGGGGCTATAAACACACCAAACCATTGTTCAACTTTTCCAATTTCTCTTTTACTTCTAGGATGAGTTTGGTTGTTGATTGTGTCAAGAATATGTTTGGCAACTATACGAGACGGAGGGATCAGATGGGCTAGGTAGCACACGCCAGATGCATCAGTAGGGATAGATGTATATGCTGAGTTACCGCATGCGAATGCAGACCACTTAGGGGCAGTTACTGGGGCAAGCCTTACTTGGATGGGGATTGTGGTGTTACATGCAGAGTTTCCCAATTTCTTACCGGAGCCTGTAAATGAGAAACAAACTGGGGCCTTCGAGCTAACAATTGGGATGGGCACAAATATGTTTGGGTCATTTTCCTTGGGACATGTTGTTCCTTGGTCTACACATCCATCGACGCAGTGGTGATTTACTAGTGTATGGTCACATTTCCCGTCGGGTCCAAGCATTTTCCTAGATTTCCAGCTACATGGCCAGGGTCCTGAGGGAGTATTATATATAAAAACACCAGAGTATGTGTCTCTCTCATTTTCTACGCGGAATGAGGTCAAACGGACATTATCAGGGTGCCATTTGCATGGCAAACTTTTGTTCAAGCTACAGAAAGACTCTAACATTCGTCCTGCAACTACACTACACGTTGCACTATCAAAATCAAATGCAAAATCAAGCCGGATATTTCTATTAGAGCATGCTGGGCGCTTAGGGACATTGTATGCAGAAGCAAGGGCTTCCATGTTTATGGTTTCGACAAAACTCTTACTAGTGCAGTTTTGGAAGGATTGCCAATCTTTAGATGTGTATGGAGATGCAATCATTGGCCATCCACGCCCATCCGGGGGCATTAAATGGCAAACGTAACAATCAGATTTGTTAAATTTTTGGGCTATGCTTTTAGACATTGCGAGGGCCAAATTTTCAGCGTCACTGGGGTTAATGGATGGCATTTCTGACTCTTGAGAAGCTGGACTCCCTGTGGGAAAAAGGCACATAAACATGACAACAAATAACATTTCATTCACATGCATTTTTTTAAGTCCTTGAAAATTGTCTTTAAAGAAAAAAAATACTTTTAGAGTCCAGGCGTGATCAGAGCCTATGAATCAAGAGTTCTAGTCGTCTTCGTGTGTGTGTAAAAATGTGATCGATGGGTGTGTGTGTAATGTGTAGAGGTCAGAAGGCGATCCTTCTCCCCCTTTGTTCCTCTTCGTTTTGCAACAAATGTGGAATACTTGTTTGTGTGTGCGGTGTGTGCCAAGTGTGCGGCGGGCAGCGCTAGGCTTTTTAATCAGAAGGCGATCCTTCCCACCCGTGTTCCTCTTCTGCAGTCCTCTTCTGATGGTCCACCTATCTCTAGAGAGCCCGGGCTCTGGATCTTTCACCAGTATGGGATTATTGTGCCCTATGGTAGACCCACTAGACTACGATAATCCACTGTGATCAAGTTGTTATAGATCCATTGGGAATCTCAGCGTTGCTCTGGATGTGCAGTAGGACTCGGAAGGATGAGGCAGACGTTCTGTGGTCTCAGCTGGTACTGCTTGGTGTTTGAAGCTCCGCTGGGATGAGGCAGGGTGTTTTGAGAGCGATGAAGTAGGATGCTTGGGTGCGATGGTTCTGCTTTCTTGTCCCCCTTTCGATGAAGCTAGCCGTAGTATGCCTTTGAACACACAGGATGATTTCACCAGTCACACCAGGTAAGTCAGTCAGTCAGTCAGTCATAGTCATCGTGCACGGTTGTCAGGCACTCAGGTTCAGTCAGTCACCGCAGGTTCCTGTGGAGGAGAAGCCTGAAACAAACTATATCTTTCACAATGGTTAGTTCAAGAAAAAGGTTTTATCTGTGACAGGTGGGCCCAACGGTGCTTTCCTTTACCTAAAGATAAAAAGCAAGATGTTTCAGTTAGCATAATTATCTCATAAGGTCCCTTGTATGCAGATTCCAGTGGCCCTTGGGTGCCAAATTTCTTTAACATCACCTTTTGGCCTTCTTGAAATGTTCTGCGCCCTGTGGCAATTTCAATTTCGTCTTTCCTATCTTGTCTGATTCGTGCTAGTAGTTGCTTATCACGAAGCAATTTTGACAGTTCTTGGCAGTAGGCTTCCAAAGCTACTCTATGGCTATCTTTACCAACCTCAGCAGTCATTACAGGGTCGTTTGGCAAAGTCAGATTTCTTCCAAAAAGAAGTTCAGCCGGTGTGAGACCTGTTGTTCGGTTTGGAGTGTTATGTTGCATCAATAAAATAACAGGGAGATGGGCTGTCCACTTCCCACCATGCTGTTCGAGGCGGGCTTTCAGACCTGTCTTAAGGACTCTGTTATGGCTCTCCACAAAACCAGAACTTTGTGGCCTATACGGAATGTGGAGTTTCTGTTTTATCCCCAGGCTCTGTAGGACAGACTTCAAAACACATCCCGTGAAATGTGAGCCTTTGTCACTGTCAATCTGTAGAGGGAATCCCCACCTGGGCAGAATATGAGTGTACAACACCTTTGCAACAGCATCAGCAGTGGCTTTCCTGCATGGAAACCCTTCCACCCACCGACTGAAACGATCAATGCAAACAAGCAAATATTCAAACCCCTCTGACTTAGGTAAAGGTCCCACAAAGTCAATCTGTAAGTGAGTAAATGGTCTTGTGGGTCTCTCATCATGACCCATTGTCATCTTATTCTTTTGTGTATATGGTGCAGTTTTAGCGCAGTGGATGCATGTTTTTACAATCAGCTCCATTTCTGTGGTCAAGTCAAAAACGTGCCAATGTACCTTCACTAGTGCACATGTTGTATATGCTCCTGTGTGGGCCAGCTGATGGTAGTCTCGCAACAAAATTGGGACAAGTGGAGTTGGCATCACTACCTTCCCGTCTTTCAACCATAATGCTTGTTCTGAAAAGACACAATCTGAGAGCATAATTTTGTCAAGGTATTCATTAGTAGTCGGGTACGCCTTTTGCAAATCCTGTAAGGTGATTAGTTCAGTACAGGAAACTGCAGCTATTTGTGGTGTCAGTTGTTTTGGTTCATCGTCATTGTTCACATTAGTCTCCCCCTTTTGATCTGCAGCTAGCTTGGCGGCTTTATCTGCAAGATCATTTCCTCTGGCCAGGACATCGTTCGCCTGCTCACTGTGTCCTGTAACTTTAATAACAGAACACTTAGAGGGGGTTAGACAATTCAAAGAGTCAAAAAGTCGTTTGATTTCATTCTTATGGGCAATAGGAGCACCAGCAGCTGTGGTAAAGTTGCGGCTTCTCCAGACTGGACCCCATGTGTGAGTTGAGTGATAGGCATAAGCACTGTCAGTGTAAATATTAACAGGAACATCAGATTGAACTGCAATTTGCAATGCATTTGTTAATGCTACAATTTCAGCCACTTGTGCGCCACCTTTGTCCAAAGCCCCCTTTCGCAAGGTCATGTCATTTTCCACTACTGCCCATCCTGTTCGCCTTTCACCATTTTTCATGAATGAGCTACCATCAACAAAAACATCTCGACCCTGTTGAATAGCTTCAGTACCCACATGATTTTCCACATTTTCAACAATAGCATGGTCACAGTCATGCGGTTTGCCATCAGTGGGAGTCAAGGCATTTCTGAAAAGCAAAGCATCATCAGTGCTGACAGAAACACGTGGATCAAACAGACTGGTTTCCCATCTGCCTCTGCGCTGTGGGGAAATGGTTTTCATGGTGCTTTCATTCAAAAGTTTGACAAATCGATGTTGTGTGTGTAAGACAATATGAGCAAAACTTGTGTAAGGCTCAGATGCCTGTAGAGCCCAATCAAAGCAATCAAGGGTTTGTAAGCAGTTAGGCTGACCATGAAGGGCTGGAGGGGTCTTTGATGAAAAGTAGCCAATTGGTCTGTATGGCTTCTGATCACGCTCAGAGAGCTGACACAACACTGCTGAGTATTGGGTGTTAGATGGATATGCCCATAAGTGAAAAGGTCTGTTGTGGTCTGGGTGTGCTAAGACGGGGGAGGAGGCCATCGCTTGCTTTAACAGCATGAATGCCTCGTCAGCCTCTGCAGACCATTCAATTTTGGCATTGCCTGGTAATCCACCTTTCATAAGATGCAGAAGAGGACGTGAAATGTCAGTAAAATCAGCAATGTGCAAACGAATGTAGTTAAACATGCCCATAACTTCTCGCACACCAGTAACAGTGGTAGGCCGGGGGAGAGCAAGAATTGCTTTAACTCTCTCAGGGACAATTTGCCTACCGCAATTTCCAACTCTTTGTCCCATATATGTCACTTCAGGAAGAGCACACTGGGCTTTCTTGGCATGCAGCAGGAGACCATTCTTCTGCAAAGTGTCACACAACTGTATCAAAACAAACAAGTGTTCCTCGGGGGAGGAGCTTGCCACAAGAATATCGTCACAATATTGAAGGATAACAGATGATGAAGGGAGAGTTAACTTTACCGGTTCTATCACTTGAGCTAATGCCTGGTGAAATATAGTAGCTGAGTCGACATAGCCTTGTGGGACGCGGGAGAATGTAAACTGTTGGTTATCACAAGTGAACGCAAACCGAAGTTGATCTCGTTCATCAATGGCTACGGAGAAGAAGCCATCTTTCACGTCCAAAGCTGTAAAGATTTTGTAAGATGGGTTCAACTGAGACAACAAAGTAGTTGGATTAGCAACAATTGAATGCCTTGGGTTTGTGACCTTGTTCAATGCAGTGTAATCAATTGTCAGTCGCCATGAGCCATCGGGCTTAGGTACAGGCCACATTGGAGAGTTTGTGGGGGATGAACACTTCCTAATCACACCCTGCTCCTCCAACTTTTCAACAATGGCTTTAGCACCTTTCTCAGCTGCCCGCTTCAGAGGGTACTGGCGAACTGGGGCATGCATGGGGCCTGAGACACGTACAGGCTCCATAGGTATCAGACCCACGGCCTGTTTGTCTGTGGACCATAACCTGGGAAACATAGACTGAAGTAAAGCAAGGACAGGGTTAGTAACTTTGTCTGTGGTGGTAACAGCAGCAATTCCTTGTCGTGGGCCTGAAATTATGGGAATTGGAACTGTGAACTGCGATCCTTCCATCACCTGTTGAGGGAGGAGGACAGAGCATTCAAGTTGACTCATTAGATCCATCCCAAGTATACTGCCCAGGTTAGATTTACCCACCCAAACTTGTACCCAAAACACCTTGGCTAGGGGGGGAAAAGTCAGTGGAACTGGCTGAGACAGATGAAAAGTAACACAACCACCAAGTCCTTCAAAAGTGTTTGTCTTATTCGTGGTAGGTAAGTCAAGATCGGTAATTGAGACAGAAGCACCAGTGTCAATTAGCATAATGCAATCCCGGCCTCCAAGGGTCGCGCTAACAAAGGGACGAATGTCTGAATAGGATCCAGCCAGGGAGGCCACCTGGCCCTATTGCTCAGACAAATTAGCCTTGGCTAGTTTTTTTAAAAGTGACAACATTTCAGAGGTGATTTCAGGGCCATTGTCATGGGGTGATCTTTGTCTAGGGGAGTGGGAGATGTTCTTAGGATTATGATCAGGACAGTTTTTCATGTAATGGCCTGGTTGTTTACACCTGTGACATGTTCGGCCCTGTAATAGACTGGGACCATCATATTGAACAGCAGCAATTGTTGGCCTGTCAGCAAACTGAATCATGTGAGTCTCTGCTCTTTGTCCCCAATTCAAAAATGCAGACCAGTTCTCAATCATTGGAAGCCCAACAGCCCACATTTGTCTGTATTTCTCACTCATGTTTTTGGCAGCAGTATCAATCATGAAATTGGAGCTCAACTCTGGTGTATCGGGGCGACAGGCAGACAGAATTCTGTGTTTTTCTTCAAAACGAGAGGCAAAGAGAGAAAATGATTCTCCCTGTCCTTGAACACATGCAGTTAGCAATGCAAAAGAATGATGGCCTCTGCCCAAAATGTCCTGGGTTAACTGCTCACACATTTTAAGATATATTTCCCATGCTACATCAGTGTTCGGCATTTCTCTAGGCCATGACGCATTGGCTAAGCGCGCAGTGTAGCCCAAAGGCGCTTTTGACTTGATGAGAGAGATAACTTCCCTATATGTCAGAGAAAACGTAATCACAGCTTCTTTCAATTTTATCCAAAAGTCAACATTCGGGTCTTGTGTGCTCAAAGGCGGCAGAGTTTGCAAGATATGGCTCAGAGAGCTTGGAGTTATTGGAGTGTATGCACCCCACGACCCTTCAACACCATGTCCTCTGTAAGTCAAATGAACGTCAGTAAGCATGTGGGCATTTTGTGAATCTTCTATTGTAAGGGGCCTAATGGGTGCCATCTGTGGCCATTTAGCCTCTTGAGGCTGTGAAGTGGACCCAGAGCGGGGAAAACGTCTTCCAAAGACGCTGGGGGTGCGGAGGGAGTTGTAACATTAGCGCTATCATCAGGGCTAGACACAGCTGCGATCTGCCCCACGTTCTCATTCACTTGTGCTACCGCCATTTCAATTTTTGCCACCAATTCAGACACAACTTGCGTATAATCAACAATGCCCTTCGGATCTTTCAAATCAAGAGCTGGGACTGCTCCGGTCAGATCTTTAGCAACTTTCAACAATTTATCAGTAGTCTCATTCAACTTCTCTTGCAGTTTAAACAATGAACTTGGCTGTCCATCTGACTCAGTCAAAATACCCTGGGACCGCTTCATCCATGATAACATTAAATATCTCGAGTAATGTCTTTTCTTTTTGTCAGATTTCAATTGCAAAACCCACTCACTCGCTTTCCTAACACCCCAAACTGGTTGGAAGCCATCTTTCATTATATCAGCCTTTGTTTTATCATACTCTGATTGTTCAATCATCGCCGCTATCTGCACACTTAAAGGGACCTTATGACATGCATTCGGAGTATCCATTGCTGACGAGTTGTTACAAATCAACAAATAGTTGTAAACGTTAACTTTAGATTTAAAAACACACACAGCTAGCTTAGCAAACTAACAATTTAGCAAGGCCAAAAACCGAATTCACCCACTGGTGATAAGAATTTCCAACAGCCTTCCAATCACACACAGCTAGCTTAGCTACTTAACAATTTAGCAAGGTCGAACCGAATTCACTTCACTGGTAACGGGAACCCCCAACAGCCCCCTTCCCTCCTTGACGCAGACAGCAATGCTTAAGCAGTTATTGTTCGTATCGATACGTAGCCTAGGCTTCAACCGTTTTCGACCGCACGGCTACCCGGTGCAACAGTCCTGCAGCTAAACAGAATGCTATGTGCTCAATGTTTTCCTCAAACGGGGAAGTAAATTAATTCAACAATCAACTCATCCACAATTAAATTACGTTTTTTGGAAAACAATCTTACACACCCAAACTTATCTAGACTCAGAACATCATAGTCGTCAGGTCACCCCAAGTCCATAGGACTCATCAGATATTCGTCAATAGAGCTCGTTAGTCACGTGTCTGAATAGCTAGCTCCGCTTAGCCCATGGGACCCCGGAAGTCACATAATGGTCATTGAATTTGTATTGGGAAAAAGTATTATTTTCTGGTCAAAGTCATTATATGTTCTGGGTTACACATATGTTGTTTGCCGAATTAAATGAGGAATTTACATCAGAAAACTTTGTCAGTTTATCGTGCAGATTGTTCCCTAAAAGAGCTTTTGAGAAAGCATATCAAAACAGACTCACAGCGTGTGTGTCGCATATGTGACGTTAACCGCCCCTCGAGACACTTTCCCTCTGTATCGCGCCATATCCACTCTACATCATGGCTATCACCCTGGCTAATTTCACTGCCTTCTTTGGAGGGGAAGACATAAGTAGAGGGAAGAACCATTTCAAGTCGGGCCATGTCCTGAGTAACAGCTACGCCAGTGGGGAGATGGTCGGCGTTATCCGCTCCAGCAGACGGGAGCAGCAGTACAGGGCTGATGTAGCACGATACAGAGGGAAAGCGTTCGAGGGGCTAACGTCACATTTGCGACACACACGCTGTAGTCTGTCTTGATACGCTTTCTCAAAAGCCTTTTAGGAACAATCTCACGATAAACTGACAAAGTTTTCTGATGTAAATTCCTCATTTAATTCGGCAAACAACATATGTGTAACCCAGAACATATAATGACTTGGACCAGAAAATAATACTTTTTCCCAATACAAATTCAATGACCATTATGTGACTTCCGGGGTCCCATGGGCTAAGCGGAGCTAGCTATTCAGACACGTGACTAACGAGCTCTATATTACTGTTTGGACCATTTACAGACACTCTTCCTCAAATTGAGAACCAAAATATGCCTAACGCCCCCCTACCTACACTGTCCGCGATGGTAGCAACCTCGGACTGTTTTCTCGTCAGAAAACCAACTGCCAAACAATGCTATTGCCTCAAGAAAGAAAAGTTGCTTACCTCGGGAGTTGCCCTCACCACGAATGAATTCAGCACGATTTCTCCAATAATCCAATATCATTGATCTCGGTCCGGAACCTCCATTAATCTGATGGTAATTTTTAGGTCTTACAATCAGATACACAAAACTCCGTCAGCTCAGGACTCACCAAAATGCAGGTTTATTCTTTACAATGTTGGCCAAACAAGGGAGTTAACAGTGAGCTCTGCGAGTGAGCGACCAATGCAACTGACTTCGTACAGTAAGAGCCTGACTTTTAGGCTCTTGTAAAATACACATTCATGTCTGACCATTTTCCCGCGATTCATGCAAATAGCTTCCGGCGGGACCAAATGGTCACTACAAACAATATGGCACAGAGATTTAATTAATTGCCAGGGAGACACTCAGGAAGGGGAACAGGGGGTGTTAAGCAAATGGCTCTAATCAATTTACCTGTCTGGCCTGCAATATACAGAGACGTAACCCAATTACCTAAGCTAATGAAATAATAAGAACAGAAGTTAATATCTATAGTCTCAAACTCTCATAGCTAAGAACAACGTAGTAAAAAAGACTGTAAGAGATATAGTTCGGGGAACACACACAAGTAAACAACTATGATAAGAGTCTTCTTAGTGTGCCAAGAGTGAGCGTTATCGGGGGACCCAGCCCTGGGCGTTCCCTAGCGAAAGCAAATAGATTTGGTCAGCCAGTATATCTTAGTAACGAGTGAGGGACTTTGTGATTGGTTGAACACTGTTGTGTTCACCTATCTCAACGCTCTGGGCCCTTTCCCTGATAACGCTCACCCCCGATAACGACCACCCTTACGAAAGTGTGACTTACAGAAGATACATAGCCTG
>JAODXP020000019.1:9969715-9974522 GCA_027497455.2 Sardinella longiceps
CTCTCTCTCTCTCTCTCTCTCAGCTGGATTTTTCCAGCAAGGCTACAAACAGGCCTCTTTCAGTTCTGTGCGAGGTCTATTTCGTGGGAAGCTTGTAAATAAGTCTGACTCCTCTCAAGTGGGTCCATTAAAGCGTTTTATCACCCGTCTGTTTAATTAAGGAGTTTTTATTTTAAAAATAGAGATTATTATTCGGCACTCACTGTTGTTGTCTGGCCCAGAGTAGATGAACTGTCAGATTTGGATGGCACTGTATTTCATTAGGATAGATTCAATTTAAGTGAAACTAGAATTAAGGCTATTTCACAATGCTAAAGGAGCCAACTTGAAAATGAAAGGCAGGACTATAAACACACTGCCGAGTGTTTGATGCTGTAATGTACCAGTGAATAGAAGAGCACAATTGGTCAATTTTGAACATCTGTTTCGTCTGTCTCTGTCTCAAAATTTGTGTTGGGCAGTAGTTTCACAACAAGTAGAGAAGCTACTAGTTTAAAGGAATATTCCACCTTTTTATGAAATCATCGTTTCACCTGGAGTTAGATATGTGGGTAAAAGCATTTCAGTCTCAGTGCTTGTGTTTTCCTAGTTCAGTAACCCCAATTTTAGCTTTAGCTTAGCATAGGTGCTGGAATAGCCTATAATGTTGCCAAAGAGTTGCTGTTCTGTCCTCATCAAGCGCCCCTTTGCCTAACTAGACAGACAGCTAACGCTAAAGGCAAATTCAATGAAGATCCGAGGCAAAAGTAGATTTCAGGCTTTTTACTTCACTCTTCAATTCAATGAATTCTTGATCTCCTTCGTATCCCTTCCTCTCTCCGTAAAAAAGCAAAGCCTTCTCAAGGGCATGAACGTATTTATAGGAGTGCAAGCACGTTTTCACTACCATGCGGTCTGAATCATCTGCAGCAACTGAATTAACTTCCTAGTTTACATGAACTATGACCTTACAGGAAGTGAGGTAATGTCAAAATAAAACCTTGAATACTTTTTCTATTGGGAATTACACCACAAGGTGGCGCTAAAGGAAAATACAATTTCTAATGCCATGACACTCCCCGTCTGGTATTGTGAGATACCACTACTATTGCAAACTATATTTTACATAAACACACAATTACAGTCTCTAAACACAGTCCATGACTCTCAGTCTTCAGAGGACATGAGAAGCACTGTTTCAGATACAGGCCTCTGGTAGATTTTTGTTGCTCCATTCTTGAAGATCTTGACTTCCACCTTTCTGACCTTCCCATCTTTATCTGGAAAGGTGTTGTGGATGAGCCCCATAGGCCATTCGTTGCGGCTCACTTGCTGGTCTTTAAGCAGTACCAGATCTCCCTCTTTGAGGTTTGGACGGTCGATCTGCCACTTGCTGCGACTCTGAAGCGTCCCAAGATACTCCCGCCTCCATCTGCTCCAAAACATGTCAGCAAGGCACTGCACTTGTCTCCATTGCTGCTTATGAAGATCTTTCCCATCGAAGACTCCAGCGGGAGGAAGAGGAGTGCAAACCTTCTGGGTAAGGAGCATATTGGGCGTGAGCAGGAAAGGTGAGTCTGGGTCTGTCGTGATGGGAGACAGTGGTCTGGCATTGATGATGGCTGTTATCTCTGCCATGAGAGTGGACAACACTTCATGTGTCAGCTGAACATGACTGGACTGAAGAAGCATACCGTCTAGGATGCGTCTGGATAACCCTATCATTCGCTCCCAGCTGCCTCCCATATGGGAGGAATGAGGCGGGTTGAAGACCCATGTGCAGCCTTCTTCTCCCAGGTATCTTCTGATGTTTGACATGCTCGGGTCAGACAGCAGGAAACCCAACTCCCGACAGGCACCAACAAAATTGGTACCGCAGTCTGATCGAATCTGCTTGGCTGGCCCACGCAGGCTGAAGAACCGCCGGAGGGCATTGATGAAGCATGATGTGTCCATGGACTCGATCAGCTCAATGTGGACGGCGCGTGTGCTCAGGCATGTGAAAAGAACAGCCCAGCGCTTGCTGTTCGCCTGACCACCTCTAGTGCGTCTTGTGACTACAAGCCAAGGCCCAAATACGTCTAAGCCCACAAAGGAGAAGGGTGGTTCCATACTTAGGCGGTCGGGTGGTAAGTCAGCCATCCTCTGAGTGTTCGCTCTGCCTCTGAGTTTGTTACAGGTGATGCAGTTGTGAAGGACACGTTTGATCAGTCTCCGTGCTCCAATGATCCAATATCCAGCGGATCGAACTGCTCCTTCTGTGAAAACTCGACCTTGATGCATCACTCGCTGATGGTGGTGTTCTATAAGCAGTTTTGCAACATGACCCCCTGGAATGACAAGAGGATGCTTCTCTCCGTATTCAAGGTTGCCGTGTCTGAGCCTTCCTCCTATCCTCAGCATTCCCTCCTCGTCACAGTAGGGACTGAGTTTGTACAGAGGACTGTGTGTGGGGATGTCTTTCCCACCAGTTATGCAGGTAAGTTCTTCCTTGAAGATTTCCTTCTGGACGCTTTTGATGATGATTTTTTCGGCTTTTGCCATTTCCTCAACGCTGCGTGGCAGTTCGCAGTGATGCCATGAACGGCATGTCTGAACATGGTCTTTGCTTTTGACGGACTGGACGATATGGACTAGCAAGCTCATGGCCCTGATCAGCTTCTTCCATGACGAAAAACGCTCAAAACGCTGACATCCAAGCTGAGGCCAATCAGGAAGCAGGTGAGTGGCGATCGCTCGCACTTCAGCATCTGAGTCAGGGTCAATGAGATCATAGGCTTCCATATCTGGGTGTCTGGTGACTTGTGACAAGAAGTCAGGCCCTCGGAGCCAGGCGCTGTCACACAACATGGCTGCAGACACAGAGCGAGTGCCAATGTCAGCTGGGTTACAGCCTGTGGAGATGTAATGCCACTGACTTGGTTCCGATGTTCTTCTGATGCGCTGCACCCTGTTGCCAACATATACATAGAACCTTCTTGTCTGGTTACTTATGTATCCTAGGACTACACGACTGTCTGTGTAGAAATCAACAGAATCCAGAACGATGTCCAGTTCACTGATGATAAGCTCTGCAATTTCCACAGCTAAAACTGCAGCACCCAGTTCTAATCTGGGGATGGTGTGAGCGGATTGTGGAGCTAATTTGGCTTTGCCCAGCACAAATCCAATGTGTGGCTTCTCCTCTGCATCAATGACTTTGAGATAGGCAACAGCTGCAATAGCTTTCACTGAAGCGTCTGAGAAAACATGTAGCTCTTTCCTTGTAGCCGTTGACACTGTAGTGGCAGCATAAGGTCTCAGAATTTGTAGCTGTTGAAGATCACTGAGCGAGTCTCTCCATGTGTTCCATTCAGCTTCCCTGTCTGCAGGAAGAGGAGAGTCCCAGTCCAAGGCCTTGCTTGAGAGCTCTCTCAGAAGCATCTTTCCCTGGATTGTGACTGGAGCAGCGAATCCTAGCGGGTCAAAGAGTCCATTGATGGTGGCAAGGACGCCTCTCCGTGTGTAGGGTTTCACGGCATCAGTCACTTGAAAGGTGAAAGTGTCTTTGGTCAAGTCCCACCTCAGGCCAAGGCTTCGCTGAATAGGTGTCGCGTCAGCATCTAAGTTGAGTTCTTTGAGCCCTTTAGCTCGGTCGTCGACAGGAAATGCTTCCATGACTTCCTTGCTATTAGATGCTACTTTGTGGAGACGAATGTTGGATATGGCAAGCATCTTCTGTGTTCTCTTTAACAGATCGATGGCTTCACTGGCTGTGGATCTTGACAGAAGCCCATCATCCACATAGAACTCCCTCTCAATGAAGTGTCGTGAATCTGATCCGAATTCCTCTTCGCCATGAGCTGCAGCACGCCTAAGTCCATATATGGCAACTGAAGGAGATGGGCTGTTGCCGAATACATGAACCTTCATGCGGTACTCACAGATGTCGTTGGCGGGATCATTGTATTCGTGCCAGAAGAACCGTAGGAAATCTCGATGGTCCTTTCTAACGACGAAGCTGTGAAACATCTGTTCAATGTCCACAGTGACAGCGATGGCTTCGCGTCTGAACCGCAGCAAGACTCCAATCAAGCTGTTATTCAGGTCGGGTCCAGACAGAAGGACGTCATTGAGTGAAACACCACAGCACTTCGCGCTTGAGTCAAAAACCACTCTGATTTGGCCGGGTTTCTGCGGATGGTAAACCCCAAATATGGGTAAATACCAGCACTCTTTTCCCTCTGGGAGTGGAGGAGCCCGCTCAGCGTGGTCACGATCAAAGATGTTCTGCATGAAGGTGACGAAGTGCTTCTTCATTTCGGGTCTTTTCTCCAGAGTGCGTTGAACAGAAGCCAGACGCGTGAGTGCCTGGTCACGACTCTGAGGTAGGCGTTCACGAGGTCTTCTGAATGGAAGTGGCGCCACCCAGTTATTCGCATTATCCATGAACATCTCTTCGTCCATGAGCTCTAGGAAGAGCCTGTCTTCAACAGAGAGTCCTATCTTGTTGTCATCTTTGGTTGTGTCGAAGACTGTGCTCCCCAGTGTGCATTCATAGGATGTGTGCATTTCTGGGACAGGAACGACTGTGTGCCCAGACCTGGACCCAAACTGCTCCTTGATATGAAGCCGGTTTGGACACGGACTGAAGAAGGAAGGGCGTTTGTTTTCCAGGATGTTGGTACGGTAAGTCTGAATAGCTGCAGGCTTGTGAGTGTTTCCTAGGCATACATCGCCTATGATGACCCATCCCAGGTCTACTCTCTGCGCATATGGGGCATCATGTGGTCCGTTACGTTGCTCTCTCACCTTATGAACCCGGAGTAGGTCACGACCCAGTAAGAGG
>JAODXP020000019.1:9982122-9987122 GCA_027497455.2 Sardinella longiceps
CTTCAGTCTGACTTGGGCTATTATAGGTAGTTTTACACCAAAGCCTCACAATTTGAGCTTTAATTTGCTTTAATTTGAGCATATTCTATCAGCCAATTGACCGATCCCAAGCCCCGCCCATTTTCACCATGTCACAATAGGGCCCGCAGCGAACCTCGGACAACCTCGGACAACTTCTCCCTTCCCTGCATAATAGTAGACTATGAGACTTGCAGCTTTGTCTTGAAAATAAGGTGTAATCTCATATCACAACGGTGGAATAATGTGTTTGGGGACCTCTAAGACCAAAAGCTTACTTGCTATGGATGTGAGGGAAGGTTTTTTTTTTTTTACCCTCGCCAATTCGCTCAGGTCATGCCTGCCATTCATACAAGAAGTAGCCTCAGCCAGCCTCGGCTCTCTTCAACCTGCTAAGCAAGGTCAAACTTTGCATGGATATGGCTCATGTAATTGTAATAAAACAAACAAATAATCAATGAATACGGCGAATAGGCCTACGCAAAGTTGCAGCCCCGTAGGCTATCATGAGAGATGGAGACGACGGACAATGATCTGCTTTAATGTTACAGCATCAGTGATAGTGACGGCGATGTTATTAATATTTTTTTTACCCTCAACACAAATGCATGTTCTCTCCCAAAGCCTGTGCTTATATTGACACCGTGTTTTAACCTCAATCATGACAATTATTAGCTTATCAACCAGCCTCCCCCAAGGAGAGCCTACAGTAACGTTAGATGTGTGCAGTGCGTTTGGTAACGTTAGGTGACGTCTGATCAGACCATTTAAAGGAAGGACTTTGCCGCTAACTAACGTTAGGTCTAACATCACAAGAAGAATCGAGAGTTAACGTAAGGCTTTTACACATTTTACACTCACAGATAAATAGTTTTGAAAGTTTACACGAAGCTAAGTAGGAGTATTCCCTACATTAGCTTACATTAGCCTACATTCAAAGATGGGCTACATGGGGTGGGCTATGCAGCAGATTCAGTGTAAAACATCAACTTCTTTATAAACACATAGGCATACAATGTCATCCCCATCCAGAAAAATTACTTGACACTTTGAGAAAGTTGCTAGGAATGCAATTTCGCTTGTATGCTTTGTAGGCATCTAGCAACTTGCTAGGTTAACTTTAGGCTGGCTAGGTTAACTTTTCCCCTCTGACCTGTCAAAATCGAAATAATCCGAAATAGGGAAACGGTGAACATTCACAGAGACGAACCCATCACGTTGTCTACTGTTGTTTTTATTGCTGTTCACATTTTCAAACGATAACATTCAGGCTATCTGAACCGAAAGCCATCACAAGTGAACGTATTTACACAGGCATTTCCAGCTCCAGGCACGCTGGTTTTGGCCAAACTTGTCCGAGGTAGCTATACGTAACAATAGATGGGCGGGGCTTGGGATCGGTCAATTGTGAAGCCAATCCATGAGTGCTTAGGCAAGGGGGGGGGTATTAGGATTCAGCCAATAACTTCTGAGCAAAGTGGAACTCTAATCCAGGGCTGTTTCAAGGTACTTGGGGGCCCCAAGCAAACAGGAAATGGGGGCCCTTCACTCCCCGTAAATACTTACACGAACCACATTGTTATAATTTTCAAACATCATCAATATAATTATAGTAGAGCAGATAAGTGGAAAAATACTTCAGTTTGTGAAACAAGCATGAAAGTTGGCACAGATGCTCACTGTGACACACTCTTTTGAAAAGTCTGAGTGTCCACGCAAAATTTCAATATGGCCGCCATTTTTTCACCATTTTTCATTGTTCAATATAAAACAATAGGCCTACATCTCAATAGGGCTATTTTTTCCTTCAGTCCAATCAAAATAAAACTTTATACAGTGAAAGTATCCATAAAAAGTAGCATTTTTTGCATTGCAAGTTTTTCTGAAAATTAATTGTAGTATGCAAATGAGCTATACTGTACCCTGATTACTAATACAAATTGTTGTATTCATGGGTATTGAAAAGATGAAGAGGGTGGGACGTGTCTCAATTGATATTATATGACACCCTGTGGGAGTATGCTTTTGGAAAATGTATACTTCAAAGGGTAGATTTGTTTCTTCTTAGTGTCTCAGGCTCAAATGCATTGGCCATACACCAAAGTCACCAGTACCAAATGATCTATAAATGGAAATCAAAGGGAGGAGGGGGTGGAAGCTGTCTTAATTTATATTTTCTGAGATCCTGAGACCTGCTGTTTTCAAAACAAATATCACTTATCAAGGTTAATTATTTTTTCCTACATTCCATAGGCACTTTTGTATGAGAAATGCACCCAAATTCTTATTTACCCCCAATATAGGCATACGTTGTAAATGGAAGGAGGGGGGTAGGATTTGAAAAAAAAAGTTGGATGAAATCCTGAGGGTATAAGCTCTCAGAAAATATATGGTTTATGGGGTCTTACATGTTCCCCCTAAGTGCTATAAGTCTTAATGTCACCAAAAACAGCCGAATTTGCGAACACCAAATTTCTTGATTATGGGCTTTATTGTAATGAAGAGGGTGGGGCATGCCTCACTGCCACACCTTGCCATGTTATGTCACATACTGAGGGTGTAAGCTTTCAGAAAATATATGGGATGTATGGTGAAATTAGTTTCCACCTCATGTTTCAGAGACCAAAATGTAGATGTGTATATTTTCCTTAAAAATCCACAACCAAGCCCATTGATTTCAATGGGAAATCAACTTCATTTCCATATATTTGCTTTGAAATTTGAAATTTTGCGTGGACACTCGGAATTTTTTTTAAAGGAGTCTCTTGAGAAGCTATGTACAAAATTTCAGAATTGTTTCCATAACTGAAGTATTCTACTGGAAAAATGCACTTATCTGCTGTACTATTATTTGTATTGTACAGTTGTCTAACTCCAATTTAAAGTCATTTTTTGTTGAAAAACACCACCAACTTAACTACTACAATGATTAAACAGTCGATCTTGGGGGCCCCTTTCAGCCTGGGGCCCCAGGCAATTGCCTGGTGTGCCTGCCTTGTTGCGACGGCCCTGCTCTAATCCGATTCCTCAATACTGCCAGTGTGTGAGCTGAGCTGCCATGTAATGGCCTCTCTGGATTGGGCTATTTCAAGCTCTCCCAGGGCAAATTGCGAGGCCCAGGCATGAAACATTAGCTCTGCCCTGTGTGGTTTGGAGCGCGGCCATAAACACAGGTGAAAGATTTACTGAAGGTGCCACAGCGCTCATTGCTGATTGTCTTGAGAGACAAATGGGTTCCTGTGCGTTGGCCTCTTAGGCATATCTCCATAAAATAAAAAGGGTTTTGTCCCGGCTTAGAGAGCACCTCTTAGGTGCCAATTAGAACCAAATGCTTCTGGATCGAGCGCTGAATAGCGCCCCATGTGCCAGCTGTTAATTTGCTAGTGCATGGCACCTTTAATGGCAAAGTTAAAGTCACAGAAGCTTGGTTGAACATGTTGTGTCGTTGCACAGGTAATGGACTTACTAAGCTAAACATGGAATAAAATGTTGTAGGGTAACATAGCGATCAATGAGTCATTCTCAATCAGTCTCCAGTCTTCAGGCTCCCCTTCCCCACACACACACACACACACACACACACACACACACACACACACACACACACACACACACACACAACTTGCCTGCATACATAGTACTGTACATATTATGCACACACTCTAACTTTTTGACATATTAATGATATCATCTTTCTTGAATTTCCTGACTAAGATGAAAAAATCTTAGAATTCAAGACCAGTGGTTTGTTTCTCATGTGCTCCCTAATAAGTGTAAGCTGTTCCATCAGTCCACTGATTTGAATGCAAATGCACCAACGTGATGTCCAATTGCTCTGTGCATTTTATGCATCAAATGTCTTAAGAGAGTATGGTAATAGTTAAAATCCTATAGGCTAATCAATATGTGCACAGTGTGTCTACTATTGCTACTTTCCAATGAGCATAGCCATGTGGAACACTAGGATAATTATTCCTCCGATTTTATAGGTGATCCTATCCTCACTACAGAAGCCGGTCGAGCTGCCTTATTAAATTCCTCTTTTCTCTCCTGGCTTGTGTTTGAAACTAATCTCATGCTGGAGGCAGAACTGTATTTTCCCTCTCCGTTTCCCTGGACCACAGCTGTCGGAAAATGGACCTTCCTTTTTTTTTACCCATGGATCCACTATTGGTATTCTCTGTGATTGTGGAGTAGTGCTGTGGTTTTGTGCCTTGGATAGCAGGGTAGCTTGGTTTTGTTTTTGCACACATTCCATTTCCTTAGCAAGTGTCTCCCTTTAACCCCCAACCCCCATGCATTCCTGAGAGAAGAGCAATTACCAACTTACTGGCTCATAAACAGGATTTGCCTTTAATAATGCAGTGGGGAAATTGCTGTCAATCATGAGCATTTAGTGTTGGTAAATACAATAGTCATTAGAGACGGATGAGCTAAATCAGAATGCTCTCTCTCTCTTTTTCTTGGCATTGTCTCAAAGCTCTGTTTTGCACCACTGTAGTCTGCTTTTGTCAGTTTTTCTCCATCTATTTTTTTTGTTGACAAAGATATGTCTGTGCATGCACAACATAAATGATTTACTGAACTTCTCGCAAAAACTTATTTGAGATTTTTTTCGAGCACTTTCACATGGTTAAAATATCATCCTTCTACTAATTATAGCCCTGAGAGGGATTTGATTTTGTGACACTTTGTGGTAGTGCACAATATTGTTTTGGAACATACAGTAATTTGCGGTCTCTCAGGGGGAAAAGCCTTAGAATATTTTGAAACAATAAATTGAATCGCTGCCATTCATGAAGCCATAATTAGTATCACTGTCTGTTAGTGGAAGAACATTTTTGGCCCTTTGGCTGCAACATTTTCTATGTGCTGTTGTTTTTACATGGGTGGAAAAACGATTTTAACAACGCTGCAATTTTGGTCTTACCAGCCTTTTTTTAAACTCTCTAAAATGGTTAACAATGTAATGCTCCTGGATT
>JAODXP020000019.1:9997122-10007122 GCA_027497455.2 Sardinella longiceps
GAAATAGCACATGATCTTAAGTGTTAGTTACTCTGGGTACATCATCATGAGTCATGATTAATTAGCATGAGTCATGATTATTAGCATGATCATGATGAATTCATCATGTTTGTGCCCCCTCAACTAAAGTGTTGACATGGTTAAATTGGTAACATTTAGTTGACGTATGGCGTATGACTAGGCCAAAGTAGGCTAAATAAGTACTTTTATTATATCAAATTATATCAAATTCTTTTGAACAAAAACATCATGATCATGTGTAATTAGTCATGACTCATGATGATGTACCCAGAGTTATTAATGCTTAAGATCATCTGCTATTTCAGCAGGAGGTCATTAATGATAAACAATGAATTCATGCTAATACCTGATGAGCCATTAGATATTCAGAGATGAAGTAATGCATGAATCACAAATGAATCATTAATGAAATCATGCATGAATTCATGATAATTCATGTACCCTTACCGCAAAGTGTTACCAATAAATGAAATAAACATCTGAATATGAAAATAAAATACAGGTCTTAGGAAAATAATAAAGGGCATAGTATATTCAAATTTCACATTTCTTAATAGTTTTTGAATTCCAAAAAATTCAAACCAAATACACAGAATATTAAGCACAGGGCTACACCCCCCCTTAAACTACTACTTAACTACTTATAATAGGCAACTCATCTAACCAATTATCGGCCATCCTGATGACTGTTTCGCTTCGCTCTAGCTCCTCTAGGCGGAGAAATGGAATATGCAAGACTGGTGCCGTTGTCCATTGCTTCACATGCATGGGAAAAAACTCACTGGCCAAATCATTCCCATTCCATTCCAGATGTGCCAGACAACTTACACACACACACACACACACACACACACACACACACACACACACAGAGCGCAACTCTCCTCTTTCTCTTCTCCTCTTTTCTCTTTCATCTCAACTCCTCTCTTTCTCCCTGTCTCTCCGGTCTTCTCACTTCTCCACCTCTCCTCCATCTCCTGCTGTGCTTCTTCCCTCGTTCTTTTAAGCCCACATCTCCAGTCATTCAAGTTCCATCCATCTCTCCACCTGCATGGGAACCTCTCTCTCTGTGCTGGGCTCATGATAAAAGGCACTTCATCATTCTGCTGCGATGGTCCACACTCCTGAACATTTTCTCTCTCTCTCTCTCTCTCTCTCTCTCTCTCTCTCTCTCTGTTAGTGTGTCAGGAGCCCAACCACACCGCCAGTCTCCTGCCAGAGCAATGGGAGAAAATGAAAGGCGGCATTAAACATAATGACTCGGCAAACATTCCCATCATTAAAGAATGGATGAGGTGGGTGGTGAGTGTGTGTGTGTGTGTGTGTGTGTGTGTGTGTGTGTGTGTGTGTGGGTATGTGCGTGCCTAGTTTTAAGGGCTCCACTACAGACAAGTGTGGAGCATTGCAGAGTGGCACTGTGGCTTGCCCGGTTGGCCTAGATACAGGTTCACACACCCCACCCTGTAATCACACACACACACACACACACACACACACACACACACAGAGAGAGACTTGGTAAAATACAAACAAGTGGTCTGGACACACACAGAGACACACATACACACATACAAAAAAAAAAAAAAAAAAAACGGAGCAGAGAAGAAATTCACTCTTTCAATTCAGCACTCCATAGGAAAACAGAAAGGGATTGTTCCTCAAGACCAAGGCCTGCCTTTCAGCTGGTAAGAACGTGCCCACAACGTTTCCTCAATGTCCTCCCTCGTGAGCACATCAGCTGTCACACAGCAGGGACTGACAGCGTCAGTCTGGTCTGTGTCAGCGCGCCCTTTCTCCCTAACACTCTCCTCTAGGGAACTGGGAATCGTGCGGTCGCCATGGATTTGCCCTTTGCCTTGAGGTTGTTTTTGCACTGGTGGCTGCAGGAGCCGAGAGTTGTTATAGCTGTCACTGGACTGTGCCAGGGCCAGATCGGGATCTGGGGCAAGAGGGATGGAGAAATAGAGAGAGAGAGAGAGAGAGAGAGAGAGAGAGAGAGAGAGAGGAAAGAAACATTAGCCCTTGCCAGGGGTTTCACTCAAGCCATCTCTTTAAAGAGGTATAAACTCACAGGGGTAGAGTCTCTGTAATTTGAGGCCTGGCCAATGCTGTTAGCGCCACTTCTCAGTGGTTTTGGAGCGAGATGGGAGAGAAACACATGAACAAAGTGAAAGAGGAAAGAAAAACAAACAGGCTAATGAGAAGTAAATGTACTGTATATAGGTAGGAGGATATCAGAGGAAGACTTTGGCTGTGGTGGCGGCAGCAGCTGTTGCAGCTGGCCTGGAGTGGGTAGTTGGGTAGGAGTTGGATTGTTTGGTGAGCCTACAGCTGCGAAGGGTTTGAGGAACATAAATTTATTTTTTCACCCCCGCATCGTACTAAGGGGGGGGGGGGGACACCTCGTCCCTGTAGGACCATTAGGACCAAGCTCATGTTTCCTCAGACCGGACAGTGTTATTTCAGTAAACACACAACATACACACACACTTGCTTGTGTGCACAGAGAAAGAGGGAGAAACGGGAAGAAATAACCATATAATCCAAAATGTACTGCAAGATTTGGAATCACAAGCCACTACATATAAGTTCACAAAGGTTCTAATTTGTCCCAAAGAAGTGACCACCACATGGAGTGGTCCATTTTAAATAGGTTTATAATTGTATAATTGTGTCTATGTCCCTGGAGAACAGCATGTGGCTCTCTAAACAGCTCAGTGCATGACAGGTTTTTATGTGTCTTCACAACTCTGTGTGCTATTTAAGTAACCCCACACTCCATTCACATTTACATACACATACGTGTGAAGACTTTCTCCTCAGTTCAGGTTAGGCTTTTCATTCGTCCAAAACCATGTTGAGTTTGTGGAGGCCCACCTCAGAGTTTTAACATGTCATCATGTTCAAGCTCCAAAAGAGACACTTGAGTGTGTTTCTCACCTCTTGAGAATACTGGTTTTCTTTAAAGGATTGCCACAGAAAGCTAGCCTAGAAATCTAGACACACCCTAGTGGCAGCAAATAGATTTGCTCAGCCAGTTCGTCATAGCATCAAGCTATAGGGATGTAGTAGGTCTTTTGATTGGTCAGACACCAATGGTGTTCACCTATCACAACACTCTATGGGCAGTATTCTCTCAGGTACTTAAGTATAAAAGTATTAAGTGCAGGCAGAAATGCATGGAGCAAAGGGCTTAGCACCTGGGACCGGCCTGCTACAGTATGTGTTTAGAGAGTTGTTGGCCATTGGCTTAGCCATTAATAGCAGTCCTTTGAATTGTCCTTCACATCTTGTTTGTTCACTGAACTTTTAAGGATGTATGACATTTGTGTTGTTTAAAGGAAAACTTTGGTCAATTTCAACAAAAGCTCTATTTCTCAAGCTACTCGAGACATGTCAGTACCGAAGACGCAAGAAATTTACACGTTTACACATTACAACCAAGCAGTAGCAATTAGTTGAAGCAGATACGGTCTTTCTGACAGGAAGCAGAAATATCCCAAAGGACATGGTCCAGACACCTTGCACAAAGTGAGAGGATTTGAAAGCATTTGGTGATTATGCTACAAGAACCAAAAATTTGTGCTACAATTGAGTGTGTTAACTTATATTTAACCTCTTGAAAGACAACTTCAAGCAATTTCAACAAAAGCTCAAAAGCTACTGCTTGGTTGTAACGTGTATATTAGCTTGAGTTCAATGTCTTTGTTTTCAGGGTTGAGTTTTGAGCTCTGTCTTTGTTTTTAGACCTACCGCTGATTGGTCTGCAATAGTGGAAATCTAACGGCCGATTCACACACAAACCTGTGCGTGAGCGGCGCGTAAGCGGTGCGGGCGCGGTTTTGGGGCGATTTCATTTAGAATACACGTTAACAGGTTAGGTCATTCAGACTGCACGCGTGTTCTGCGCGGCTCCTGTCCGGTTTCTGAGCGGTGAACCACGCAGCTCCCGCGCTGCTTTTTTGAAATAGAAACAAGTTCTATTTTTCCAAGCGTTTTCAGCGTGGTAAGCGGGACTTGCGCGGTGTCCATAGATTTTGAATGCAGAGCTCGGGCAGCCGCAGAACACCGCAGAGACAATTTCTTGTGTGAATGCCCAAGTCCACTAGCCTGACACGTCAGACTATATCATAACAATGTATAGTCTGAAGACCACTGATAGACTGTACCTCAATGGAGGGGCGGGTGATTGCGTTGTCTTTCAAACTGCCTCTCCACGTAATAGGCTAGCGTTCCGGCCAGTGGTACCAGCTGGTATATAAAACTTTTCACGTAGCCCGTCGGTAACACGGCAAAGACATCTTTTTCAGAACGAAAACTTCAGTGCACTTTCTTGTTTCACTTTCAAAGAAAATGACAAGTGCAATTCGTCCAAAACTAAAGCCAAAGACGATTCTGCTCTGGTTTGAGCAGGGCTGTCGTCATCGTACAAAGCCCGCCTTACGATTTCCTGTACACATACCGCGCTGTGATTGGTTATCCGCCGCCAGAGGAAGAATACAACGGGTTTCTATCAGTGGCCTCTAGACGTATCCTCCGTGCAAATTCAAATTTGCTACCGCTAGGGGTACGTCTAGAGTTCTAGGCTACAAGTCCACAGGCACCGCTTACGGACCGCCTCGCTCCCGCACCGCGAACGCGCAGTTTGTGTGTAATTCGGGCCTAAGCGGTCAGATAGATCCCTGACACAATAGATCAGATGAAACAATCAGATCAAAAGAAGCAATGAACTACAGATGAAGGTAAAACAAAAATTTTCTAATTATCACAATGATCTATAAACAATATGAAATAATACAATAAAACAAGTTAGATGTACGTATAATAAAACAGCTTTTTGCATGATCATGATGTTTTTGTTCAAAAGAATTTGATATAATAAAAGTACTTATTTAGCCTACTTTGGCCTAGTTCCTCATATCTATCCCTTACGTCAACTAATTTTTACCAATTTAACCATGTCAACACTTTAGTTGAGGGGGCACAAACATGATGAATTCATCATGATCATGCTAATAATCATGACTCATGCTAATTAATCATGACTCATGATGATGTACCCAGTGTAACTAATACTTAAGATCATGTGCTATTTCAGCAGGAGGTCATTAATGACAAACAATGAATTCATGTTAATTCCTGATAACTCATTAGACTTTCAGAGATGAAGTAATGCATGAATCATGAATGATTTCATGCATGAATTCATGATAATTCATGTACCCTTACCGCAAAGTGTTACCAAATGTTCAAATAAAAAATGAAAACTCACACTGGAAAGAGAGAAAGCAAAAAAGGCAATATCATGAGAGAATGACCCTGGTCAAAAATAGGAAATTTATCAAACAAAACACCATTTTCACTATATCTAACCGTGACAAATCATTATTTCAGTATAATGTCATATGTCATATTTATATTGACTCTGATTTACTCTACTTAATTATATATAAATATACCTGCAAAATCTTCAGTAAAATAAAGCAAAACACAAATTAGGCTATGTCAGTTCCAAAACCTTTTCTGGAGATTTAGATTTCTAAAACAATGAACTAGAACATTATACAAGAGAGTATTTCAACAACAAATGAACAAAAATATCAATCCACATGTTCTCCAAAGACAAGTTGACCACTCTTAACTGAACACAACGCTTCTCTATAAGACCATATTGCCTCAATGGTGTCAAATTCATTCATTCCTGCATTTATCAAGCAAGGTTTTTGACTTGCCCAACCTTGTAAACACACATGCACACACAGTGAGTCATCATCTGATATATTTTCAACTTCTCTATATTCCTAACAAATTAATTTTCACTGAGAGAAAGAGAGGGAGAGAGAGATAGAGAGACAGAGAGAGAGAGAGAGAGAGAGAGAGAGAGAGGATGAATAATCAGTATGATTGGGTGGAAAAAATGATGATCGAAAACAAAATGATTAGAAGACTGGAAGCTAGTTAAGCGTTAAAGTTATATTCGGATATATAGATCCATGGATCAGATTTACATAATTCATCTGCTCTATTTACTGTCCTTCTTACAGGAAAAGCTGCTGCTGCTACTTTTGCCATTGCTGCAGCAGTGGCTGCTGCTACCTTTGCTGCTGAAACAGCAGATTTCGCTGCTTCTGCAACTTTTTGAGCTGCTTTTGCTGCTTCTTGTGATGATGTTGAAGGAGCTGATACTTTTGCTGCAGCTGATGCTGCCATGATTGCGGCTTCATTTACTTTTTCCATTAACTTCTTTGCGTCTTTCACTTGCTCTGCTGCTTCATCTGCCATTTTCCGTGCCTCTTCCTTTGCCGTTTTAATCATTACTGCTTCTTGTGCTGTTTTAAGTATTGCTACAGTAGTTTCTGCTACTTTAGCAACTGCAACTGCTATTTCTTTTCCTTTTGTGGCTGCCTCATTCCATGCCTTTGTTACTGCTTCTGCTGCTGCATTATCCTCTGTTGGTTCTGTTGCTGTCTGTGCTGCTTTTTCTGTTGCTGCCACTGCTACTTCTAGTGCTGCTTTTGCTGCGGCGCTTGCTCTCTCAAATGCATCCGTTGTTGCTGCTTCTGTCGAGCACCGACTTAACTCTGTTGCCCGAATTTGACAGAGGGGTTCCTCACAGATGAGCTGGGCTTTTTGTTTTGCCATCTCCTCTATTTCTGCTTTTAAATGTTCATGAGTCTCATCCTCTAGATATTTTTTATATGTGATTCTGTAGTATGCATTGCTGCTTTGATTGGTGTAGCACCTTAGAATATTACATATTAGAATTTTACATTTGAACCAGAAGGCTGATAACGTAAAGAGGTGAATAAAAGAAAGAATGAAAAGGATGCCAAAACCAATGACCTGTAAATGAAGACAGAGATATTGTGCATGCAAACTCTAATATCCAAATGCTGTATATGGTATATAAACAAAAGTATAATAAGTATTGACATACCTGGGAATAAGCCTTGTGCTTTCTGAAAATGATTTCATCTGAAGAGCTGCGTTCCAAGCAGGGAATTTCAGTTTTGTTTTGTGAAGTGGTTTTGTAACATGCATACCACTCTCCGTCAAACATTGTTGTCATAACCCACATTGATGCTACAGACACTCCTTTCTGAAAACATCTGCGACACGAACTGTTACATAAGTTGTAGGAAAGACGGATTGTCTTAATAAATTGTCTGTCTTTCAAGATGACAAGTAAAAAGAGTGTCAAAGATGGTAGCAACATATACCATGTTAAAATGGCTGGTGAGGGACAACAAGGACAGATGAAGGTCAATTTGAGAACAAATTGACTTATGATGAGTAAGAATAAGAATGAAGGTTTACGCCCTGAAGCGATGACTTTCTTTAACAGGGTATCTGAAACATTTATTCCCATGGTGGAATGAGGCTCTTCCTTTTGTGAAGGCAACTGAGAAATAGACAAACACATATACACAATGATATATCTGAATGTGTTTCAGGATTTCTTTTTTTTTTTTTTTTTTAACAAGAATGTTACAGTAAACAGCAAATGTTGTAAGTACTGAGGGGTTCTCCTAACCTAGAAATCTGGGCCCAGTTCCCCAAAATATTCTTATCGCTAAGTAGTTCTTAACCTCCTTCTTAATGCTATGTCGTTATTCCCGAAACGTTCGTACACTAAGTGTATCTTCTGTAAGTCACACCTTCGTAAGGGTGGTCTGGACCATTCGTGACCTTTCCCTTCTCACAGTTTTTTGCTTAAACATAAGCTTTACAGCTTTAAAAAGTAATGTATTGATCTCAATATTTGCCCACTTGCCTCCAAGGAACATCTGCATTGGTTTCCTTGCATTTTGTGTTTTATTTTGCATAAATTATCGCCAAAATTCATTAATTTGCTTTGCTTTTCAACCGTTCTAAAATGCAAACATGCCCCATTCACACCTCACTGATTATATTTTCACTTGTTTATTTCGTATTAATAGCTGCACCTTAATCCCCGAAAAACATTTTCACGCATGCTCAAAGGAAGCGCAAATGACAACAATCAATGCCAGAAACATGGATTTGGCACCTTAAGTGATAGCTAAGAACAACGTAGTAAAAAAGACTGTAAGAGATATAGTTCGGGGAACACACACAAGTAAACAACTATGATAAGAGTCTTCTTAGTGTGCCAAGAGTGAGCGTTATCGGGGGACCCAGCCCTGGGCGTTCCCTAGCGAAAGCAAATAGATTTGGTCAGCCAGTATATCTTAGTAACGAGTGAGGGACTTTGTGATTGGTTGAACACTGTTGTGTTCACCTATCTCAACGCTCTGGGCCCTTTCCCTGATAACGCTCACCCCCGATAACGACCACCCTTACGAAAGTGTGACTTACAGAAGATACACTTAGTGTACGAACATTTCGGGAATCACGTCTTAACGTTAAGAGGAAGGTTAAGGAATAGGTTAAGAACTACTTAGCAATAAGAATGTTTTGGGGAACTGGGCCCTGTTTGTTTAGAAAGTCATTGGGGGGGCTTGGCTGCCAGCTGCCTTTTGAATTTGGTGTTCTTGTTTTTTTTTCCTCTGTTTGGTCGTAGCACTATCCTATTGCATGCAGAGGCAGTTTGTAAGTTAAACGCTGATTCCACCCAGGGTTGAGTTCAGTCTATCGATTGTTGCCAGACTATGTGTAACGGATGGCAACTAACTCGACTACCTGGCAGAGTGGCCATTTCAAACGGCTCTGGCTACATATGCATTTCAGTGCTTGACAAGAGTACTCCATCAAAGTTGCTAATATGCACGTTTCATAATGGCAGTTTTGGTTCTCTGAAGGGGCACCTTTTTTTAACGAAATTAGAAAGTTAGCTTCTGGTTTAATGGTTTGGTCCTAATTTATTTCAATATCTGCACATATCAGTATCTGACAATTATAAAGTTATTATTGCAACCAATGGTTTGGAGTCACAAACTGTCCCTGTATAGCCTAATCTTCAAAACCCCTTTTCATCATTTTACGCACAAACAAGCAAGATTCTCTACAACCTGCTGTAGCTAAAAAAAATGCCTATGCTTTCCATAGGACTCACAATAACTCAACTTGCCATGTATTCACGTTTACACAATGGATAGACCTGTAGATGACATTCCTTAAACTTTTAGGATACTCTGGGTCTACAGTCTGAGCCCTATAGGGCTTCTGCTAGAATATATATTTAACAGACAATTTTAAATACAAAAAAATATTTGCCAAATGATTGTCAGAGATGATTTTCATACTCACCAATCTCTTTCAGATAAGCGCAAAAGAAAACCCAGGTTAGGTAGCAAGTACAGTAATATCCTAGCAATAATTTAGCAGTAGTCTAACTTTGATCCAACAGGGTGCCACTGCATTGGTATAGGAAATAGCTTAAGGAGAATTTGACCAGAAAGAGACTCAGACTCATAAGACTCCTTCTACAGGATCCTGACTACTGGTGACCAGGGCCATAGCCAGCATTTAAATCTACTGAAGTCTGTGGTGCGATGCCAAAGAATTTTCAAAATCTTCTTTACCTGTGGGTGCATTATACAGTGCGTCACACAAGACATCTATTACTGAAATCAGGGTGGGTTCTGGGGTGTTACCACCCAGACCTGGTCTGGAGGGCGGCCCAGAAATATAAAAGAAAATAAGTATCCCTCACAGTCAGGGGTGTTGATGGGGGGTGGGGTGGGGGGTTGAGGATGATTCTAAGGGCCTGGCACAGACAGAGGGACCAAAATAATATTTCGATAGTGAAATCAATGTTTACGGGTTCCAAAATTATTTTCTTTTTCACCCTGCTCACAGGACCCTTCACAGTAAGTGCATTGCTGGCTGTGTCTCACTTGACAGTAGAAAGAGACCTGTGTGTTGCTCGTGGCAGTTTACCTATTGACTCATCAAGATTATATTTTCTGAAATGTATCACAAGTTTCCCCCTTTCCCCAGTGGAAATACCCTAATGTTAATCAGTAGGCTCAACGTGAAAGACATATTCTGTTCGATG
>JAODXP020000019.1:10009622-10021018 GCA_027497455.2 Sardinella longiceps
AAGTTGCCTAGATATCTAGATCGGCAAATAGATTTGCCCAGCCAGTACGTCTAGTAGCAAGCCGTAGGCAATTTGATTGACCGTTGGTGTCATCTAATCACAGCGCTCCATGTGTTTAGGGTGGGCTTCGCCGAAATCAACAGCCTTTTGAATTGGTGTTTACATCTTGTTTGTTCCTCTGATTGGTCATAAGCCATCTCATTACTTAGTAGTAGGAATGAAAACTGCCTTATTCCACCCATGATTGAGTTCCGGTCTATCTATCGATGCCAAACTATACATTTTAATGTATGGCTTGCCAGGCTACAAGACAAGTGCTTAAGCACTAAAAGTGGAGGGCGAGAGGGAGAGAGAGACGACAGAGAGAAGAGATGATTTATATGTGTGAGCGGGTGATGCTCTGTGCCAACCTTTTGACTGACGTTAGTTTGTGGAGCACTGTTAGCGGCAGTGGAGTGGTGTGTAAACTTCTCAAATGAGTTTTCTCACTTTGTTTAAACATGTCTGTCTCTATGCTGACACATTACAAGGGTGATTTTTCATCCGGAGACCATGCCAGCACACATACAGTATATGGCTCATGGTAAGTGAGTTTGACCCTAACTGTACAGTGCCTCTCCCTCTCTCTCTCTCTCTCTCTCTCTCTCTCTCTCTCTCTCCCTTGCTGCTTGTCGATGTGAAACAATGTGCCAACAGATAGCTCTGCAGTCTTCAGGATTTTGGAACCCCAGTAAACAACCTGCTCTGGGTTCACTTCATTCGCTAGTAAATGGCCCAGGCCTTGTAAAGTTTAACAGCTGGTTCTTTCCTCGTTTGCACTTTTCCTGCAAGGCTAATGTTGACGGTGGAAAATGTTTTTTGACAACGTGCCCTGTTATGAATTTACTTGTTCTCATAAAACATGCATTCTCTCTCTCTCTCTCTCTCTCTCTCTCTCTCTCTCTCTCTCTCTCTCTCTCTCTCTCTCTCTCTCTCTCAGCTGGATTTTTCCAGCAAGGCTACAAACAGGCCTCTCTCAGTTCTGTGCGAGGTCTATTTCGTGGGAAGCTTGTAAATAAGTCTGACTCCTCTCAAGTGGGTCCATTAAAGCGTTTTATCACCCGTCTGTTTAATTAAGGAGTTTTTATTTTAAAAATAGAGATTATTATTCGGCACTCACTGTTGTTGTCTGGCCCAGAGTAGATGAACTGTCAGATTTGGATGGCACTGTATTTCATTAGGATAGATTCAATTTAAGTGAAACTAGAATTAAGGCTATTTCACAATGCTAAAGGAGCCAACTTGAAAATGAAAGGCAGGACTATAAACACACTGCCGAGTGTTTGATGCTGTAATGTACCAGTGAATAGAAGAGCACAATTGGTCAATTTTGAACATCTGTTTCGTCTGTCTCTGTCTCAAAATTTGTGTTGGGCAGTAGTTTCACAACAAGTAGAGAAGCTACTAGTTTAAAGGAATATTCCACCTTTTTATGAAATCATCGTTTCACCTGGAGTTAGATATGTGGGTAAAAGCATTTCAGTCTCAGTGCTTGTGTTTTCCTAGTTCAGTAACCCCAATTTTAGCTTTAGCTTAGCATAGGTGCTGGAATAGCCTATAATGTTGCCAAAGAGTTGCTATCTGGCTACTTTACATTCCAGTGCCTATCCTAAGCTGAAGCTAAAAAATAGCTAAAATTGAGGGTTGCCATAGGAAAATGCATACTCTGAGACCAAAATGCTTTTGCCCACATATGTAACTCATACAAGGGTGGAGTATTTCTTTAAATATATATTTACATTTCTGAGTAGGCTATATCTCAGTTACTTTCTGAGTTATATGTTCTTTTCCAGAGGCCACATTTTCACAGCATCAGCTCACAGCAGCAAATCTTCTATCTTGGTCGCGCACGGAAGATCACTTTTTGGCAACAATGTGACAAAGTGGCATAATTTAAAACAATAACAATTTATGCAAAAATAATGTGCACGTTATAGTAATTGTAAGTAGTAGATTAATATTAGAAAGCATTATTTCTCGAAAAGCTAGTGTAAAATGCTGTAGGCATCATAAGAATTGTCTCCAGCTAGTGTAATGAAGCCTCACGTGAATTGGTAGCCCAGTTAAATACATTACCTCAAAATTCTGTGGGGAAAGGGAAGAAGTCACATCCGCAAATGTCACATGTGACATCTTCGGTCACATCTGCATACTCTTCAAAGGATTCAGATTTCACAACTAGAAATTCTAGCAGCCAATCAGCAAACAGAAACTGAAGGCAGAACCAATAAGTTTAAAGTTCAAATGAAGTGCCCACCCACCAAACAGACAATCCATGTGTCCTATCGAGAGTTTTCATACAGTATGTTTGCACAAATTAAGAGAGTCTCAATTATCAGGCTTTACATAAGGGCCATTTGTACTCAGTTTGATGCTCTCATATGTCATCAAACTGTTGTGGAGGCTGTTCACTGCAAAACACTCTCTAAACTAGTCCCCCAACCCCAACCTTAAAATTCTTCTCACGTCCAGCTTGAGCGTCACTTTCAGGCAACTTTTTCTTTGTTTTCTTCTTGGAAATGACAGCGTCCCAACGCCATGGGTTTCACATACCGCAGCGTTCCCTCCAGTCGGCCATGCACACAACCTGAGTCAGTGTTCAGTGGCCTGATGTTTGGGCAGGATGGGATGGGGTGAAGTAGGGCAGCATGGTGCAACACAGCACAATCCAATCCAATGCCTGGTCCAAAACCTCCCAGAGAGAGAGAGAGAGACTTGCTTTGTCTGTCTGTGGTTAGTGAATCTCAGACAGTACATTGGCACGCCTCTGCCTATTGTGTGGCTCCCACAAGCCTCAAAGGTCTGGCTCAGCTAATTAAGCTCCGGGCATGTGTATGATATAAATATATATAACGCGCTATATTGTGTGCTGAGGGTTTTGCGAGCCCATGCTGTATGATGTAGGATGGGAGACAGTGGGGCCTCTGTGAGTGGAGTCGAGGGCACTGATTGGCTGGTGGCTGGTGCGTTTGGGGCCCTGGGTTTTGGATGTGGTCCTGCATACTGGATGGAGCTTCCAATAAATCTGGGAGCCAGGCCTTAACAGATTTCAAGGTGGGAGGGGGGGGGGGGGGGGACCAATCAGTCCCCACTGTTTTACTCTTTATTTGTGCTGTGTCTCAACACATGTGCTAAACTAAAACACAGCACTGCTAGCTCTGCTAGACTCGACACATACACATTTATGCCCTTCCCCCTATTATACAGATGCTCATACACAAACATGCACAGAAATGCGCACGCGCGCGCACACACACACACACACACACACACACATACAGAGATATACACACACACACACACTGTGTGTTATGACAGGTGATTGGCTGGTGAAGAGGGGGCCTGTTGTGTTTTGGTCCCCTGTGTTGCTGAGTCAGAGCTCAGCGATGCTGGCAGCTGAAATTACAGCACTGACTCGAGCTTCCCGTTTTATCATGGTGAGTCAGTAGTGACTGGTGGCCCCACAAAGGCAACGTGTGTGTGTGTGTGTGTGTGTGTGTGTGTGTGGGAGGGGGCGATGTGCAGGGTGGGTTGGAGTAAACATAAACACAGGGCACCAGGTGAAGGGGGGTTAGGGATTGGGACAGCAGCCACTGCCTACACCACCCATCAAATACATGGCTGAGGATCATAAGAAGAGCTGACGCCCAGGGTTTTTCAATTCTATTTAAAGACACTTTGAAAAAAACTGTGTACACCGTAATTTAACAGTTTCTTAGTCACCAAGGTGGTTAATGGTCTTATTTAGGCTCTTGGCCCCTCCTAATGTGTCTTAGTGACTTTACTGCAAAATACTATCAGCACCCTACTGAGGAATCATCAAACTATAAGTAACTTATATAACTTGCTTGAGTTGTTTTTATTTCTGTCAACAAACTCTTTCTTACCATTATAAATTATCTTCTCCATTTCTTATGGTTTGTAAAGATGTATGTATTGGAGAGAATTTAGGCTGCTCTGCAAAGTCAAGGTCAAAGTCAAAGAGTCAAGGTGAACTTGAACATTGAAGTTAAAGGTTAAATGCAATCAGTCACTAGGCCTACCAGTGCAATATCAGTAGCAAATGCTTTGTGACACTTATGGGCTTATTATTTGAAAATAATGTAACAGTTATGAACATACTTAACTCATAAGTTAGAGTTTATGAATGCTTAATATCTTTTTATGAATGTGTTTCGCTTTATGAATACTGGGTTCTTAGAAAGTGCTACAAAGAACAAGAAATCCCAGAAATATTTTTAACATGATTTTGAAATAGTCCTGATGGCATGATTTGTGCCATTGTTGTTTTATTTGTTTAGGGGCCTTAGAATCAGTGATGTGATTAGATATGAATATGTAGTTAAACAAATATAAAGCATATAGAATAGTCAGACTGCAAAGCAAAACCAAGCAGATTGACGTTTCAGCTGCATGACTGCTGTTGTAAATCAAGAGTGATTGCTGATTTATTGTATCTACCGCAAAAAAAAAAAAAAAAAAAATACATACGCCAGCTTCCATGCTCATGGCTGCCCGTTATGAACCAACTTTCAGGCCACATCCACAAGTATCTGCTGTAGTGTTTAACAGACTGAAAGAGTCTGTTCTAAAGCAGAGCTAAAGCTAGTAGCGTAAAACAGCCGTTTTGGGCCCCTTTAAAGTTAAAATTTCACTCGTATCATAATATTATCTTAATCACCCAATATTTTCTGTTGGGTTGCGACGCTTAGCCAAGACTTAAAGTCAATTCTCGTCAGCTAATAAAACAGTCTCACTTCCCTGCTACGCTTGATTAGGAAAAATATTTAATAAGACAGACAGCACACCAGCCGAGGTCGTGAGGGAACGAAAAGAGCACGAGAGTGAGAGAGAGAGGGAGAGAGAGAGATGTTTATTCAGCACAGCCCCTCCACTCAGTCCTCATCAGTATCAGGTGTTGGAACAACAGGGGCACCACTCACTGGATATGACCACAGCGACTACTCACCCAGCCGTCCACACATTCTTCAGTGGCATTCGAAAATATTTAGGGAAAACTGAGCAAGGAGGAACGTGAGCGAGTGCCAATGAGAGGGCTAGAGGAAGAAAGAACTTCAGATATGTGCACACAGAAGAGACCAACGTGAGACCAACGGGGAGAAAAGAACATGTAGAATAAGCCTTAAGGTGACAGAAGCATTTTCAGTGTAGGGTTTGTGGTGGTTTTTAGAGAACGCATAACTAGGAGAAAGGTGTTACCTGACACCAAGGACAAATTTGACACTTAGGTGGGAACAGGCACTGCACCTAATTGGTTTTGCTCCCAGAGCTTAAAATCTGTCAGTACACAATCAGTTTTGCACAAAAGCTCCTGAGGTCAGGGTGAACTTCACTAATGGCAAAGACCATTGCTGAGTCGGAGGAGGCCGTTTCTGAGTCTGGTTTATTTGTTCACCATTTTCAGACCTTTCAGAAGCTGTTTGGAACATGACCTCTATGCTCCATTTGAGTGGTCTCGCTGTAGGACTGCGTGGCCCGCCGCTAACCCCATGCACTCAGGACGTCCGAATGCATTGTACGTCATTCCTCTGAAATGATGAGTGACTGTACAGTAGCCAGAGTGTTAGTTCTTAGAGGGCCAGGCTTTAGGCAGCCAATGAACAAATGCTTTCCTCAGATTCAGCCCTGGCTGTTGAATGCAGCTCAGGGAGATGTGGTTTTCAGCGTCAGTTACCCAATGATACCAAAACTATTGAATTCCTAAGGTATATTTATATCTGTGTTGGTCATATTTTGGATGTGCTGTTGGTACTGGCAAATCTGTGAGGTGTGCTTCATGCTTCATCCTGTCAGCTGTCAGCTGTTTTTTTTTTTTTTTTCATGTAATAAAAATAGAATTCACTTGTTTCCAGTGTTTTTTATACAAGCAACAGCCATCTTTAAGAGTCAGATTGTATCATAAGGACCTAGTTGTTAGTGATCAAGCTAAACAAAACAAAAAAAATGATACACAGTACATTTTATACTGTTTGTTTTTGGTTCACCTGACCTATGCTGGGTGCATTTTGACAAACTGCATGTGGCTTATTTTGTTTGCAGTTTTTTATTTATTTTTTTTTTCCCCCGGCAGTATTTTGATGAATGGAAATGCAAAGTGTTTTTGGCAAGGTGTCATTCATGCTAGAAATTGTGAGTGAGGGGGTTGATAAAGACTCTTTTCATGGCTGAAACCAGAACAGGACGTCTCGCACACATGAACCCAAAGCAGCACACTAAGGGGTAGCTGCTTAGGCCTACTTGGCCCTGAGACTGAATCACAGTCAGCGAAAAAGAAGGAAAACAGGAGGAAAAAAATGCAAAGAAAATATTTCCCAAAATGAAACCCTATCTTCTGACCTCCTGATCCACAGGAAAATATACGGGTTGCTAATTGACTGTGTATGGAAGAAAAAAAATCAGCACCAAAAAACACAGGTTTGTTAAAGAAGCGCCATTTATAGTGTATTTGGAATTGTGTAGTCGATGGAGGGGTCCATATAACTTCTGTTGTATTAAATCAGTAATCATTTGAATACAAAATGTTTTCACATTTTATATGTGTAAAAATGGGAAAAGAGCTGTTTTTTCTATTTAGTATGTTCTTAAAATAGAATAGTACCGCATAAGTCCAGTTTCCATTTCAACAAAATGGATAATTGAGATGATTACTGTATGCAATGTCCTAGCCAGGCTAACGCCAAACTAAATAATCACAAATGATATTTAGTCTGGAGATTCAACTATCTATTTGCTCATAGAGGATGTGTGATAGCCTGACAAGTCAGACTATCACAAAATGTATAGTCTGGCCACGAGTGATAAACCCTTGAGTAAGATGGCTAAAACCTCAGCGCAACTAACTAGCTCATTCAAACAACACTAAGCTTGCCCAATGACTCCTTGTCCAGATAGAACGTTATGAACGTTGTGACCGTGATGTAAGCCTAGAGCATTGTGATTGGATTTAAACAGCTAGACGTACTCATTTGAATTTAATTCAATTTGCTAGAGTACAGTACGTCTAGAGTTTTAGGCTAGATGTGTGGTATATGATTGTCCAAAGCCGGGTGCTATGAATGTATATCATAGGCCTAAGAGTGTGCTCATAGCCAACCTTAAATGAAATAGAACATACTTTGTACAAGGAAGCATGGGTACTCCCAGGCTAGTGCCTCTATTATGTGTGATTGGGTCCCAAAAAGCAAGGCTAGAGATCAGCATGTTTTTCAATTGCTGACTTCAGAGTTGAAAATCCATTGAACCAAGCATACAGAGACCATAGAGGGAACTGTTTTAACAAATTGTTTCAGTCGTCGAACAGACTGGGAAGGTACGTTGTATACTGTCCCAGCTGAAATCACAGAATATGTTTTTTTTTTCCCAGAATGGTCACATTCACTCTGTTTTGGTAAGCAGGCAGGTTAGGTCACATGACTCAAAGGGTTGTTCACACCTGGAACGATAACCATACCTATAATGGCAAATAAATATTGCTGTAATTAGTAATGATAACATTCACAGCACAACTATAACGACAATGACGTGCAATCACTTTCAGAGCGATATTTAGAGCGAAGTCATTCTGATAGGCAATCAGAAACACCAGTCTATAAAAATGAATGAAATACATAAGTAGGGGAATTTGAAGTTGTTAAATTTAGGCCTTTTCATGAGAAGAAAATATTATAATTCAAGGTCAACCTGTCATTGAAGACACTAGCAGGCAAGCACTTTAATCCATGGATTTACTTCCAGACGCTGGGCCAGAGGAGCCAGCTGGTGTTGAGTTTCCCCCCAAAGCAGCTGCCTCATAGTGGGCCAGCATGTCCGCTCCTGCCCCCTTTGAAAGGCGATAGTGGAGGCCTGTAGACCCACTAGATCCACTGCTATGGAGAACATGAAGAGGCATGCTGTAAAACTAGACCCAGGCAAATGCACACTCAAAACTGATGGTCTCTCAACCACAACCCTCATCTCAGCCATCCTGCTGGTCCTATCAGGAGAGATGAATGATGCTTTCACTCACTCACTCAATGACCGAACCAGGGCCGTCGCAACAGAACAAGCAAACCAGGCAATAGCTGGCTTTCACCCTACGTCACTGACGTATTTTTCAGCGTTCTTCTGTACGCGCACGAACCTCAACTGGGGGGCTACTGGAGCTGGAGCCATTGAAAGCACTGTGTTTTGGCTGCAACTTTTTGGTACAAAAAGCCTTAGTTTTATGCCGGTTTTGGGTGTTATAAACTGTCTAACCGAGAGAAGGGAAAGGGTTAATATCGAGTACCTAAGGAAATCGCCCGTAAAGGTGAAAAATGGAAAAAAAAACTCAGAGAACAACGCCGTAGTTCGTAATGCCCACAGCCTCGATTGTCGGCAAATATTTCTGCCCTTGAGAAAAGTCTGACATTTTCATCAAGTACGGGTCACGTCCGATGTGTTTCCCTACTAATTCATTATATTTTTCCCTACAAATCGGCTCCAAACCACTACAATATGCACTTTTCTCCATGCCTTCCATTGGTGTTGTTATGCTTGCCTCTACCTCTTGTCCATCAGTTCGAATTGTTCGCGCTCCCGTTATCACGTCACTGGGACCCTGCTATTGCTAAGGGCCCCAGGTGGAAAGGGGCCCCCCAATATTGGCTGTTTTAGTAATTAGTTTATTTTGTGGTGTTTTATAATAATATGTGACTTAAGGCTGCAGTTACACAACTATAACATCAACACAAATAATAATAGCAATGGAAGATGCTTGAAGATCATAACAATGTGATCCATGCAGCCTATTCATGGGAAGTGAAAGGCCCCCATGCCCTGTGTGCTTGGGGCCCCCAAAGTACCTTGAAAAGACCCTGGACCGAACCCAAGGATCTTCCTGATCACCTGTCTAAGGTGATAAGGATGAGTACTGTAGAAGTCATTTTGAATCCACATTATGTATAGGGATTACATTTGGACCTGGAGAACTCTAAACGTTACAGTAAGCTCTCTCAAGCTTTAACTCTTAGTTACTTTTTAATGACATGTCCAAGATGGAGGCATTTCAGCCTTTGCTGTCCTCAACGTCTAATCTTGAGAGTGCGTTTACTTTCTTATCACTCAGTATTCCCCTTGTTTTAGGCACCCAAACTCTCGTTTTACATTAATTGAGTTGAGCGCACCTTTCTCCCACACTAACGTTACGTAATAGACCATACAGAAAGCTTCTAATTATTATAAATGTTCTAAAGAGGCCTGCCTCTTGACTTCCCTGATCTTTAAGGACACTCTGTGGAAGTTCACAGAACTCAAACAGCGCTGTCAGAAGTGGCAGACAGCTTTCGGAAGCAGTTTGATAACTTGTTGGTTAGGACATTTCATCAATCTCAGTGGTCTACCATTCCTGCTCCTCAAACTCTCTTTCCCTCCTTCTCTTTCCTTTCATTCCACTCCACTATTGTTCCCTCTCTCTCTCTCTCTTTCTTTTTCTACCTTTTTTTTTACGTTCTTTTTCATTTCCCTTCTCTGCAGGATGGGACCTGCTCGCTTAGCTAGCTGAGGTGGTGGTGGTGGTGGTGCCTGTGTTTGGTCTGGCCACACAGAGCGAGTGGAAAATAGCTCTGAAGCTCTGAGCCTCTGAAGCTTCATTCCGGCGGGTTTTGCTTGGCGGCTTGGGGCCTGTTTTACTTGGACACCAGTGCCAAAGGATGAGTAGAGAGAGAGAGAGAGAGAGAGAGAGAGAGAGAGAGAGAGAGAGAGAAATGGAGACCATAAAGAGAGAGGGAGAGAATGAGAATGAGAGAAATGGAGACCATAGAGAGAGAGAATGAGAGAAATGAAGACTATAGAGAGAGAGAGACAGGGAGTGCGAGAGAGAATGGGAAAAATGGAGACCATAGACAGAGGAGAGAGTGAGAATGAGAGAAATGAAGACCATAGAGAGAGAGAGAGAGAGAGAGAGAGAGAGAGAGAGAGAGAGCAAAAGGTGGAGCAAAGAGGCCTATTCAGAGATCACATTAGAGCACAGATGGGAGAGGTATAAACCAGTGGCCACCGTGTTTATTTGCTGCATGTGATCCTTCCCAGCATGCCATGCTGTGCTCAGGAGCCGACAGGAAAAGGTGCAGGAACATTCCGCAGATGGATGCCGGGAATATTGTAACACATGACAGAGAAAATGGAGGGAACTGTGTAACTAGACCCTGAGTGTTATTTCTTCAATTCATCCACAGCTTTCAGTCATAGCGTTAATGTTTTTAAAACAAATTGAAATACCGTGGTCACATGCTGCCAATTCATCTGTGCATACTATTATGGGTACTGATATGGATACTTCATGCAGGAAAAATACATCCCATTCAACAAAAAGAAATTCAAGGAAAGATAGTCATTAGACCATTCTCAAAAAAATATGTCGCTTATATGATTTGAGAATTAGAGCACTTCTTTTTTCATTTACAGCTCATACAACATCCAAACTTTCTTAGAATTGGGTCCTACTTAGCAACATTTATTAAGCCTGGGCGAAAGCGACTGTTGACTATGTCATACAGTCTGGCCCAACACAATTGAAATAGGTTTCCGTTTGGATATGACGTATTCCCTCGCCTGGCTCTCACGCATACAACTTTCGCTTTCAGCATTAACAGTATTATCGCAAGTTCTGACCTATTTTGACATTGTAGTGGCAATAATCCTCAAGATCATGGATGCTAATGTCATGTACCAATTTTGTGAATGTAATTCGAAAGTGGGGGAGAGAATAACAAACACGTCCCTATCCTGTAGAACTACAAAATTTTGAGACATCGCTCTAAACTGTGTGCTGATTGGCTAAACCGTAGAGTAACCGAGGGAAAGGCGGGAAGGGGGGTTTATTCCAGACTACGTGCGGAGATAAAATGTTTAGCGGAGGTATGTAGGATGGCATCGCCAGGCTAACATTTATTGCGAATCTGACTCTGCTAAAAACCCTTCAGTCTTAGTTCAGCTTAATTAAGCTGTGGTGACTATAAATGTAGTTTTTGTAGTGATGTAGTTTTGAATATAACACATACAACAACCCACTAAAAATGTAATGCTCCACTTACTAACCCAAGCAGTGGCAGAGACTTCAGCCATGGTGGCCATCATTTCTGCTGGAGTTCGAGAGTTCAAGCTTCTCTCTGCCGCAGAACCATCTTTTGATGGCGAGCAATATGCCTTGTATCTCTAAATAGCTCTACCAGGAACCTACTGCATGTGGTTCCAAACTTTTCTCTTGAAAGGTTTCAGCCAAGCACCCCCAGGTGTCCCAACAGAAACAGCTCGTTCTATTTCAGGCTCATATTGACTCACAGTCAGGGAAATTATGTACATGTCGATTTTCCTTTTTT
>JAODXP020000019.1:10021118-10057631 GCA_027497455.2 Sardinella longiceps
GTTGCTATCTGGCTACTTTACATTCCAGTGCCTATCCTAAGCTGAAGCTAAAAAATAGCTAAAATTGAGGGTTGCCATAGGAAAATGCATACTCTGAGACCAAAATGCTTTTGCCCACATATGTAACTCATACAAGGGTGGAGTATTTCTTTAAATATATATTTACATTTCTGAGTAGGCTATATCTCAGTTACTTTCTGAGTTATATGTTCTTTTCCAGAGGCCACATTTTCACAGCATCAGCTCACAGCAGCAAATCTTCTATCTTGGTCGCGCACGGAAGATCACTTTTTGGCAACAATGTGACAAAGTGGCATAATTTAAAACAATAACAATTTATGCAAAAATAATGTGCACGTTATAGTAATTGTAAGTAGTAGATTAATATTAGAAAGCATTATTTCTCGAAAAGCTAGTGTAAAATGCTGTAGGCATCATAAGAATTGTCTCCAGCTAGTGTAATGAAGCCTCACGTGAATTGGTAGCCCAGTTAAATACATTACCTCAAAATTCTGTGGGGAAAGGGAAGAAGTCACATCCGCAAATGTCACATGTGACATCTTCGGTCACATCTGCATACTCTTCAAAGGATTCAGATTTCACAACTAGAAATTCTAGCAGCCAATCAGCAAACAGAAACTGAAGGCAGAACCAATAAGTTTAAAGTTCAAATGAAGTGCCCACCCACCAAACAGACAATCCATGTGTCCTATCGAGAGTTTTCATACAGTATGTTTGCACAAATTAAGAGAGTCTCAATTATCAGGCTTTACATAAGGGCCATTTGTACTCAGTTTGATGCTCTCATATGTCATCAAACTGTTGTGGAGGCTGTTCACTGCAAAACACTCTCTAAACTAGTCCCCCAACCCCAACCTTAAAATTCTTCTCACGTCCAGCTTGAGCGTCACTTTCAGGCAACTTTTTCTTTGTTTTCTTCTTGGAAATGACAGCGTCCCAACGCCATGGGTTTCACATACCGCAGCGTTCCCTCCAGTCGGCCATGCACACAACGTGAGTCAGTGTTCAGTGGCCTGATGTTCGGGCAGGATGGGATGGGGTGAAGTAGGGCAGCATGGTGCAACACAGCACAGCACAATCCAATCCAATGCCTGGTCCAAAACCTCCCAGAGAGAGAGAGAGAGACTTGCTTTGTCTGTCTGTGGTTAGTGAATCTCAGACAGTACATTGGCACGCCTCTGCCTATTGTGTGGCTCCCACAAGCCTCAAAGGTCTGGCTCAGCTAATTAAGCTCCGGGCATGTGTATGATATAAATATATATAACGCGCTATATTGTGTGCTGAGGGTTTTGCGAGCCCATGCTGTATGATGTAGGATGGGAGACAGTGGGGCCTCTGTGAGTGGAGTCGAGGGCACTGATTGGCTGGTGGCTGGTGCGTTTGGGGCCCTGGGTTTTGGATGTGGTCCTGCATACTGGATGGAGCTTCCAATAAATCTGGGAGCCAGGCCTTAACAGATTTCAAGGTGGGGGGGGGGGGGACCAATCAGTCCCCACTGTTTTACTCTTTATTTGTGCTGTGTCTCAACACATGTGCTAAACTAAAACACAGCACTGCTAGCTCTGCTAGACTCGACACATACACATTTATGCCCTTCCCCCTATTATACAGATGCTCATACACAAACATGCACAGAAATGCGCGCGCGCACACACACACACACACACACACACACACACACATACACACACACACACACACACACACACACACACTGTGTGTTATGACAGGTGATTGGCTGGTGAAGAGGGGGCCTGTTGTGTTTTGGTCCCCTGTGTTGCTGAGTCAGAGCTCAGCGATGCTGGCAGCTGAAATTACAGCACTGACTCGAGCTTCCCGTTTTATCATGGTGAGTCAGTAGTGACTGGTGGCCCCACAAAGGCAACGTGTGTGTGTGTGTGTGTGTGTGTGTGTGTGTGTGTGTGTGTGGGAGGGGGCGATGTGCAGGGTGGGTTGGAGTAAACATAAACACAGGGCACCAGGTGAGGGGGGGTTAGGGATTGGGACAGCAGCCACTGCCTACACCACCCATCAAATACATGGCTGAGGATCATAAGAAGAGCTGACGCCCAGGGTTTTTCAATTCTATTTAAAGACACTTTGAAAAAAACTGTGTACACCGTAATTTAACAGTTTCTTAGTCACCAAGGTGGTTAATGGTCTTATTTAGGCTCTTGGCCCCTCCTAATGTGTCTTAGTGACTTTACTGCAAAATACTATCAGCACCCTACTGAGGAATCATCAAACTATAAGTAACTTATATAACTTGCTTGAGTTGTGTTTATTTCTGTCAACAAACTCTTTCTTACCATTATAAATTACCTTCTCCATTTCTTATGGTTTGTAAGATGTATGTATTGGAGAGAATTTAGGCTGCTCTGCAAAGTCAAGGTCAAAGTCAAAGAGTCAAGGTGAACTTGAACATTGAAGTTAAAGGTTAAATGCAATCAGTCACTAGGCCTACCAGTGCAATATCAGTAGCAAATGCTTTGTGACACTTATGGGCTTATTATTTGAAAATAATGTAACAGTTATGAACATACTTAACTCATAAGTTAGAGTTTATGAATGCTTAATATCTTTTTATGAATGTGTTTCGCTTTATGAATACTGGGTTCTTAGAAAGTGCTACAAAGAACAAGAAATCCCAGAAATATTTTTAACATGATTTTGAAATAGTCCTGATGGCATGATTTGTGCCATTGTTGTTTTATTTGTTTAGGGGCCTTAGAATCAGTGATGTGATTAGATATGAATATGTAGTTAAACAAATATAAAGCATATAGAATAGTCAGACTGCAAAGCAAAACCAAGCAGATTGACGTTTCAGCTGCATGACTGCTGTTGTAAATCAAGAGTGATTGCTGATTTATTGTATCTACCGCAAAAAAAAAAAAAAAAAAAAAAAACACATACGCCAGCTTCCATGCTCATGGCTGCCCGTTATGAACCAACTTTCAGGCCACATCCACAAGTATCTGCTGTAGTGTTTAACAGACTGAAAGAGTCTGTTCTAAAGCAGAGCTAAAGCTAGTAGCGTAAAACAGCCGTTTTGGGCCCCTTTAAAGTTAAAATTTCACTCGTATCATAATATTATCTTAATCACCCAATATTTTCTGTTGGGTTGCGACGCTTAGCCAAGACTTAAAGTCAATTCTCGTCAGCTAATAAAACAGTCTCACTTCCCTGCTACGCTTGATTAGGAAAAATATTTAATAAGACAGACAGCACACCAGCCGAGGTCGTGAGGGAACGAAAAGAGCACGAGAGTGAGAGAGAGAGGGAGAGAGAGAGATGTTTATTCAGCACAGCCCCTCCACTCAGTCCTCATCAGTATCAGGTGTTGGAACAACAGGGGCACCACTCACTGGATATGACCACAGCGACTACTCACCCAGCCGTCCACACATTCTTCAGTGGCATTCGAAAATATTTAGGGAAAACTGAGCAAGGAGGAACGTGAGCGAGTGCCAATGAGAGGGCTAGAGGAAGAAAGAACTTCAGATATGTGCACACAGAAGAGACCAACGTGAGACCAACGGGGAGAAAAGAACATGTAGAATAAGCCTTAAGGTGACAGAAGCATTTTCAGTGTAGGGTTTGTGGTGGTTTTTAGAGAACGCATAACTAGGAGAAAGGTGTTACCTGACACCAAGGACAAATTTGACACTTAGGTGGGAACAGGCACTGCACCTAATTGGTTTTGCTCCCAGAGCTTAAAATCTGTCAGTACACAATCAGTTTTGCACAAAAGCTCCTGAGGTCAGGGTGAACTTCACTAATGGCAAAGACCATTGCTGAGTCGGAGGAGGCCGTTTCTGAGTCTGGTTTATTTGTTCACCATTTTCAGACCTTTCAGAAGCTGTTTGGAACATGACCTCTATGCTCCATTTGAGTGGTCTCGCTGTAGGACTGCGTGGCCCGCCGCTAACCCCATGCACTCAGGACGTCCGAATGCATTGTACGTCATTCTTCTGAAATGATGAGTGACTGTACAGTAGCCAGAGTGTTAGTTCTTAGAGGGCCAGGCTTTAGGCAGCCAATGAACAAATGCTTTCCTCAGATTCAGCCCTGGCTGTTGAATGCAGCTCAGGGAGATGTGGTTTTCAGCGTCAGTTACCCAATGATACCAAAACTATTGAATTCCTAAGGTATATTTATATCTGTGTTGGTCATATTTTGGATGTGCTGTTGGTACTGGCAAATCTGTGAGGTGTGCTTCATGCTTCATCCTGTCAGCTGTCAGCTGTTTTTTTTTTTTTTTTTCATGTAATAAAAATAGAATTCACTTGTTTCCAGTGTTTTTTATACAAGCAACAGCCATCTTTAAGAGTCAGATTGTATCATAAGGACCTAGTTGTTAGTGATCAAGCTAAACAAAACAAAAAAAATGATACACAGTACATTTTATACTGTTTGTTTTTGGTTCACCTGACCTATGCTGGGTGCATTTTGACAAACTGCATGTGGCTTATTTTGTTTGCAGTTTTTTATTTATTTTTTTTTCCCCCGGCAGTATTTTGATGAATGGAAATGCAAAGTGTTTTTGGCAAGGTGTCATTCATGCTAGAAATTGTGAGTGAGGGGGTTGATAAAGACTCTTTTCATGGCTGAAACCAGAACAGGACCTCTCGCACACATGAACCCAAACCAGCACACTAAGGGGCAGCTGCTTAGGCCTACTTGGCCCTGAGACTGAATCACAGTCAGCGAAAAAGAAGGAAAACAGGAGGGAAAAAATGCAAAGAAAATATTTCCCAAAATGAAACCCTATCTTCTGACCTCCTGATCCACAGGAAAATATACGAGTTGCTAATTGACTGTGTATGGAAGAAAAAAAATCAGCACCAAAAAACACAGGTTTGTTAAAGAAGCGCCATTTATAGTGTATTTGGAATTGTGTAGTCGATGGAGGGGTCCATATAACTTCTGTTGTATTAAATCAGTAATCATTTGAATACAAAATGTTTTCACATTTTATATGTGTAAAAATGGGAAAAGAGCTGTTTTTTCTATTTAGTATGTTCTTAAAATAGAATAGTACCGCATAAGTCCAGTTTCCATTTCAACAAAATGGATAATTGAGATGATTACTGTATGCAATGTCCTAGCCAGGCTAACGCCAAACTAAATAATCACAAATGATATTTAGTCTGGAGATTCAACTATCTATTTACTCATAGAGGATGTGTGGTAGCCTGACAAGTCAGACTATCACAAAATGTATAGTCTGGCCACGAGTGATAAACCCTTGAGTAAGATGGCTAAAACCTCAGCGCAACTAACTAGCTCATTCAAACAACACTAAGCTTGCCCAATGACTCCTTGTCCAGATAGAACGTTATGAACGTTGTGACCGTGATGTAAGCCTAGAGCATTGTGATTGGATTTAAACAGCTAGACGTACTCATTTGAATTTAATTCAATTTGCTAGAGTACAGTACGTCTAGAGTTTTAGGCTAGATGTGTGGTATATGATTGTCCAAAGCCGGGTGCTATGAATGTATATCATAGGCCTAAGAGTGTGCTCATAGCCAACCTTAAATGAAATAGAACATACTTTGTACAAGGAAGCATGGGTACTCCCAGGCTAGTGCCTCTATTATGTGTGATTGGGTCCCAAAAAGCAAGGCTAGAGATCAGCATGTTTTTCAATTGCTGACTTCAGAGTTGAAAATCCATTGAACCAAGCATACAGAGACCATAGAGGGAACTGTTTTAACAAATTGTTTCAGTCGTCGAACAGACTGGGAAGGTACGTTGTATACTGTCCCAGCTGAAATCACAGAATATGTTTTTTTTTTCCCAGAATGGTCACATTCACTCTGTTTTGGTAAGCAGGCAGGTTAGGTCACATGACTCAAAGGGTTGTTCACACCTGGAACGATAACCATACCTATAATGGCAAATAAATATTGCTGTAATTAGTAATGATAACATTCACAGCACAACTATAACGACAATGACGTGCAATCACTTTCAGAGCGATATTTAGAGCGAAGTCATTCTGATAGGCAATCAGAAACACCAGTCTATAAAAATGAATGAAATACATAAGTAGGGGAATTTGAAGTTGTTAAATTTAGGCCTTTTCATGAGAAGAAAATATTATAATTCAAGGTCAACCTGTCATTGAAGACACTAGCAGGCAAGCACTTTAATCCATGGATTTACTTCCAGACGCTGGGCCAGAGGAGCCAGCTGGTGTTGAGTTTCCCCCCAAAGCAGCTGCCTCATAGTGGGCCAGCATGTCCGCTCCTGCCCCCTTTGAAAGGCGATAGTGGAGGCCTGTAGACCCACTAGATCCACTGCTATGGAGAACATGAAGAGGCATGCTGTAAAACTAGACCCAGGCAAATGCACACTCAAAACTGATGGTCTCTCAACCACAACCCTCATCTCAGCCATCCTGCTGGTCCTATCAGGAGAGATGAATGATGCTTTCACTCACTCACTCAATGACCGAACCAGGGCCGTCGCAACAGAACAAGCAAACCAGGCAATAGCTGGCTTTCACCCTACGTCACTGACGTATTTTTCAGCGTTCTTCTGTACGCGCACAAGCCTCAACTGGGGGGCTACTGGAGCTGGAGCCATTGAAAGCACTGTGTTTTGGCTGCAACTTTTTGGTACAAAAAGCCTTAGTTTTATGCCGGTTTTGGGTGTTATAAACTGTCTAACCGAGAGAAGGGAAAGGGTTAATATCGAGTACCTAAGGAAATCGCCCGTAAAGGTGAAAAATGGAAAAAAAAAACTCAGAGAACAACGCCGTAGTTCGTAATGCCCACAGCCTCGATTGTCGGCAAATATTTCTGCCCTTGAGAAAAGTCTGACATTTTCATCAAGTACGGGTCACGTCCGATGTGTTTCCCTACTAATTCATTATATTTTTCCCTACAAATCGGCTCCAAACCACTACAATATGCACTTTTCTCCATGCCTTCCATTGGTGTTGTTATGCTTGCCTCTACCTCTTGTCCATCAGTTCGAATTGTTCGCGCTCCCGTTATCACGTCACTGGGACCCTGCTATTGCTAAGGGCCCCAGGTGGAAAGGGGCCCCCCAATATTGGCTGTTTTAGTAATTAGTTTATTTTGTGGTGTTTTATAATAATATGTGACTTAAGGCTGCAGTTACACAACTATAACATCAACACAAATAATAATAGCAATGGAAGATGCTTGAAGATCATAACAATGTGATCCATGCAGCCTATTCATGGGAAGTGAAAGGCCCCCATGCCCTGTGTGCTTGGGGCCCCCAAAGTACCTTGAAAAGACCCTGGACCGAACCCAAGGATCTTCCTGATCACCTGTCTAAGGTGATAAGGATGAGTACTGTAGAAGTCATTTTGAATCCACATTATGTATAGGGATTACATTTGGACCTGGAGAACTCTAAACGTTACAGTAAGCTCTCTCAAGCTTTAACTCTTAGTTACTTTTTTAATGACATGTCCAAGATGGAGGCATTTCAGCCTTTGCTGTCCTCAACGTCTAATCTTGAGAGTGCGTTTACTTTCTTATCACTCAGTATTCCCCTTGTTTTAGGCACCCAAACTCTCGTTTTACATTAATTGAGTTGAGCGCACCTTTCTCCCACACTAACGTTACGTAATAGACCATACAGAAAGCTTCTAATTATTATAAATGTTCTAAAGAGGCCTGCCTCTTGACTTCCCTGATCTTTAAGGACACTCTGTGGAAGTTCACAGAACTCAAACAGCGCTGTCAGAAGTGGCAGACAGCTTTCGGAAGCAGTTTGATAACTTGTTGGTTAGGACATTTCATCAATCTCAGTGGTCTACCATTCCTGCTCCTCAAACTCTCTTTCCCTCCTTCTCTTTCCTTTCATTCCACTCCACTATTGTTCCCTCTCTCTCTCTTTCTTTCTTTTTCTACCTTTTTTTTACGTTCTTTTTCATTTCCCTTCTCTGCAGGATGGGACCTGCTCGCTTAGCTAGCTGAGGTGGTGGTGGTGGTGGTGCCTGTGTTTGGTCTGGCCACACAGAGCGAGTGGAAAATAGCTCTGAAGCTCTGAGCCTCTGAAGCTTCATTCCGGCGGGTTTTGCTTGGCGGCTTGGGGCCTGTTTTACTTGGACACCAGTGCCAAAGGATGAGTAGAGAGAGAGAGAGAGAGAGAGAGAGAGAGAGAGAGAGAGAGAGAGAGAGATGGAGACCATAAAGAGAGAGGGAGAGAATGAGAATGAGAGAAATGGAGACCATAGAGAGAGAGAATGAGAGAAATGAAGACTATAGAGAGAGAGAGACAGGGAGTGCGAGAGAGAATGGGAAAAATGGAGACCATAGACAGAGGAGAGAGTGAGAATGAGAGAAATGAAGACCATAGAGAGAGAGAGAGAGAGAGAGAGAGAGAGAGAGAGAGAGAGCAAAAGGTGGAGCAAAGAGGCCTATTCAGAGATCACATTAGAGCACAGATGGGAGAGGTATAAACCAGTGGCCACCGTGTTTATTTGCTGCATGTGATCCTTCCCAGCATGCCATGCTGTGCTCAGGAGCCGACAGGAAAAGGTGCAGGAACATTCCGCAGATGGATGCCGGGAATATTGTAACACATGACAGAGAAAATGGAGGGAACTGTGTAACTAGACCCTGAGTGTTATTTCTTCAATTCATCCACAGCTTTCAGTCATAGCGTTAATGTTTTTAAAACAAATTGAAATACCGTGGTCACATGCTGCCAATTCATCTGTGCATACTATTATGGGTACTGATATGGATACTTCATGCAGGAAAATACATCCCATTCAACAAAAAGAAATTCAAGGAAAGATAGTCATTAGACCATTCTCAAAAAAATATGTCGCTTATATGATTTGAGAATTAGAGCACTTCTTTTTTTCATTTACAGCTCATACAACATCCAAACTTTCTTAGAATTGGGTCCTACTTAGCAACATTTATTAAGCCTGGGCGAAAGCGACTGTTGACTATGTCATACAGTCTGGCCCAACACAATTGAAATAGGTTTCCGTTTGGATATGACGTATTCCCTCGCCTGGCTCTCACGCATACAACTTTCGCTTTCAGCATTAACAGTATTATCGCAAGTTCTGACCTATTTTGACATTGTAGTGGCAATAATCCTCAAGATCATGGATGCTAATGTCATGTACCAATTTTGTGAATGTAATTCGAAAGTGGGGGAGAGAATAACAAACACGTCCCTATCCTGTAGAACTACAAAATTTTGAGACATCGCTCTAAACTGTGTGCTGATTGGCTAAACCGTAGAGTAACCGAGGGAAAGGCGGGAAGGGGGGTTTATTCCAGACTACGTGCGGAGATAAAATGTTTAGCGGAGGTATGTAGGATGGCATCGCCAGGCTAACATTTATTGCGAATCTGACACTGCTAAAAACCCTTCAGTCTTATTTCAGCTTAATTAAGCTGTGGTGACTATAAATGTAGTTTTTGTAGTGATGTAGTTTTGAATATAACACATACAACAACCCACTAAAAATGTAATGCTCCACTTACTAACCCAAGCAGTGGCAGAGACTTCAGCCATGGTGGCCATCATTTCTGCTGGAGTTCGAGAGTTCAAGCTTCTCTCTGCCGCAGAACCATCTTTTGATGGCGAGCAATATGCCTTGTATCTCTAAATAGCTCTACCAGGAACCTACTGCATGTGGTTCCAAACTTTTCTCTTGAAAGGTTTCAGCCAAGCACCCCCAGGTGTCCCAACAGAAACAGCTCGTTCTATTTCAGGCTCATATTGACTCACAGTCAGGGAAATTATGTACATGTCGATTTTCCTTTTTTTCTTTCTCTCTCTCTCTCTCTCTCTCTCTCTCTCTCTCTCTCTCTCTCTCTCTCTCTCTCTCTCTCTTTAAAGCCATCTGTCTGTTGACTCCTGCATGCAAACTTTTCCTGCTCTGAATTACAAAAATCTTGAGCTAATCCCTTTGCTACCTTCATCATTCTGACATGGCCACTTGCGTTGAGCATTTAATGTATATATTTTTATGGGGCACTGCCAAGATTTGCAGAGGCGTTTGCCAAGAGCCTGACGAAAGCTGCCCAATGGTCAGTGTAAAGCTATATGAATTGTGGCATTGACTTGTTTGGTTCTGTGACGCATTTCTACAAAATGCTCTCTGTACCGCTGTGTGTTATATCTTACATCAAGAGAGTTTTTCTATAATTAACCTCTGTTTATTTTGTTTAAAGTTTATATGTAACTCTTCTGAAGTCCACAGCTGGTGACAGTTGTGGCAGCTGCGAAGAAAATGGTGCAGTTTATTGCCATTCTGGCTATGTAGAGTATCCTTTGTGTGCGTGATGGGTTAGCTGACCATTTAATTGAGGGGGAAAATGCCAGTGGGTCATTTTCATCACTGAAGGTCATGTGGGAATAATTTCTTGTCACATCAGGGGAAAATAGCCCAATTTCACCTGTCTAATTCATCTGGCAAAATGCTTTTTCAAAAGCCATTTACAACACCTATAGTTTCTGGGTAAGGCTTAAGAAACATAACTAAACTTGGGCAATATAGAAATCCCTTATCTTAGTAGTGTTTGGGAAGGGAATGATACGAGAGTCTTGCCAGAAGATGTTTAGAAGATGAACTTAAAATATAACAGCATTCACACCAAGAGCTACTAAAGCTTTAAAGGAGACATAGAATGGATTAATGGAGTATTGTACCTTGTTCTCTGATGTTAAAATACAATACATTCAATTGTAGTTTGTCAAAAAATAAGATCAAGTGATATTTTACAAGCCTATTTAACACCTCATATTTAAGATGTGTATTGAAATGTTTTTTTTTTTTCCTAAACAACGCCCTACTATGGCCACCTTAATTGAACTGCAATTGATTTGTGCTATTTGACATCATTTGTATGCTTTGTTCTAATTTGTCCACCATGCCTCATGTTCATGATAGCTCTTTGACCATGCACAACCTCTCTTAATTCATCAAAGCCAATGTAAAAGTGGTTTTCCATTCTATGTCTCCTTTAAAAAAATATATTAACCAAAGTGAGAAGAGTGATTTCAGTGACAAATATGACGAACAAGTAACTATGGGCAAGGGTGTCGTAGTGGGGGGAAAAGGGGGGCGTGAGTTACCAGGGCCCAAAGAGGAGAGAGGGACCTTGGGGAGTCTGTGATTGTATTTCAGCAGTGAGGAAGGCCCATGGCCACTGCTTGTGCTTTAGTAGCTCTTGATGTGAATGCAGTTATATTTTAAGTTCATCTTCTAAACATCTTCTGGCAAGACTCTCTTATTGTTCCCTTCCCAAACACTACTAAGATAAGGGATTTCTATAGGGCCCAGAATTTGATAAGGGATTTCTATAGGGCCCAGAATTTGATGCTACACCCCTGACTATGGGACACTAGAGTTACTTAAATAAAGTTGAAAGTTGAAAAAAAGCAAAACATTTTATGAAAAATAGGAATAATGCATTTTGGCTGTAAATGATATTGTAATAGTCACGTCAGGAGTGATTGGAGTGACGTGAATGAGCACAGATATTTTTGCAGAATTTTTTGCAGATTTTTTTTTTTTTAGCTTGTACTGTAGTAACTTTTAGTGAGAACGTACATTAAGACACACCACAATCCCTGAAAGATAGGCTAAACAAAAAACATTTAGATATATTAGCAGGACAAATTTAAGATAAAGTTCAAGATAAAGCCGAATGCTGGCCCATAAAACGGGAGACATAAGACAGCAGGAACAAAGTAAAAAAAGAATAATAATAAAAAAATGTCACATTTAATCATTCACAGACATCCTAGTCTCACTGGGAATCATGAGTGTCTGTCCTTCCAAGTCTGGAGAGTTAGTGGTCATCATGTGGACTTCTTGTAAAAGCTCATAATCTGTAAAAGAGATGTGTGCTCATATTTTTTGAAGCCCCTCTCTATTTCTCTCTCTCTCTCAGACTCGATAAGGGTTTTAAAAGTATTAATTTCAGTATAACTGGGGAAGAAGGGAAGAGTTTTGAAACTCTCAGACTTGGAAAAACAACTGTGTTATTCCATACGGTCAAAATGTGGTGTGACTGCACCCCGTCCTCCCAATCCATCACAACCACCCACGTCTGTCCATTCCTGCAGAGCTGAGGTGCACACACACACACACACACACACAGAGAGAAAGACAGACACACACACACACAGAGAAAGACAGACACACACACACACACACACACAGAAAGACAGTCACACGCACACACACACACACTGCAGGAGAGGATGGGAGGAATGCTAACTGAGCCCCAGTGTGCTGTTTGCCTCTCCTCATCCATTCACTTAGCAGCTCTCAGTAGCACAGAGATCCATCAAACTGTGTGTGTGTGTGTGTGTCTGTCTGTCTGTCTTTATGTGTGTGTGTGTGTGTGTGTGTGTGTGCATGTGTGTGTGTGAGTATGTCTGCCTGTCTTTGTGTGTGTGTATGTCTTTGTGTGTGTGTGTGTGTGTGTGTGTGTGTGTGTGTGTGTGTGTGTGTGTGTGTGTGTGTGTGTGTGTGTGTGTGTGTGTGTGTGTGTGTGTGTGTAAAGGTTTTACAGGAGCAGCACCAGCACTAGAGTGGGGAGGGGAAACAGTTCAGATTTTTCTGTGTCTCCTGCGTGGAGTCTTACAAGTCCTCTGCTGTCCTGGGCCTGAGTGTCTGTCTGAGCACCAGCTGAAACACTGGAATGACATCCAGCAGGCAATCAAAATACAAGTGGAGAGGAATGACTTTTGTTGTTGTTTGGCAGGTTTGACAGATTATGTTTGACTCTTTGAAAGAAACACTGCATTGTTTACTAGAAGCACATTTAACTGAGTTTATAATTGATTTGTTTTCCCTTTCCAAAAATAATTAACATTACTCCTTTGAAGAGCTAGAGATCTTACAGTTAGATATGGTTGCAATTCTTTAAGCCCATATCAGTACATGTACATAGTACAATAACACAAGAATATAATGCAGTGTGAAGGGTGCTGAGGATTTGATTGGATTTGAAATCAATTCAGCTAAACAAAATCAATGATCAAAGCTATTCATATGAGTATAATTTCTTTAACTGGATATACTGTAAGGTAATTCACTCTACACAATTTGCATAGTGTAGCTAATTCAGTAGGAAAGCTAAAAGTAGACTATAAAAATACAACTCCAAAGCTAACATTGTTTATTCTCTTTCTTATATTTCAACATTATTTCACTAGTCGGAATTTGGACTGTTGAGCAGCCATGTTCTCCTCCTTCAGTCCTGACATTTCACCTCTCTGGAGTTCCCACAGCAGTCGAGCATGAATGGATGAAAGGGAGAAAGATCTGGAAAAAGACCACCAGTCAGCACAATCCTCTTTATTATGACTAGCCACTGTGATGAGAGAGGGGTAAGGAGAGGGGGGTGGGGGGCTTACTTCTCCCTCTGTCTCTCTCTCTCTCTCTCTCTTTCTTTCTCTTTCTCTCAGTCTCTCTCTCTCTCTCTCTCTCTCTCTCTCTCTCTCTCTCTCTCTCTCTCTTGCTTTCCTTTTTCTCTCTGACACCCACAGAGAAACACACAAATGATTTCTCTCCCGTGATGGAAAAACAAAGGCGAGTTACAGTCCGTCTATCTCCTCGCCGTGATTAGGGTGGCTGAGAAGCGGTTAGGTTGTGGTTGAAACTTGAGAGAGCAGGATTTGGGAATCCACAGGCTCTTAAGAGCAAGCTCCCGCTTCTGTTCCACACGCTGATTCAGGACCAGCATGCTGGCTTGTGGGAGTGTGGCCTTGTCAATCACAATATCCTGAACAAAGAAGGAGAGTTTTTCAAACCCCTGATTGCTTACAGTTAAAGTTTCAAGTCGACTATCACATCTCATGAGGTTATCTCAAAGGACCAACTATTAGATTGGAAAGGTTTAGCCTACTTTCCTATGTAAAATCACCTGCATCAGCATTCAATCAAAACTAGTACATAATTTATCATAGATGTAAATGTATAATCATATAAGCTGACAAACACAAACATTGCAAAATAGTAAAGTAGTATACTTCCTCATGGAAATAACATACAGAATATACACTTAAATACGCACTTAGCAACTGTTTGCAGACCCTGGCCCACATTGCCATGTGTTAGTAGGGCCTCTGAGGTAACCATGGTGACGATGGAGCTCTATGTTTGGTTCTATGAGTCTGGTAAGAAGAGAAAATATTATTGCTGACTGTCTTTGTGCCAGGAACGTTACAGTGCCCATACGTTATGGGGCTGGAAAAGCCGTATGATTCTTGGCTTGCCTGCGCCAGCTTCTAATATGTCTTTATGGGCGAGATTAAAAGGTAACGTTCCTGTCCAAAAGTCAATCCTCTGTGCAGTAAAGTAGTCCCAATGAACTAAAATATAAAGAGCCCCATTCCGGGACCTTCCATTTGTCTGAACATTTATCTTTATATTAGGTTTACTCTGGGTGTCATGTTGACTTCCTGATTGGCAAAACTGAAGCTGTGTTGTATGAGTTTTAGTGGAAGCAACAGACAACTAGGTCAAAGAGCCCTAAGACTTTGCCAGTGTGAGGCCGAGGCTTTGTGAAGGGGATAAATTGTGTGGCCAGGACTGTTGTGTGGCCAGTGGTTTGCCTCAGCATAAACTCACATGACAGGTAAAAGGAAATTGGAGATACTTCATCGTCGAGGTGGTCACGGCTGATTTTTGAGATAGAAAATCTTCTTGTGTGGGGTGGAGGTATGACTGTGGCTGTTAGACCAAAAGGAGACCTAAAATGGCAGAGGCTACATTTTGTTTGTGTGTGTGTGTGTGTGTGTGTGTGTGTGTGTGCGTGCGTGCGTATGCACATTCTGTATTTGTCTAAGTTTGATGATGATGTCAAAGATGTTTCATGACATCAGAAAATCCTCTTGTATTGGGGTAAAGTATGACTATAGACAGAAATGAGACCTAAAATGGTCAAATAAGTGTCCAAATTGTGTGTATGTGTTTGTATAGGAATGGTTGGGTGTCTGTTGACGTTAGAGATGTATCATGACATCAGTTTCAAAACAGTCTTGGAACTTAAAAGAACCATTCCGGAACATCTAAAAATCACCACGGCAGCCATGCTCACTCGCTAGCGTCACCCATCGCCATGCCCCTTCACCCTCGCTGAGCGATTCACAAGCCAAACTAGACGAGACTAGACCAGACTGGCTCTGCCACAGTGCGTTTCCCAGCCCTCGGGAAGACACTGCTGGACTGGGGCGGCATGGGCACATGGGTTGGCGTGAGTTACTGCCACCTCCGAGACGGGCGTTTGTAGCCCGTGAAGCTGTGGTAATTGATGTGTGGGGCTTTCATGCTGTGGGCTTTCATGGGCATGGGCTGCCGTTCCGCTTTTCCTCCCCAGGCCATATAAAGCAGTCAGTCTGAAAACAAGCTTTCTTCTCCCAGTCATCACTCATTAGAGAGAGAGGTGTGTACGTGTGTGTGTGTGTGTGTGTGTGTGTGTGTGTGTGTGTGTGTGTGTGTGTGTGTGTGTGTGTGAGTTAAGGACTGGCGATTAAACAGTTGTTTATTGGGCATATTTGGCTCTATTTTCGGTAAAAACATTTATTTCAAGTCTTTGTTTAAATACCTACAAATGACCACTACTTGTCTGTTCTCCTGCTTTGAAATAAAGGCAACACTCAGAGATGATCAAAGAGATGTGATACTGGACGGAATGGGGAAAGTGTTTACATGGCTTGGTTTGTGAAGAACACCAAGATATCGCTCTTCCGTCCGTGACAGCTCAATAAACACGGACTAGACAATGTGTCGCTTTGAGGCAAGACTTGTGTCTAGTTTTCGGATTCTTTCCTGAGCTAATTTGTATATTTTTTTAATTGCCGTGTCAGGGATATAAAGTGTAATGCAATGTCTTATTACAACAAGTTTGACCAAAACACCCGGTTCAAGTTTATTAGTTGAATTACTGTAATCTGTATGCTTTTTCTACTCTTTCAGTGTACTTTGCCTATGTATTTGTTTAGGTTTATTTAAGTTTGTATAGCTTGGCCTAGGTGAGTATGTGGGTGTTAGAAAGGGAGAAAAAGGACTGTCTAGTGTTTTTGTGTGTGTGCATACATTTGTGTGTGTACATGTGTTTGTGTGCGTTTTGTGTATTGTGTGTGTGTGTGTGTGTGTGTACATGTGTTTTGTGTGCATGCATATGTGTGTGTGTGTGTGTGTGTTTGTGTGTCCGTTCATATGTGTGTGTGTGTGTGTGTGTGTGTGTGTGTGTGTGTGTGTGTGTGTGTGTGTGTGTGTGTTTCTGCCCGCCTGCTCACACATATAGGTGCACTAATGAACACAAGGTGTGAGTAGGAACCTATACACTACTGTAAGTCTTTAGGCTACTGGCAAATTTACAATATGAACCATTTATTTCTTTATTTATATAATTCTTTAGCTGCCCGTGATTCACATGGGGAGAGTTATTAGTGCATGGTTCCTTTCCCTACAGTAATGAGCAGCCCTAGAAAAGAAATGGTGCTCTGTGAACAGGGAGTAAATTGAAATCAATCATTTTATTCAGTGGCTGTGAATTAATGGGCAGAGTCATTCACTTTGAAGTAATCAAATAAACGACACTTTCAATTCAATAGTGGGGTGATTATGACAACCCCCATGCCTCCTCCAAATAAAAAGAAAGTAGGCTAAAAAAAAGAAAAAAGACAAACTAAAAAAAAAAACTAAAAAAAACTTAAGTCTCCTGGAAAATTAAATTAGGCTTTCTAAAGTTTTTTTTTTTTATGAAAGGGGAGACATACTAGTTCTTGCCAACCTCCATATAATAACTGTAAAACTATTACAACCTGAAAAGTGTTGGTATTGGCAGCTTGTCAGAGCAAATGCAGTAAACCACTGCCTCATTGGCTATACTGTCTGCCGGATCCGTGCTATTGGATTTCAACACGTTTTACTGCCTCTCGCTCAGTCCAATCCCAAACTGATCAGGAGTATAGAAATACGTTATGTGCAGACATATATACTGTGTGGTTACTGCACAGCCATGGTTAATGAATGGCTGAAATTGATGGCTGCCTGAATGGATGAATGGCATGCAAATATAACCACTGGGTCTCACTTCAGAAACAGTTTATTTTTTCACACACACACACACACACACACACACACACACACACACAGTGTTTATCTCTGTTTTGATGAAGTAGCTCTGCATCTGCAGCATGTGTTCTTTCTTCTCTTCTTCACTTCATCCCTCTATTCCTCTATTTGCTCCCTTTCTCTTAAAGGCCAGTGGCTGCTGTTTTCAATCCTGCCTGAGTATTTAGAGATGAGAAGAAACGAGGAAGACTATACAGACCATGTTTGTTCAATACAGCTGTCAATTATTGTAGGTGTGTTATGAAATCGGATAGCAGGATGCAAGTGCTGGACAAACTTTTACTGGTGCCACCAAAACAAAGCCGAGCACATATGCCCCTTACAAAGAACAGAGAAACAAATCGGAAATAGCAAAGCACACACACAGAGCATTCGCATACAAGTCTGAAGATCTCACACCCGACTGAGAAACTGGGGAGTACTTATAGAGTTCAGAAGGGGAGCGCAGTTAATTAGTAGATTAGGGAGTTGGAGCGCTGATGATTGGGAGCAGGTGTGGGCGTGGTCGTCAGAAGAGTTTTTACCTACCTGACATTGTATCTTGGAAATTTGTCATTTCATTTGTTGTCATATATTTATTTTTTTTCTATCTGGTGCTGCCCCTTGTAAAGGTCTATGCGAGGCTATGTTAGCTCAATGGTGTTTTTTGCCCCCAACGGCACCTTCCAGGCAGCACAGCCTAAAAGGCACTACCTTTACCCTATTCCTAACCCTAACCCACTCAATCCTCATCTTAATCCTAATCTGAAGAGAGTAGTGCATTGAAGACAGCACTGCCTGGAAGGCACCGTTGAGAGCAAAAAAAATACCAAAGACCGCTAGCTCATGTTACCTGGCTAATAGACTAGAGATATGTGCTATGTTCCTTTATTTGGTCTGCATAGAACTATTAGAACCATATTTTATATGTATTTTTATTATCAGTGAAGGTCTGTTTTCCTTATAGGCCTATTGATTTGATATTTCAAGACATGCATTTTTTAATGTTTCATTTCACCACAAAGAGGATAACCAAAGCAGTTTTGAAAGGAGTATTTTTTGTTTTTGACATAGGTATTAGAGACTATTTCTGGATAATCACAGGTCAATTAGATTGTCCTCATTCTCAATACCATCTCAACAATTCTGCCAATACAATACTGCCCTCTTGTGGTATTAATGACAGATGGGGACTTAAGAAGCATAGGCTATCCTTTCCTTTCTCCCCGTCAAGGTCTTGACCCTTTCACTTGTTTTATATTTTTGTGAACATTCAGATAGCCAAACATAGCAAAAAATCAATGATTGATTAATCAGAGGAATGATCAGGAAAATAAAACTTTTATTCATACACATAAAAAAGGAAGGTAAAGTTAAGTATTAACATAAACATTATAAAACACTTAGTGGTTATATGTGATTCATAAGCATAAAACACATGAGAACTTTTGTCCTAAAGAGGAAAATCTGCTGTGAAATAATCAATAGTCCTGTTCTTTGACATTGCAGAGTGCTATTGGTACAGTAGGTACCAAAAGACTATTTTTTACAATGTGGAGAACAAATAGCAAATTCGCAATGCAACACAACTGATGGGGGAACAATAAAATAAAAATGAAACATAGTTCCTTATGCCCCCATCCGTTAGTACTTTCTGCTGTTCTGGAAATTCATTGCACCAAATTTTCTTGTTATATGACCTAACAACAGCTCTTAGCAATGTCAAACAATAGGACTGTTGATTAATTCACGGACCTCTCTCCCCTTTAGTCTAGATTTGAAACAGCCAACAGAAGGAGCATTTTTTTTCTGTAAGTTCTCTATCGTCTCGAGACCATCTCTCCACTTCGTTACATATTCCATATGTACGGAGTGGAGAGATGGTCTCTTCACTCAGAGAACCAGCGTTACAACATAACCCAACAATCTAATTGGTGTGTATTGTTGAAACAATTAGGTCCTGTTCCGATATGACATGAAATTTAAGATACTTTGATGTTGAAAACTGGTAAAAAAAAAGGTCATATTGCTCAAAGTTACTATGTAGCCACCGTGTCTGCACCACTTCATAAATCAGTGTACGAATTCCCAATTGAAGCTGTTATTTTAGGGGAAAAGAACTTCATACTGTTACTCTCTATGTTATGGAATCCATTGTTTTAGAGCTGGTTTTCGATTACCACAAAAAGTCTTACCAGCGCATTTCAATACAAAACGTCAACCTGTAGCCTCAAACTACTTTTGAATCTATGCATCCACCAAAAACATTCCATAGTCATCGCCATCATCATCCTCATCATAATAGTAAAAGTCATCATCAATTTCAACAGCAAACTTAGAAACCTCAAGCACACCAAATGGTGTGATAACTGTCTCTGAGACTCCTGCAGCTCGAAAACCAGGTCCTTCTGCGTAGCCAATGGATGTGTGAGTTGGATACATGGCTGATCCTCCTCCTCCAACAGCTCCTTAACATTAGAAGAAGAAATCATACTGAGAGACAGGATCTCTTCACAGGAACCACTAAAATATATAGTTTTTTTCTCACTTCACAAGAAACTATCTAACATACAGTATTTGGTGTGCACCCAAAATTAGCCTACAATAGCCTAAAATTATCCTTTATGGAAGCTTATTTTTTTGCGTTCACTTTAAAATCATAGATCAATATAAAATCATTAAAGGTGCTAATTTAATGACCTGACTATTCACTGGTTTTGAGTCATCAATGGAGTTGACTTACCTCCTTGCCATGGTGCTACTGCCATATTTCCATCACTCGATTGACCTCTTCTCTCAACATTCAGGCATGTGTTGAGATGTTGCTCTGCAAGTTTAAGCTGCTTATGCACACGTTTGAATTTCTCTTTCAGACTGTTTGCCTTGAAGAAGCGCCCCACTCTATTTCTGGTTCTGTACTCTTCTAGAAGGTCCTCTGCTGAATCCAGTGCTTCAGAAAATTCATCCACGCCAACCCTCAAAACTCCGTAGTACGGGACGCCCTGTGCTTCCAAGGTCTCAAGGATGCCAGTTATTCTTTTTACCTGTTTTCCAAGAGCCTGGAAGTTTTTCTTGTTATTCTTTGCGGTAATCAATTGGTTATACAGTGACACTGCTTTTGAGATGAGAGTCATGAACACTGAAGGCAATGCTCTTTCAAAGACTTGAAGTGCCATGCCTGTGGGGTTTGACAGAGAGAGAGAGAGAGAGAGAGAGAGAGAGAGAGAGAGAGAGAGAGAGAGAGAGAGAGAGAGAAGGAGAGAGAGAATGATGTCACTGAATATGGTAGGATATTATTCAATTATAGAATTCCTTACAGAAATTTTCCAGCTTTCAATATTTTAATACCAGTGTTAGAGTATTTAATGATGATGAATTGAAAGTAATGGCTCATAGTTTAAGAGGGAATATACAGTACACTGCCATGATATCAGAGATCAAACATGACAAAGCATAGAGAAGGATTCAGAATACAAAGTTTTCTTCATCTGAAATTCACGTGCCACATAATCACAAAAGATCAGCAGAACATGGCAACTAAAAATTTAGTATCAAATTCTGATCTGTTGCCTTACCTTATGTCTGTTGTGATGCACATCAATGTGATACCTCTGAATTATTACAAGGCTTTCTGGCTTTCCTGACGATTTTGAACAGCTGATTTGTTTTGGTTTCATTTTTATAGCATAGTTGGGACAAGAATGTTGACAGGTTTTACAGGTTACATGTCTAAACAAAAAGGAGGGGAACATGACTGAAAACAGTTTTACTTAATTTCATTTTATTTTATATATTTAGGTTATTTTGCATGGGTTCTTATTTCATTCAGTAAAATACTGTAGGTACATATGAGGGCGCTGGCTAGTCATGCTCTGTTTAGCACCTGTTTTTTTTTTATAATTTAATTAATTTTATGTTATATGTCTTGTCCATATTTGCCTTTTTGAAAGAATTTGCTATGTGTACATGTTTGCTTTTTTATTGCTTTTCTCAAGTATATTTTGTTTTGCTGTCTTATTGTTTTCATTATCAGTGGACTTGGGAGGTCCTGTCTGGGCCAATGGAATACAAGTGATTTTGGGATTACAGTTGGCTACGGGCTGCTGAAATAATGTATAAATCTATAAAATAACAACTCCTATAAAAAATTACAAATTGATATCAATTCATTGATCATAACAAATAACAACAAATCATAAATCCCACGCCCCAAGACGGTACCCTCTCTTGATGGCCACCCTGATGATCCAGTTGGGTTGAGATTCATCGACTGTGTGTTGTATTCTTGGCTTCTGTGCAGATGTTAAGGATAAATAGATGTAATATTTTAAAAATGTTCAGTGCATGACAAGATCAAAAGCCTCAGCCTTTTATTTTCTTGCTCGACAGCTTTTGCTGCCATCAGTCCCAAATTTCCTGTTATACCTTTCCAGTAACTGCCTTGCTGGGTTAGTATGAAGTCACACCTAATGTTTGTGGCTCTTCAATGTTTCTCAAAAAAGATTTTCAAATTCCCATAATACACGTGAAATTGTGACTGTTTACACTTGCAGTGTTTAAAGAAATAATTCTCAACAACAAAAGCAAGAGGTGGATTAATTAACACACAATCCTACAAAATTTTATGAAAATGTTATGAATGCTTCAAATTGCTTCCCATTTTGGCACACTGGTGGTCTTCCTTTGGATTTACACACTGTTTAGGAGGATATGCCCAAACCCTGAGAAGATGGACAGATGGACAAACACAGTCAGATGATGAAAACTCAATCTCTGAAGCCCCAGGTTAATTACGTCATTCCTTACAGGGCTTTGGCCTGATATATAGCCTGTATTTGCTGAAGGAAACAAATCCTTACTTTAGCCTGTCTCTGGCAATCAGCAAAAATATTGTGAGTGTGAGTGAGTGTGTGTCTGTTTTTTTTGTTTGTTTGTTTGTTTTTTCAGGATAGATTAATTGTTCATTTCATTTTTTCAGGATAGATTCATTCATTTTTTTTTTTTTTTTATTAAACATGAAAAATAATCAAAAGACATTCTGATTGTATTTGTGAGTGTATCTCATTTGATGATTTTACTAAAAATGACCTTACTAAATGACCAGACTTTCAGAGAAAAGACTGATGTGTTTCCTGGCACCAACAACCACCTGTGGTATGCAAACAAAACATCTGACGTGATAGGTGCGTGCCATCAAGTCATCATATCTGAACATCTCCTATTTTGTTTTCCACACTTGGTATTTCCCTCTAAACCTACTAACAGTTAAAGGAGAAATCCGGTGTGATACTGTATATGAATATTTGGTTACACTTTATTTGAAGATACCATCATTAGACTGACATGACACTGTCATTAACTATGAAATAACGTTGTCATGAATCTGTTATAATCTTTATACACCTGTCATGACTCTGTCATTAAGTGTCACCCGATATTTGTCATGGTTAGGGTTAGGGTATGTCAGAAGTCATGACGGGTTTATAAAGTTTATGACAGATTCTTGACAACGTCATGTCAAAATTAGTGACAGTGTCATGTTAGTTTTATGACAGTACCTTCAAATAAAGTGTTACCCAATATTTTAATTTCTTTAAATGCACAAGGAGGAGATCAGCTGGTGTGATAGCAGTTCACTAGGCGCTTTGCGCTCTTCGTCCTTAAAGACAATGAAAGATCGATCTGTCATTGGTTATGTCTGCATTACACTCATAACACACCCATGATTAATTAGGCATCCTAAGTCCAACCTTTTTTAACTTAAGTTCATTTTCTGCGCTGTGAAAATAGCAAAATGCCGCCGGCACGCCCCAAAACCATATGCGCCATCTGCCAAACAACATTTGACATTGCGTCGTCAAAATTGGGCCCTTCGTTCTTAAAGGCAATGAGAGATTGATCTGTCATTGGTTATATCTGCGTTACACCCATAACACACCCATGATTAATTAGGCATCCTAAGTCCAACCTTTTTGAACTTTGCGCCAGCGCTAAGTTCATTTTCTGCGCTGTGAAAATAGCAAAATGCTGCCGTCAAACAACATTTGACATTGCGTCGTCAAAATTGGGCCCTTCATGTTTTTTGTTTTTTCAGAGCCTATTTTATGTGTTATGTGTATTATGTGGGTGCTCCCTGTACTGTCTGTAAAGCGCCACGAGACAATGTATTGTATTTGAGCGCTCTACCAATAAACTTGAATTGAATGTGTAGTAGACATTGGCCTTGAAAGACCTATCTTTATCTGCAAGTGATTTGGTTTCATTCTGCAGCTCATTATAGTCAACAGGTCCAGTCATACATGCACTTAGTTTTTTACATGATGAACAACTCCTTGAGTTCAGTGAATCTCAATGGTATAAGATAAGGGAAAGGTGAAACTAAGGGTCAGATTATGTTTTTTGTTCATTACAGTAAACATGGTTACAGAAGTATGTGGATAATCAAGTTGTGCTAGTTAGTACTTTGTATAGCAGACTTCACGGTATTTGAAAATGTCTGTGTGTGAGGGTGTGTGTGTGTTTGTGTGTGTAAACAGCACTAATGTAGCCTAGGTTGGATCGACTGCTCACGGGTCTCGAACCCACCATATTGTCAACTACAACAAACTCATGGCATGAGAGTCCAACGCTCTAACCACTGAGCTGAAAAAGTTAAGGCCTCCTCAGGTAGAGGCGCTCTTAAGCTTAGGGTTGTGCGGATTTACAACATACTGCCGCCAGCTAGCCCAGCCCAGGCATCCACACGCCTGCATAAAAAATGAAAGTAATTGAATCATAGGGAGTGGTAGATAAGTATCATGTAGATTCAGAAGGAGTATTTTATTAACATATTTACAATTAAAAACCTTTCCAAGAAGTTGACATACCGGTTTGCACTGAGGAAAGTCCAGGGGGACTGAAACGTTTGCACTTTTCTTTTCTTTCTTTTTTTGCACCCTTCTGAGCTCCACTATATAAAAAATATGATCTAAAAAAACTCTGTTTGAGTTTGTCATTCTGTGTGCGAGTCCCCCCTGCAAACACCACAAGAAGTTGACATACAAATAACCATAAAATCTTCATTAAAAAAAAGAGTCATCATCAGTATCTCCAACCTGGAGGAGAAACAGTCTGAGTAGCAGCATATGAGGTGTAAACAACTTGCTGTGCCACCACTGATGAACAGGGATTAACATATGAGGTTCCCCAAGCTCCTGCCACATAGCTAGACTGATATTGGGTCGCAGCAGCTTGTGTGTAAGAACTTGGATAGATGACTGTAGCTCCTCCTCCTCCTCCTACGTAGACATTCTGACATGGAATTGTAGCTGCTTGTGTGTAAGAACTTGGATAGATGACTGTGGTTCCTCCTCCTACGTAGACAGTCTGAGATGGAGTTGTGGCAGCTTGTGTGTAAGCGCTTTGATAAATGACTGAGGCTCCTCCACTTCCTTAAGGACGAAATGAATTATGACAAATATCTTAAACGACTTAAATCTTAAACTTAAACAACCTTCAAACATTCACATTTACATCTCTGAAGACATTTGACTTGAGTGTGTTGACATAAGAGTATCATTAGTGTCATAAGACTGTCATTAGTGTGTCATCATAAACATGAAAAAAACATTTATCATTCATGATCATGAGGGAGACCTTTTTTAATGCTCGTTACTATTGCCACAATTGCACACGTCTGCAGCCTAACCTGTGTCCACTTTGCAAAAGTCAACCCAAATGACACAATGACAATTGCCATTAATGTTCATTATGCATGTATGTCATGTTTATGTCAAGCTATGGCATTCTTATGTAGACACCTTCAAGTCAAGTATTGTATTGTTTTGTTGATATACAAGTACTTGTAGGCCACAGATTCAAAGAATAGTAAAATATGTGAATATATACATTGGTTGCAATAACTTGTGTATTGAGATATGACAACACAACAATGTAATTTCTTACCTCCCTGCCGTGGCGTTACATTCATCCCTGTGTTCTCATTACACACAGAAGATCTTCTCTCAACACACAGGGCCAAGCTGATGTTTTGTTGTGCATGGGTGAGTCGATCATTCACAAAACTGATTTTGTCTCTCAGGCTGTTTGCCTTCGCAACTCGTCTGAATTTATTGCTAAATTCATACTCTTCAAGAAGATTGTTTGCTGATGCCAGCACTGACATGAATTCATTTAGACCTGCCTGCACCACTCCCTGGATGGGTAACTCTTGTTCTTTCAGCGTCTCCAGGATGGCAACTGTAGACCGTATCCGATCAGCTAGCACCTCAAAATGCATTTTATTATTTTTTGCTTTGGATAACTGACAGACCACAGCTAATGCTTTTGGGATAACTGTAGCTACAGCTCCAGCTACGGCTTGAATGACTGCAAACTCTGTCATGACTGCAAGAGAGAGAGAGAGAGAGAGAGAGAGAAAGAGAGAGAGAGAGATGGTAAGTTCCGAAGTTACTTGTGTATATCAACCAAATATTTACTTAATTTCATCAAGTAACTTTAAATGTCTTCAAATGACATGATAGATGCAAACAGTAAACCTAGGGAAGGTAACTACATTTTGACATCTTACAATGATGCCTGCAGTGCATGGAGGCATTAAATGAACATTGTTTGTTACTCCTATGATATGTCCTATGTAAAAGGACTAATAGTTACAGTGTTTCATGAAAATTAGTTGAATAGCACAGATTATTACTAATGCATTTTTCTAACATTTTTTTTTTTGACAAACTCATGAATAATTCAACATATATGTAGCTATGTTATGTAGATACAGATTCAGTCTATACTTACTGGACTTTTTCAGTGTTCACTCCGAGCAAGTTGTTGTTCAACTAATTTGGTTTAGTTTCATTTCCGTAGACACCTTCACCCTACTAAGCTGTGGCCGCATGAAAAATGTTAAGGATGAAGTTCAACAGGTTCCATCCATGTGAAAGGGCTTGCCATGGTCAGGGAAACTGAAGAAGTTTTAACCAACTAACTTGTAACTTCAAATTCTGCATGTGCAGACTAAAATCACAATTATATAACAGTGAATTTGAAGACCTCAAGAAATCCTGTCCTGTGCATCATAACTTCAAAGAGTCATGATGGTTAGACTACAATCTTTACTTTGTTAACACATTGGCACACTTGTGATTCATAATCTGAGACCATGCACAAAATGTGTGCATTATTCCCATAATGTGAACTAATGCATCAGAAGATGCACATCCATGAAATAAAAATCTTTGGTAAAAATGTATCAAAAAAAATTTGAAAAACATTTGAAAACATGATTTTGTCAGAGTTATGTTTCCATTTTGGCAATATTAACCTGAAATGTAGAAAATTAAAGGCCTTTGGATATCCTCACAAAGTGGTTGGAAATTGCAAGAGTCACCCATGGTATATTGTGGAATATCTTCACTCCTAGTGACACACATAATTTGTCTCGTCCGTACATTGTCTCACGTGCCATGCCATGGCCATTTTCAACATAGCTGAATGCTAAATACTGGTCTGTGAGAACCCACCAGTTCTTTGATTGAGAGTGGTCTGGTGGTCGAGCATCAACTACCTGTTCAACCATTTCATTATATATAGGCTACACTGGAGTAGCCTGATTTGATCATCTGTTTTCACATCGTTTCACTTCGTGCAAAGCGTCTGAAACATCTCCATTGGCAATCGTTTCCTCTCTAGAGGGCGCTATGCGCCATGCAATTAAGATTTTCCTACAGTTTGTTTAAAACGCATATAAAAAATCTTAATTCAAGGTTAGTGATGTCCGGGCACAATAACGTGGCTTCAGTTTCTCACTCTGTTCGCTGAATTCCCTCGCTGTGTCGGTGGAAACAAAAATGAACTACACTATCACTGACTGACTGGAGGAACGAAATGTTGGAGCCAGCAGGCGGCATTCTCCTGGCCAACACCGGAGAGCATCAATGACTTATTGGAATCCTATCTGAGGTCAGAGCCATCTGCTGGTGACTCTGTGTAGGACGTTGCTTTTCCTTTTCTGTGTTGGCCCCACCCCTCCTCTCCCCTCAGTGATCCTAGTCACCTGTCCAGGATTAGTTGGTTGCACTGGTGATTTTCGGTTCATTGGAGAGGTTAATGATCCTGTCTGTTGTAATGATCCTGATCTTGTCTGTCTGTTGGTCATACGTAGGCTACCTGTTGGAATTAGCCTACCAGTAGCCTGTGAGATTTGCAAGAAGAGATTTATTTTTTTCCGAACCTGATATTTTCTTTTTTCCAAAATGTGTTTATTGGGTTTTCTTTTTCCGAGTAACAAACAGGCACAGCATAAGAAACAAGTCACAAGACAAAACATTTGAAATTAAAAAATTAAGACCAAAACTAAAATAAATAAAGAAAGAAAGAAAGAAAAAGCAAAAAATTAAAAATAAAAAGAATTAAATTAAAAGAAACACTAGATGGCACTATATGGCACACTTAATGATACATAAGTGAGGAGATCGAACCTGATATTTGATGGTGTTGCCTTTGTTGAAGCTTCTGTTCTCCAAATCAGGGGCGTAGCTAGGCCTTTTTTACTAGGGCACGTGCCCTAGTAAAAATCAGCTGTGCCCCGGTAAAAAAAATATAGAAAAAAAAGAAAAAACTATTTGATTTTATTTAATAACAACCCGTTTTCGGCATGCGCAGTACATATGCAAATTGAGATCGAGTGAAAGAGAATGGGTTTCTAATTCCAAATGTTATACTTGTGTCTTATGAATAGCCTATCTGATCTTTGATCTGAGACACTCTTTCCACAGTCATATGCATGCGCATCTGGCTTGGTGTGCCAAACGGCGATGTAGGCTACTTTAAGGTGAAGATATACACAAAGTTCCAATAACAAAAGTAGCTGTACATGCTGTGCATTTCTATTTATATAAAAAAATACAGGAAACCAGGACAGGATGGATGAGGAGAGGTACAATTCTGGGTGTCAATGCTGCTAGGTTTGTAATGCGACGTCTGACCTCCAATGGAAAGCTCCGGTTGTCTTATATCATTTTTATTCATTAACTGAAATGCCCGAAATCAAGAGCTACAGCTACAGCGCAACTCAAGCATAGCAAACTTTACTCACAATCTCAGTTCAATGAGGTTGGCTTCTGATACTTAAATAACATTTACATGTTACATTTATATGTTGTATTATAGTCTTGCATGTGTCTCTGTGGTTACATTTATGCGCACCAAGGCACAGCACTGGCCTCTTATTCGCCTCCGTCCAGACCTCTGTATTTTTTTCGAGCCAAAAATAAGTTCGTTGATTAATGTTATTGCGCGCGCTGTGGCGTTGTAATACATATCGCGGGTGAATTGATTTTGCTTCATTGTCTTTAGGAAGCTTTATATGGGTATATATTGGCTCTTACAGTAGAGGTATTTGGTATTAAATTAAACTACACAACCAGATCTATCCATTGGTATTATTGCTTGCGCACTTGCTTGAGAATAAGGTGGTTACATTTCTATAAAGATCAACAGAAAACTCTTTATCTGGTGTTATAGAGTACACTTTGCCAAAATCACCACACATTATAACTAGGCTATTGGAACTCAACAAAGATGCAAGTCTTTAAATTGACAAAATTAGAAGCAAAATTGACCTTGTCTAAATAATGTTTACATTTACACCATTCATCCATACCTATTCGGCTACCTCAGTAATGCAATAATCAGCAATAATGATTATTATGATAATAATAGGCCTAATGCATTTTTTTTTTTTTTTTGTTGCGGGGGGGGGGGGGTTTGAGGGTGGAGGCCTGTGCCCCAGTAAAACTTCATCTCTAGTGACGCCCCTGCTCCAAATACTGCTGAGTTTCTGACTGTTGTGAAATAAAGGAATTTTCTGTTTCAACTCATTTCTGCAAGCAAGTCCTTCAGAATCCTAACAGCCTTGTCTTCACGTTTTAGAATCATCTGATTGTTTAGAGCCATCTAGAAGCATTGCAAATTTTGCAAATGATTCAGTATTTCCGTGTATTTTGTGATTTCATGCTCTTTGTACACTTTGTAGTGCAATGTGGAGCACAGCCCATTATCTTTACTGTGTTTAAAAGATCAGGTAGTGACGCTGCTAGGTAAGTTAATTAACATTGCTAACACAACTTTGACAATCCAATCCTGATTGCACAAAACTAATTAACAACCTACTTTGAAAAACACTTTTTATTTAAAATCTATTATGTTCAGGTCCTCACCTGCCAACAGAATAGCCTGCACTAGTTATTCCCTCAGGAATTGCATTTTTAGTTATTGTTTTCAGTTAACGTGGTTAATATTCGGTTAGCAGAAACATGGAAAAGGTAGCTATAGTAGAAAATTACAAAGAATTGTGAAAAGATTTTACTAACACCAGTTTTGAAAGAGTTAAAGAATGCAAGTGCATATAACAATAAGGTACAGTAAATGTTTTAAAAAATTGTACCATGTAGCCTACAATGTATTTATTGTACACACACACACACACACACACACACACACACACACTCATCGCTAAATATAAATAAGGCTATAAAGTAAATTTAAGACGGGGTGCTGAAAACCAGCAACCAAAAGCTGGCTGCACAACAAAGTTAAATTGTACAATATCACACAGTAAAACAGGCTTTTAACCATTTTGAGCAGCAAGGGGGCTCATACAACAGAGTGTTGTAGTAATTCACAAGATTAGATGGCGAAATCCGTTTCTGGAATTTATTGCATCAATAAGGAAACAGATATGAAAAACATGAACAACATTTTCGGTTAAAACCCCAGCCCTTATTCTAACCCGCAACACTTCAAACAGCAGGTGGCCAGCATATTACCACATACTTAAAACATAACCCCACACAAACACGCTCGTAGCAATAACCAAGGCATAGATGCCAACATGTAAAACTGTGCATAACGCATGTAATTCCACAACCTTGTGTGTTTCAACCAAGTAATATATCAAGCCTACTCCAAAAACAAGAAGCCGTCATCGTCATCATCTTGAACTGCAATGGCAACTTGACCCACAGTAATAATTCCAAGTGGGGTGATAATTTTCTCTTCAACTTGCACTGCCTGAAAGCCAGGGCCATTTAGAATGTTAATCTCTCTGGATTGAGGACAGACAATTCCAGGTCCCCCTCTTCCAGCTCCTTGACAAAAAAAAAGAAGAGACCGACTTTTAGTTCGAATGAAGGAATTTCAGTATTTTTTTCTGGACACTTAATACAAACTTTGTGTCCAGACTCAGAAACAATGTGGCTGTCTGGTTAGGGTTGTAACTGTTAATTTAAAAGTTTTGTTGTTCAGTTATCTCTAAATTCTGTAGTTGATTCCACATAAATGTCAATATTTTCCGGTTTGCTTATACTTCATCTATGGCAGCAACCCAATTAGGTCTGGTTCGTAGACAAATCAGGGCATTTGTGAACATAGATCATTCCATCAACACTAAAAGAGTTGTTATTAGCCATTATCTTCATTGGTGGTTCTTGAGTATGATAACACAAGTGTTAAAGGAGACGTTCGGTGTGATAAGGACCCAAAGTATATTGTAACATCATAAAAAAGTTTTCTAAAAGTGCAGGCCGGAGAAAACCACTTGCTGTAGTTTCCAGGGGCACCCAGCTAGGCCAAATCGCTGATTTAAACCATAGAAAGGCTCAAAATAGCCCCACACTTTGTTCATAGTGTAATGAGAGTCCCAAAATTTAAAACCAGGCATTGAAGATTAGGCTACCACTGAAGATTAAAACATGCACATATCCATTCAGGGTAATTACATTCCAATTACGCATAACAATATGTTTTCAGGTGTTTGAGGACAGGTTTTTAGTAATCGTACAGATTGCTACTTACCCCCTAGCTGGGTGCCCCCGGAAGCTAAATTCTGATGTTGTAAAATACTTCAGCAGCCGGTTGCACCAGCTGAGCGTAGGTTTGATCGTAAGGTTTGGTCTAAGTCACGTCGTAAACCTTACGGTGAAACTAGTTAGTTTAAAACTAAAGCGGCATTCTACTCCGGTCGCACCATTGCTTGTTATGTTGCACCGTAGTAAGTTAGCCTGACACGTCAGACTATATCATAAGAATGTATAGTCTGAAGACCACTGATAGACTGTACCTCAATGGAGGGGCGGGTGATTGCGTTGTCTTTCAAACTGCCTCTCCATGTAATAGGCTAGCGTTCCGGCCAGTGGTACCAGCTGGTATATCAAACTATTCCCGTAGCCCGTCGGTAACACGGCAAAGACATCTTTTTCAGAACGAAAAACTTCAGTGCACTTTCTTGTTTCACTTTCAAAGAAAATGACAAGTGCAATTCGTCCAAAACTAAAGCCAAAGACGATTCCGCTCTGGTTTGAGCAGGGCTGTCGTCATCGTACAAAGCCCGCCTTACGATTTCCTGTACACATACCGCGCTGTGATTGGTTATCCGCCTCCAGAGGAAGGCTAAAACGGGTTTCTATCAGTGGCCTCTAGACGTACCTCTGTGCAAATTCAAATTTGCTACCACTAGGGGTACGTCTAGAGTCTAGGCTAGTAGTAAGTAGCTACTAAATCAAAATTTCTGTCGCAAAACATGCCGTTGTCACGGTTGTCACCATAGTTACTGTTGACAACCAATCAATATTGCCGTTACATGATTTAGAAGCAACTCATAGAACGCAGCATGGTTTTGGTGTAAGTTGAAACGTAACCTCTTTCGCAGTTGTTTTTGTGCTGTATTAAATAAAATTACACTTAATACTAATGGTACTGTCGCTATTTAATTGAGTTAGTGTTAGGGTAATATTTCAGTTACCATTCTAAGCTTACCGGAGTGGTTAAACGATTGTCCGAGAGGTAAAATTCATGTAAACACAAGCAGTTCTCTTCATTTGATGCCGCTAACTTTATCAACATTAAAAGCTGTGGCATCTGCGTGCTAACAGCAGTGATGTTCATAAGTCATTTTTTCCAAGTCCAAGTCAAGTCTCAAGTCTTTGTACTCAAGTCCAAGTCAAGTCCCAAGTCCTGAGGTGCAATGCCAAGTCAAGTCTCAAGTCAAGTCTCGAGCCTCCCAAGTCCATGTCAAGTCTCAAGGCTTCTCCCCAAGTCGAGCCTTTTTGAATCTTGGAAAAAAAATTCCCTTTGACAGGGTGAGGGTGGATATAATTGTGCACACAATCTGCTATTGACAAATCAGCTGTAATGTTAGACCTGAGAAAATTTAGAATGCAGTTGTATGCATGAGTTACATTGCACCTAAGAGGAAATATTGTGCTTATGCTTTCCCATAAGAAACATCAGAAAAACCAAAATAATGAAATGAACACTTCTGTGAAATGAACATTGTTCACGAGTCACAAGGCTCAAGTCCGAGTCAAGTCTCAAGTCATTGAGGGCAAGTCCAAGTCAAGTCTGAAGTCTCCAGAATGAGCGACTTAAGTCAAGTCCAAGTCCAAGTCCAAGTCTCGAGTCCAAGTCCCCATCACTGGCTAACAGTAGGTAGATGTTTAGTATTTGTATTGTTATACCCATACGTTTTAAAGTAATCGTAAACGGGATTCAAATACCGTTAACATTATTTAAATAGTGTGTAATGGTCGCGTATGCAGCTCTTCTTATTTTGTACAGTGTCAGACGAAGCCTACATGTCATTTAAATTAGATAAACATGTTAACAAATGTCTTAGGATGGACTTTACGCCTACTGCTGCGATGGTGTAACGCAGGGCCGGTTCTAGGCATAGACAAATGAGGCGGTCGCCTAGGGCATCAAATATCAGGGGGCATCACAATGCATTTCTTACTTTTTTTCTTCAGTTTTTCTCTTATATTTTTATGAAAGGGGGGGGGGGCAAAACTCAAATCTGGCCTAGGGCACCAAAAAGGCTAGAACCGGCCCTGGTGTAACGTCGGGCATAACTTAGTGTTACGTTGGAACTTATTTGCTTGGTGCAACCTATATAATTCTGTGGGTGCAACCCGTTAATTTAGTAGCTCCTAAAGTCCGTCGTAAGGGCAATTTACGCTACAACTAAGCTAAGTTGGAACTTACGCACAGCTGGTGCAACCAACTGCAGGTCCTTATCACACCGTACGTCTCCTTTAATTCATTAGTGACTGATGTCTTACCTCCCTGTCGTGGCACCATTGCCATGTTCCCACTGGGATTCTGGGGTCTTCTGGGCTCTGTGTTCATGGCAAGGCTGAGGTGTTGCTCTGCCTCTTTAAACAGCTTATGCACCTGCTTGAATTTTTCTTTCAGGCTGATGGCCTTGAAAAAGCGCTCCACTTTACTGCTCAGTCCATACTCTATTAGAAGGTCCTCCGCTGAGTCCAGTGCTTTATTAAATGCATTCATGCCAGTCCTCATCTCTCCTTCGACTGGCACGCCACGAGTTATCAAACTCTCCATAATCTGAGCTGTGTTTTTGATCCGATGTGCCAGTATCTCAAAATTTGCCTTGTTATTCTTTGCAGTCATTAACCTATTGAAGACCGATGCTGCTTTGGAGATAACATTCCTAATTGTTGCTCCGTCAAAACTAGCCATGGCTGAGAGAGAGAGAGAGAGAGAGAGAGAGAGAGAGAGAGAGAGAGAGAGAGATTAACACCACGGCCAAGAGTTTGATTATTACAGACATTGGCAGGTAGCAAACCAACAAACATGGAGAAGGGTAGACAGAACATATAGTTTTACATGGTAATTTTCAAGTTCTTCCATGTGTAGTCGCCAAGCCTATTTAACAAACTTGTCTTGCCCTGAAAATGGCAATTGTTTAAATTAAGATTTACATTAAATGGGCTACTTCAGTCATGTTACTGTAGGCTATAAAAGATGCTGATAAGTGCAGAACAAATATTAAGGCACTTTTGTTCATATGGCAGAAGTTTTTTAAAAAAATTAAAGCTATAGTCTACATTACTTGAATTAATTAATGGAATTTGGGTATAACAATGTGATTAATCACAATTATTCTAGGAAATCATCAAATTAATCATTTTTTTTTTTTTTTAAATAATTTACAACACTATAAAGTTTTTCTTCATAGTCTGAATGTTGATCTGGTGAAACGCTGAAAAAAAGAAAGTCAACAAGCATGCTGTCTACATCAAAAACATTCCTCAGGTCATTCAAACAATGAATTAAATTAAACTTAAACCTTACCTGCCACTTTGTTGATGAGCACAATGCAAATGTGTTGGTCTTCTGTGATCTTCCTGGTAAGTTGTCATTGAGTTGAATGGTGAATGGTTCTCAATACATTGTTCTACGATGTCTGCTCATGCCAACTCTAGTTATCAGTGTTATGTAAGTTCTTGCAAGAGTCAGTTCAAAGGTCAATTAAATTGATGAATGCATTTCCCCCCTCCATTTAAGTTTTTAATTATAGGTCTAGTTAATGCTCATTTAAGATATTTTAAAAAGATGAATGATATTTTAAATGAGAGGAAAATTACTATCTTTTTAGATCTCCTCTTTATGACCACCTGAAGCCCATCATCTATTTTGTTGTCATGTCTATTTGACATGTCTCATCTTATGTTCACAAATGCAATTTCTTTTATTATTATTATTTATTTATTTATTTATTTATTTTTGAAACATAGAAATAAGCTAGGTGTAAGACATGCTAGCTTGTCGTCCTATTGGTGAGGCAATGCTGCATCTCTTAATGTAGGCTAGAAAAAAAGACTATTCCAATCCTTGAAATGTTTTTTTTTTTTTTTTTTTTTTTACTAACTCAAGCATCTAGACCTTGTAAAACTAAAACTATACAGCTAACGGTAACATATGCAGGAAAACAAAAAATAACAATTTTCATATGCATATGTTTATTGTATTTTCCTTCAAATTCAGTTCAATTAATCGCAATTAAAATATTTATCTATACATGCATGATGGGTTCCATCACTTCAGAAGTGGGTAAAAGTCTAATGCTTCAGTTTAACTTTGTATCTCATGCTGGTTTTGTTAACTTGTCTCTTGTTATCTGACCTTTCATGTTCATCGGTTCGGTTCCCGGCAGGGTACCATTTTATGGCCTCTGCCGAGAAATGAAAGGAACTTTGCCCAGTGTGCTATTAGTGCTATTTAGTTCACAGTGTCTAAAATGCTAATACTTCACACTTAGCCCACTACCTTCATCTAGTTTGGACATTTCACTTTTCAAAAATTAAAAATCTCCATCCTCTTCAAACCAGCAACTTACTGACTAGAATATATTGATAGACATAGTGGAAGTCCAAACACTTGCCTTTGTCTAGACTCCTCTCTCTCTCTCTCTCTCTCTCTCTCTCTCTCTCTCTCTCTCTCTCTCTCTCTCTCTCTCTTTATTTCTTGTTGTCTATTTTCTAGGGCTCACCCATTAAAAGTAAGCCAAAATTAACAATTGTGTTTATATGGTCATTTTTACCTCTATACAATCAGGGTCGGTTCTAGGTATAGACAAACGAGGCGGTCGCCAAGGGCGCCAAATATTAGGGAGGCATCACAATACATTTATTACTTTTTTTCTTCAGTTTTTCTCTTATATTTTTATTAAAAGGGGGGGGAGGGTGTATACAATCCATAATGAAAACAAGTCCTATCATTTCGAATTTTGTTTAATTTTTTCATTCAATGGCAACCTGAATCCTACAACCCCTCTCTGACCCATTAGCAGGCTATCCTTCAGCTACCAGACACGCCTTAACCCTCCCACATTATGGACTATTTTGTGACTTTTCCATTGTTGGTCGCAACGGGTCGGGTTGTGTGTGTGTGTAGTGATTTGAATGCAGTCTAAAGTGTTATCCAGTCTTGATCATAAGTTTGGTAGGCTGAAGTGAACTGAACTGAGTGAAAAGAGAACGGGAAGGAAAAGGCAAGTTTGTCTGAATGGTTTGGGCAAGCCTGAAATAGTTTGTAAAATATGTATATTTGTGCCTATGTGTTTGTTTGTTTGTTTGAATCTTGTACAATAAGTTTCCTCCAGAAATTCCACCAAACAGTGAACAATGCCCCCTTACTATGCAGGCATTAATTTTACCACTGGATCACTTAGGTTAAGTAGGCTATGTAATGATTTTTTGATGAATGAATAGTTCCATTAGGCTACACTTTTAATTGAATTTCAGTTGTGATATTCCCATGACTGCTGATGCATCTTTTAGTCTAGACTCAAACTAATTATAATATACTTGCCGTTATTCCAGCACACTTACAGTAGGCTACAGTACACACAGTAAGTAGACCAACTCTATAACTTATCCCTTTTTGTTGTGCTATTCTCCTTACACCCAGTGTTTCCCAGCCCATAATTTAAAGCGTTACCAAGGCAACTTTCACTCAAATGATCTACATCAAAAATAAAAAAAAATCATTAAATTGTAGTTCCAATGACATCAAGATAAAGGAGGATGAAATGAATT
>JAODXP020000019.1:10057731-10080231 GCA_027497455.2 Sardinella longiceps
GTAGTCGCCAAGCCTATTTAACAAACTTGTCTTGCCCTGAAAATGGCAATTGTTTAAATTAAGATTTACATTAAATGGGCTACTTCAGTCATGTTACTGTAGGCTATAAAAGATGCTGATAAGTGCAGAACAAATATTAAGGCACTTTTGTTCATATGGCAGAAGTTTTTTAAAAAAATTAAAGCTATAGTCTACATTACTTGAATTAATTAATGGAATTTGGGTATAACAATGTGATTAATCACAATTATTCTAGGAAATCATCAAATTAATCAATTTTACAACACTATAAAGTTTTTCTTCATAGTCTGAATGTTGATCTGGTGAAACGCTGAAAAAAAGAAAGTCAACAAGCATGCTGTCTACATCAAAAACATTCCTCAGGTCATTCAAACAATGAATTAAATTAAACTTAAACCTTACCTGCCACTTTGTTGATGAGCACAATGCAAATGTGTTGGTCTTTTGTGATCTTCCTGGTAAGTTGTCATTGAGTTGAATGGTGAATGGTTCTCAATACATTGTTCTACGATGTCTGCCCATGCCAACTCTAGTTATCAGTGTTATGTAAGTTCTTGCAAGAGTCAGTTCAAAGGTCAATTAAATTGATGAATGCATTTCCCCCCTCCATTTAAGTTTTTAATTATAGGTCTAGTTAATGCTCATTTAAGATATTTTAAAAAGATGAATGATATTTTAAATGAGAGGAAAATTACTATCTTTTTAGATCTCCTCTTTATGACCACCTGAAGCCCATCATCTATTTTGTTGTCATGTCTATTTGACATGTCTCATCTTATGTTCACAAATGCAATTTCTTTTATTATTATTATTTATTTATTTATTTATTTATTTTTGAAACATTGGTGAGGCAATGCTGCATCTCTTAATGTAGGCTAGAAAAAAAGACTATTCCAATCCTTGAAATGTTTTTTTTTTTTTTTTTTTTTTACTAACTCAAGCATCTAGACCTTGTAAAACTAAAACTATACAGCTAACGGTAACATATGCAGGAAAACAAAAAATAACAATTTTCATATGCATATGTTTATTGTATTTTCCTTCAAATTCAGTTCAATTAATCGCAATTAAAATATTTATCTATACATGCATGATGGGTTCCATCACTTCAGAAGTGGGTAAAAGTCTAATGCTTCAGTTTAACTTTGTATCTCATGCTGGTTTTGTTAACTTGTCTCTTGTTATCTGACCTTTCATGTTCATCGGTTCGGTTCCCGGCAGGGTACCATTTTATGGCCTCTGCCGAGAAATGAAAGGAACTTTGCCCAGTGTGCTATTAGTGCTATTTAGTTCACAGTGTCTAAAATGCTAATACTTCACACTTAGCCCACTACCTTCATCTAGTTTGGACATTTCACTTTTCAAAAATTTAAAATCTCCATCCTCTTCAAACCAGCAACTTACTGACTAGAATATATTGATAGACATAGTGGAAGTCCAAACACTTGCCTTTGTCTAGACTCCTCTCTCTCTCTCTCTCTCTCTCTCTCTCTTTATTTCTTGTTGTCTATTTTCTAGGGCTCACCCATTAAAAGTAAGCCAAAATTAACAATTGTGTTTATATGGTCATTTTTACCTCTATACAATCAGGGTCGGTTCTAGGTATAGACAAACGAGGCGGTCGCCAAGGGCGCCAAATATTAGGGAGGCATCACTAATATTTCAGTTTTTCTCTTATATTTTTATTAAAAGGGGGGGGAGGGTGTATACAATCCATAATGAAAACAAGTCCTATCATTTCGAATTTTGTTTAATTTTTTCATTCAATGGCAACCTGAATCCTACAACCCCTCTCTGACCCATTAGCAGGCTATCCTTCAGCTACCAGACACGCCTTAACCCTCCCACATTATGGACTATTTTGTGACTTTTCCATTGTTGGTCGCAACGGGTCGGGTTGTGTGTGTGTGTAGTGATTTGAATGCAGTCTAAAGTGTTATCCAGTCTTGATCATAAGTTTGGTAGGCTGAAGTGAACTGAACTGAGTGAAAAGGGAACGGGAAGGAAAAGGCAAGTTTGTCTGAATGGTTTGGGCAAGCCTGAAATAGTTTGTAAAATATGTATATTTGTGCCTATGTGTTTGTTTGTTTGTTTGAATCATGTACAATAAGTTTCCTACAGAAATTCCACCAAACAGTGAACAATGCCCCCTTACTATGCAGGCATTAATTTTACCACTGGATCACTTAGGTTAAGTAGGCTATGTAATGATTTTTTGATGAATGAATAGTTCCATTAGGCTACACTTTTAATTGAATTTCAGTTGTGATATTCCCATGACTGCTGATGCATCTTTTAGTCTAGACTCAAACTAATTATAATATACTTGCCGTTATTCCAGCACACTTACAGTAGGCTACAGTACACACAGTAAGTAGACCAACTCTATAACTTATCCCTTTTTGTTGTGCTATTCTCCTTACACCCAGTGTTTCCCAGCCCATAATTTAAAGCGTTACCAAGGCAACTTTCACTCAAATGATCTACATCAAAAATAAAAAAAAATCATTAAATTGTAGTTCCAATGACATCAAGATAAAGGAGGATGAAATGAATTGCAATCCTTACTCATTGAAAAATCTGTCGGTGTTTGTGTTAACGTTAGGTAAACCATGTCACTGATTCTTGTATGGATGTGGCAGACGTAATGGAAGTGCTGGTAAAACACGAGCCTCAGACAGGAATGAAGTTATTGTTGGTTTACTGGTGATTTGATGAAGATGATATGACGGATGATACAGAAGGAGTTGATTGCATGAATGTGTGGTTGTCTACAATAAACAGGAAACATAAACAGATCGCTAGTCTCCATAATCAACCCCAGCAATACATTACACATACATTCCATAAACAAATAAAAATATATATGCATTATACATCTCACAAATCCAGATTACAATACATTGCGCAGAACGCGCATTACAAACAATTCAGCGTAATCGCCAATGAACGATTATATGGTCAAGAATGGTACAATGACATTGAAATTGAATGAAAAGAAACATTAACTTACATTTTGTAAACGCACTTGCAATCTAATGATGAGGTGGTAGGTAGGCCACTACAAAGGAAAGGTCTAGGCGCCGCCATTCCAGGTTCAAAAAGCCCGCACTTGCGCATGACGCTCCATTTAAATAAGGTGCGAGCGCAGGCGGTGCTTGAGCGTAGCGGCGCGCTCTGGTGGCGCGCTTAGGGGTGCGCTCACGGGGAAGATAGGGATTTTTAACAGCCGCCCCTCAAATATGTACAAAACGTATTTGAAGAACAACAAAAAAATCTCTATTTAGGAGTGGACTCATCATCTTCTATTTTAGGCAGAGAAATTAATGAACTGACAGGCCTCACAAATGTCTTTCCATTGATAAGGACTTCTGCTGCTCTGACGCGTCCATCCTTACTGGGTTTGATGGACTTTACTTTTCCAACTGGCCAGAGGGCTCTGGGAAGTTGGCGGTCTACCACCATGACTACGGTGGCGGGAGTCAGGTTAGGAGTGTCCATTTGCCATTTTTGTCTGGTTTGGAGTGCAGGGAGGTAATTCTTGATAAAACTTGACCAAAACTGGTCAGCAAGAACTTGGCTGTGGCGCCACCGTCTGTTAGAGAGGAGCTCAGAGTGTGAATACATGACCTGAGGTAAGGCAGCTTCTCGCCGCCCCATGAGGAGAAGATTAGGCGTGACTGGATCAGCATCAGACAGTTCAGAGGACACATATCCTAGAGGTTTAGAATTAAGAATTTCTTCCACCTCTATCAGAACTGTTCCCAGCACCTCTTCAGACAGACTTTGGCTTCCGACGGTCACCTTCAGGGCGGTCTTCACTGCTCTCACCTCCCTCTCCCAGGCTCCTCCAAAATGTGGAGCATGCGGTGGGTTAAGCTTGAACTTGACCTTCTGCTTTGCCAGTTGTTCTTGCAAAGATGGAACCATTTCAGCAAACACTTCATTTAGCTCTCTAGCCCCCCCAATGAAGTTAGTCCCCTGGTCTGAGATTACCTCATAGGGACGACCACGACGAGCAACAAAGCGGCGGAAAGAGAGGAGGAAGCTATCTGTATCCAGCTTTGGCAGGAGATCAAGATGGACGCAGCGGGTCGTGAGGCATTTGAAAAGGATGCCCCATCTCTTCTCTGAGCGACGGCCCACCTTCACAAAGAATGGACCAAAGCAGTCCATCCCAGTGGACCAGAAAGGAGGCTTGTATAAGCGAAGCCGACAAGGAGGTAGATCTGACATTTTTGGAATAGAGGGTTTCCCTTTCCACTTCTTGCACTCTGTGCAAGCGTGTTGATGTTTACGCACAGCTTGTCTGCCTCGTATGATCCAATATTCATGGCGAAGACTGGCAAACACTCTTTCTGGTCCTGGGTGCAATAGCCTCCGGTCAAAGTCAGCGATTAGGAGTGCAGTGACATGATGGTTTGGGTCTAACACCATTGGATGTACTGTGGTGTGCTCCAGGTCCTGGCTTTGACGGAGTCTTCCTCCCACCCTGATAATTTCACCCACAGGGTCGAACTCAGGGGCCAAAGTGATGAGGCGGCTGGATTTCGGCACAGCTTTCCCAGCTTTCAGTAGCCGGTATTCTTCAGGGAAGGACTCACGCTGAGCTTTCTGCAGCAGGAGTAGTTCAATCTTTGAACGCTCAGGAATGTCGGAAGGGGAATATTGAGCGGCTGAACATAATGCAGCATCCACCAACTCATTCCAGGTCTTGTGGTCATTATCTGGAGGCAAGTATGGAGGTAGGTCATCTACAGCGGCCTGGGCAATGCCGCAAAACATGGACTTTCGTACCTCTGTACTGGCCTCATGCACCGGATTGGAGGGAAACTTAGGCCACTGCTCAGGAGGCAAGAACAGGAATGGAGGGCCTTGGCTCCACTGACATGAACTGGCGATGTCACTCAAGTTCATCCCTCTTGTAAGGTCATCTGCTGGATTCTTTGAGGAGTTGACATATCTCCAGTCAGCTGGATCACTGTTCTCCAGGATCTCTGTCACTCTGTTCGCGACGAAGACCTTGTATTGGCAGTGTTCTGAATGGAGCCAGGTAAGGACGGTTGTCGAGTCAGACCACAAGACTGTGCGGTGAATAGGGAGTGTTAATTCTCTTTGCAGCAACTTTGCCAGCTGTACGCCAGTATGGGCGGCGGACAGCTCGAGCCGAGGGATGGAAAGCTGGCGTTTAGGGGCAACTCTGGACCTTGCCATGACAAATGAAATATGGACCTCACCTCCATCATCCTGCATTCTCATGTAGGCTACTGCCCCATAAGCCTTTTCTGAGGCATCACAGAAGACATGTAACTCCCTCAGAGTTATGGGTCCAGTCATCTGGGAGCTGTAACACCGAGGAATGTGAATGGATGCCAGGTTGGGCAGTTCATCTTCCCATGATGACCAAGCAGCCTTGAACTCTGTAGGGAGTGCTGGGTCATCCCACTCCCTCTCTTTCCACCATAACTGCTGAAGCAGGATCTTGGCCCTGGTGGTATAGGGTATGATGAAGCCGAGAGGATCATACTGGCTTGCTAGGACTCTGTAGACAGTGCGAAGGGTTAGCTGTTGGTATAGCACAGGCCTGTGTCTATAACCCAACGTGTCTGACTCAAAGTGCCATGCCAGGCCTAATGTTCCCTCCAGGGGGTCGGTGTGGTCGTGACTGAGCCAACGCTCAGTACTCTCCGATCGGGCTTCAGGTGGAAGGTGCTGGATGACTTGGGAGCAGTTACTGGCCCATTGCCGGATTTCAAAGCCACCTTGGGCCAGGACATGTCTCAGGTGGTTCAAGACATCCTTTGCCTCTGTCTCTGTGGGGAAACTTTGTAAACAGTTGTCCACATAGAATGACTCCAGAACAGAGCGCAAAACATCCTCATGACCCGGTTGACTATCTTTGACATGGCGTTGGACTGCATATGTGGCACAACATGGACTGCAGGTTGTCCCAAAAGGTAAAACCTGCCATTCAAAGACATCAGGAGGCTGATCACGGTTCATGTGCCGCCACAGGAAACGAAGGAGAGGCCGGTCCGCATCCAGTAGCCGGACCTGATGGAACATGCCTTTAATGTCGCCACTTATGGCAACAGCATGCTGGCGAAATCTCAGAAGAACCCCAATCAAAGTAGGGCCCAGGGTTGGCCCAGGGAGGAGGAAGTCATTGAGGCTCTGACCTGAATACTTGAAAGAACAGTTAAATACCAGACGGTGTTTTCCATTATGTTCAACAAGATGATGTGGAATGTACCAACTTTCATTGGACTGTGAGACTTCATCAGGGGACAGCTTTCTCACATATCCAGAGGTGGTGAGTTTGTCAATCTCTGCATTATAGATAGCAGTACGTTCTGGGCTGCCTAATAACTTTCTTTCTGTACTGCGAAGCATTGGCATCACAGCAGACAAAGGGGCCTGGAAAGAAGGTGCATTTTTGACCCGGAGAAGAGGGGTGGCGTAGCGGTCAACGCCATCAACGGTCACTCTAACCGTGCTTTGGTCAAGGCGGGCCACAGCTTCCTGATCACGTTTTGAGCGTGTTATGACTCCAACAGACTGGAATGGCAGGACGTCTACCTGCCATAGCCGCTGGACATCTTGGCGGAGTTGCATCTCATTGCAGCCTACACTCAGATGATACGCTTGGACCTCTCTCTGTGCTCGCTCAGGGCTGTCCTGCTCCTCAGGAATGAGGGTTGGCCCCTGGAGAGTCCAGCCCAGTCGTGTGTGGACTGCAGCGGGTCCACAGCCAGGGCCTAGGATGACATGTTCCACGGGGCACAGGAGGTGAGGGTGATCAGAGCCAATGAGAAGTGTGGGTTGCACATTATTGAATGTTTGGATTGGCAAGCCTTGCAGGTGTTTAAAGCGCTGCAGGATGCGGTTAGGATAAGTCTGCTCTGCAAGACGCAGATTAGATGCAGTGAAGGCTCCTGTGATAATGAATTTTTTATGTGGATTGGCAGCTGAGGCTACATTGAAAGTCACTGATTTGCCTGTGAATGTTTCCGTGTCCTGCCGGACAGTTCTCAGGATTAGGGACTCTGCCGCCCCATCAAGATCAAGTGACCTAGCAGCGTCAGTCAGTAGCATCGTTCGCTCCGATCCATCATCAAGGATGGCATAAGTGTCAAAGCTCTTGCCCCTGTAGCTCAATACTACTTTCACCACCTTGAGGAGGACCTGGGTACTGCAGCTCGACCTAATTAAATAGGAAAGGCCTGGGTCTGCCTTGGGCTTGTTGGCCTCATGCAGAACTCCTAGGTGCTTACCCCCGCATTTAGGGCAGAGTTTCTTGAGGTCACACTGAGAAGCTCTGTGATCTCGGCCACATCTCCAGCATCGTGCTTTATCCTGAATCCATTTCCTGATGTTGTCTGACGAAAGCTGACGGAAGTCTGGGCAAACACTCAGATGATGGTCTTTCCCGTCACAGTAGGAACAGCTACTTCTCTGGGCAGATCCACTTGTGCTTCCAGCATATGCCGGTTTCTTTAGGGGCTGACTTGTGCCATGCAGAATGCTAGCCGTTGGATATTCTGTTTTAATAGGCCTTCTATCCCTTGGGTTTGGATCACGCCTCACTCTTTGATTTACTTGAGTGGCCAGTATTTGACACTCTGCTTCTTGTTCGAGCCAATCAGCAAAATCCACAAGATTATAGGAGGCTCCTGGATGCATATGACGGGAGTGCCTAGCATAGTTGGCCACTTGGTCTGTTGGGAGTTTACTTAGGAGTTGCTGGACATGTGAGGTGCAGGCCAGTTCTGAATCTCCTTGTGCTGTTCCAAGAGACTGGAGCATGCCTACAAGAGCACGGACTCTCAAAGCAAAATCATTAAAGTGTCTAGCATCACCAGAGCGAACAGGGGGAGGTTCAATATTGTACTAATCTCTTTAAGGACTAGTTGATGTGGCTGGCCATATCTCTGTTGTAGAGCAGCTAAAGCAGATGTATAGGGGAACGTGCTATTGGCATAAGCAAGGGCTAACCGTCGTGCACTATCCAACTTTAAATGATCCAGCAAGAGATGATACTTGTACTGCTCAGATTCATACGGAGGGAGCAGATTGAGGAGGGCCATCTTTAGCATGGCGAATTCTATTGGATCATCATGTACAAAGTTAGGGAAGGAGGGCCCTTTAATGCGTGAGTAATGCGTTGGTGTGGTGGCTGGCAACTGGACAGGCACAGGAGGATGGCTAAAGGGCTGCATAGGAATTGGGGCATAGCCCAGGGGCTGATGATGAGGAGGCGCTGGTGGCTGATACTGCATCATATGGCCTACAGTTTGATATGGCATAAAGGGAGGGCAGACAGGACGAGCAGGCATAGCAGAGGGACCTACATACTGAGCAGGCATAACAGGAGGGCCTACAGGCTGAGCAGGCATAGCAGGAGGCTGAATAGGCATAACAGCAGGAGGGCACACGGACTGAGCAGGCATGGCAGGAGGGCCTACGGGCTGAGCAGGCATAGCAGGGGGTGCTAGAGGCTGAGCAGGCATAGCAGCAGGCTGAATAGGCATAACAGGAGGGCCTACTGACTGAGCAAGCATAGCAGGAGGGCCTATGGACTGAGCAGGCATGGCAGGAGGGCCTACATGATGGTGCATATGATCAGGAATCTGACGCTGAGCATACTGACGTGTTGCTGGCATTTGTGTGCGAACATGAGCACCAGCTCCATCTAATGATCGAGGCCAGCGTACCTGGGAAGCAGGCATTACCGGAGGTGGAGGATCCAGTGGTGTCCCAGGTTGTGCAGACCGCAGCCTACTCTGCTGAGTTACAGAGGGGCCTAACAGTTGCACAGTGTGCTGTGGAGCAGATGGGGGAGCTGGTAATGGTTGATATGGATCAATGCCGTCCATAGGAGGCAAGTGAGGCTGCATCTCATGTCCAGGGTTAGGAAGAGGTGGAGGAGAAAAAGAAGGATGAGGAGGAGGAGGAGGAGGAGGAAGATGATCAGATAGTGCTGAATCATCTATCAGAATAGGCTGAGAGTTATGTCTCCTCATATTGGGTAGATGCTCCACACTACTAGCCCTAAGCATTGAGGGTGGAGGCGGAGGCAATGTTGACTGGCGGCTAACAGGTGGTGGTAATAGGGCAGAGCTAGCAGCTTGGCTGGACAGTGTGATATTACGCTCGCTAAGGCATGCACGTAATTCTTGAACTATAGGCATGTCTCGCCTCTGTGGTGAGGAAGTAACAGAACTTGAGTAATCAGATCTATTTTCACAAATTTCAATTCTATCCTCTAGTGAACGAACATTTCTCCCTAAATTATGCATAAGCTCTTTTAATTGCTGCATATCACATTGCAAATTATACATATCATACGGGGTATAAGCAGCAGAAACATTATTAGAAACATTATTATTCTGAAAAGAGGAATGTACATCTGTTAAATTCCGATCCGGGACAGCATTTCCAATTTCCGCCACTAGGGGAGTAGCGGAGTCGGGGAAATGCACTGTAGCTGTAGGAAATTGTCCTGCAGCTTGCGTGCGCTCTGCAGGTTGCAGGCCGTGAGCGCCTTGCAAGCTCGGGTCCATATCGCTGTAGTGGAATCCTGTATATTGTGTCTGATAGTCCATTAAGTGGGCAGGTGGACGTGTTTGTCTTGAAGACCTCCTCTGGTCGGGAACTGGGGCTCTTTGATCCATTATATCTGTCGTCTCCGGCTCTCGAAGGACCATGAAAAATCTGTCGGTGTTTGTGTTAACGTTAGGTAAACCATGTCACTGATTCTTGTATGGATGTGGCAGACGTAATGGAAGTGCTGGTAAAACACGAGCCTCAGACAGGAATGAAGTTATTGTTGGTTTACTGGTGATTTGATGAAGATGATATGACGGATGATACAGAAGGAGTTGATTGCATGAATGTGTGGTTGTCTACAATAAACAGGAAACATAAACAGATCGCTAGTCTCCATAATCAACCCCAGCAATACATTACACATACATTCCATAAACAAATAAAATATATATGCATTATACATCTCACAAATCCAGATTACAATACATTGCGCAGAACGCGCATTACAAACAATTCAGCGTAATCGCCAATGAACGATTATATGGTCAAGAATGGTACAATGACATTGAAATTGAATGAAAAGAAACATTAACTTACATTTTGTAAACGCACTTGCAATCTAATGATGAGGTGGTAGGTAGGCCACTACAAAGGAAAGGTCTAGGCGCCGCCATTCCGGGTTCAAAAAGCCCGCACTTGCGCATGACGCTCCATTTAAATAAGGTGCGAGCGCAGGCGGTGCTTGAGCGTAGCGGCGCGCTCTGGTGGCGCGCTTAGGGGTGCGCTCACGGGGAAGATAGGGATTTTTAACACTCATCGTCTCCCACATTTTATTGTTGGTCTATTGATTGATTATTATTTCATTTATGCATTTATGAAGTGTCCAAAGATCATGCTTGTGGCAAACATTATCCTATCATTATGTAATGGTGGTTGTGCTTATCTCTAGGCCAGGGGTGTCAAACTCATGTGTATTGTATCGAGGGCCACATGAGCATTGGGATTTTCCTCAGAGGGCCACCATGCCAACCAAGTCTACGAGTGCGACCACAAACTAGGGTCGAAAAATAATGCACATTTCCTCATGTTTCTGATCATCACCAACACAGTCCTATGTGCCACCACTTGATTTTGTACTCCTTCCCTGTTGTTAAGCATTTACATGATGCACCTCATAGAGTGATTGCGGAAATGTGACATAATCCATTTTTTTTTTTTTGCATCACTAGAACTATTTTCAAACGGGCCCCATAGGTAAAATTCTTTTTAAGCTTTTTGAGGTGGGCCGCATAAAGGGCCGCATCCGCCCCCCGGGCCTTATATAATATAAGAATTAACTTAGGCAAAGATTACCGTTGTATGTGATGTGGTTTTTGCCCCCAACGGCAACTTCCAAACAACACAACCTAAAAGGCTGTGGAGAGAAGGGCTGTGTTCCATAGCCTGACATGGCCCGCCTAAAATATTTCTGTTCATTCGTATTCATGGTCTGGCGACGGTTTTCTGGGGAGGGTTTAGTCGGTTAACAGACAGCCGGCCAATCAGCAAAGTTGATTAGACAAGCTATCCAATCGTTTCAAACCAGAACTGAGTGCACTCCTCCCGTCCTATAATCGCTTCAGGTCAAAGAACCTCTAGACCTTGAATACGAATGAACAGAAGTATTATGGGCGGGCAATGTCAGGCTATGTTCTAAGCAACACAGCCTAAAAGGCTGCCCAGGTTAACAGTGCTGCACCTCAGCATCATCTGACAGCATAGTGTATGAAACCTTTTTGCCCCGCGATCATTGATAATCATGGTTTGAGTTAACTAAATGATAAAAATAACACAGAAACCTGTGGACCATATGGAATTAAATTAAAAGGACAAATAAAACTTATTACTGTTACTTATTAACACTAGATGGCGCTAGTTTTGCAAATCTGTGATGAACCCAGGATCATGGTTCACAGGTGAGTTCTGAGAAGCTCTGTATGGAACATGTTGATCAAGAATAGAAGATCAAGAAAACATTTTTTTAAGATCAATAAAAATATCTCCCAGTTTGTAAAAGCTGATCTGGACATAGATGCAATGTTGTCTTCCAGTGGGTATACTGGTAATAGCACTTCAGACATACAGGGTAATAGTAACCGTATGCAGGTCTTTGAGTTGAGTAAATAAAGTAATTTAATTGTAAGTAATCATAGCTTTATAGCTTCCACAGCACTGCTACTCCACATTGCCTTATGTATAATCATGTAGCCTACTAGTTAAAACCAAAATTATTGTTGTTATTGTTGTTGTTATATTTAGCTGTTGTCAGATCTCTTTGGACAATAAATTGGGTAGGCCTATCAAGTTCAACTCTCCAGCTGCAGGGGTATGCATGTGTCTGTAATGGCATAAACTCAGATAGTGAGGTTAAGTCCAAAGTGTCTGCTTCATGAAGAGCCCAGATCATGGTCTTAAATGTTAGATCACTACTGTAAGCCAATAGCAGAAACAATCCTCTTGAAATTGGCTCAAAGATCTGAGAGAGCCCCCTACTGTCTGTTATTGAGCATGGGCCTCAATAACACTCCCAAATTATTCACAGACATACAGTAGTTGAGAGCCATCTACTCAACACTGGTTGATTGCAAAACCAACCAACAGAGGGCAGTCATTACCTGCCATATTTACATACATATCATACCTGGCATATTTACAATACACCTCTGGTATGTATCTGGGCTTGTCATTTGGATTTTTCAGGATTCATGTCATTCTGACCATAAAAATAGAGAAATAAAATTCTGAAATGTGTTTTTGTAGTTAATTGGCAATGTCTACGTAACTTCCAACATAATTTGCTGAAACGATAATATTTACTGGCCTACATTTGTTCAAATCTGTTACTGCCACAAATTTCAGCACCGCAACACAATCCAAAGGTGTTGCACTGCTTTAATGTCCAGCTACCAGAAGTTTACTGTACTGTACAATTATACAAAGGCAGTTCAGGTTCAACATTTAGTCATAAGGACACAAAGGAACTATCCCACAACGTATTAAATATAAATCTTTATTCTGTGAATCAATGAACTCACAGTAGAAATTATCAGTGTGGAAACCTCAAATGTCTCAGTCATCATGCTGTAACATGAGAAAAAAAATGCAAAGAAGCCTATGAACAAAAAACACAAAAGCTGAGAAAACCTTTAGATACCGGTTCACAACATACTGCAGTGTGAACAAATTTGTGCAACAGCAAGATTTATAACGATTAACTTAAACATTTTAACATTGGTACATATAATGACATGAAATCATGGTCTGGTGTAACTCATTTTTATGGGTAGGCCTATGTTGTTTTTTCTCTCACAAGTAAATAAATAGCAATTTCATTGTAATTGGGTTTAAACAGTGTGGCAGTGAACATATTGGTGCAATAGGGCAGTCGCTAGTGTAATGAATCAGATTTTTTATTTTTTTTTTGGAATCATGTTGGCCTACTCTCAATATTACATGGATGAAAACTCAATGACATAAACAATAAAAGTACAAAACTGAATTTTGTAAATGTAAATTTGTAAATATGCATATATAATGTATATGTATGCACGTACGTGTATATACAGTACAGTATACACATCTTTGGCACTATACCAGAAAAGAGATCAATTAATGCACTATAAGGCAGCAAATTCCAAAATGTAAAACAAGAAATGTCCATTTGTATCTGGTTGCTTCCAATTATGGACCAAACATTACAAAATGTCCTGACAGGCAATTGCATAAGAACACCGCAGACCACTACCTTCCAGCTTTCTAAGTAGAGTTTTACTAACCCATAGTTGCTCAACTAAGGTTGAAACACTACCAGAATAGGATCTGCAGTAATCTATGATGTATGATAAAATATATAGGCCTATGTCTTTGCTTACCATAACTAGAAACATATAATCATGTACTGCAGATGAAAACAAAATTGTATAATTTCAAAAGGATAATATGACCTATTTGTGATGGTGTCTGACAGCATAAAGACATAGGCCTATGGTGTGGCTATTATTTTCAAATCTCTTTGGACTATAAATAAACCAGTGTTGTAAGGCACTATCAGCTATACAGTCGTGGGTTTATATCACATTAAACAACATGTATCTGTAAAGACAAATATTCAGATAACCAGGTTAGGTCCAAAGTGTGCGCTTAGGGAACAGTCAGATGTTCGAAAACTTAATGGCCCAGTTCATGGGCTAAAATGTTAGATGACAAGATAAACAAAACCTGAGCGTTTGAGCACACTTTGCCAAAACTGTGACACTTTGATACTGTACAGAACCAGTCTTGGCCATCACTTCAAGACAGAGGCTGGAAATGTTGATAAGTGACTGACCAAGAAACTGAACGTTCTTCAGAGTGGTTTCTATATCAGTGGTTCGAAATAAACAACATATTTTCTGAAGGTATGAGGGGTAACATAAAAACTTGTTGAAGGGGTATGTATGACTGGGTAGCTTCAGTCAAGTCCTTCATTTTCCTGTAAACAATTCACATTATTCCCATCATCTTTTCTTTACATAAATGCAGAAAGGCAGCAGATAGATTTAAGATACAGTTGACGCTGTCACACAATAAAATATTTCACATAAGAGACATGCAAAGAAAAACAACAACAATAGTAATAATAAATATATATATGCACTGTTTTCCTTCACATTTCTCAAGAAGTCTTAGTAAAACCAGTGAGAACTTCATGAAGAGAACTGAAAAAAAAAAAAAAAAATCAGGCAGTACCCATTGTAACCTTTCCTAACCAATGTGGAGACTCAGCTATTGCACGCTCAAAGTTAGAGACTGTGCTTTGCTGTCTTGATGAAAAAAAATAAAATATACACTGTATATCTCACTAGGTAAGAATAACTTTGGTTGCCTGACTTAAATTCTGGGTGGCAGTAAAGCCGTCTTCACACCAGCTCTGACACAGTGCTGGGCACTCCGCTTCCAACTTTTATTCCATTGTTTTCAATGCAACCCTGTACACCAGCGCCAAACTCTTCTGCCATCGATTGTGAATTATGATTGGAGCCTGTTTTGTCAGAGCCGTCCATTGACATCCATTGTTGATTCCACAGGCTACTGTACTAGGTTTGTTGCGAAATAGTCGAATTCGAAAGTGCTCCACAATGCTGTCAAAGCTGGTGAGCGGATGGCTGAAGGCTTTTTCACTAGGCCAGTGTTTCTCAAACTGTGGGGCGGGCCCCACTAGTGGAGCGCAGACACATGACAGGTGGGGCGCGAGACATCTCTTTGCAATTTACAAATGGCCCAACCATGCCCCATGAATTCACAGCTATCACCAGAGATGCACATATGACAGTAAATTGTTGCTGTGATAAGGGGTTCGAGAGAAATTTGGCTTTGAATTAGTAACATTAAAAATTCTAACATTGACAAAAATCCCAAAGTATTCCTTACGGAGATATTGTGCGCAAATTGAGCCTTCCGGGCGGGGCCTGAAAATTCTCTGCCTTCCAAAGTGGGGAATGACAGAAAAAGTTTGAGAAACACTAGCTAAAGCCACTGTGTTGCTTACAGCATGGGCTTTTGCCCGCTTTCGCCCCCACCCACAGAGGCAGCCAGCCAATCCGCCAAGTCAAACAAGCCCACTGATACTGTCTGCAGCCCATAGGCAGAAACTTGCATGAAGGGAGTGGAGGGCACTAACACATGTTAATGTGTAACTCCAGCTGGTCATGCTGTGACTGTGGGGTCAGGGCTTGTCTTTGGAGACTAATCAAAAAATTCTGAAATAACCTGGAAAAAATCTTGGCACTCCACAAAGGTATCTGTATTAAATGTACAAATGTAAGTGTATGTACAGTAAGTGTGTGTCTGCCTCTGAAAAAGGCGGAGATAATATTTTGGCACAATCATGGACTATATGACTAAACTTCTAGTCTTATAGTCTATAGTGTATTTGGTACAGGTGCTATGCGGCATTACTTTCTGTTAAAAAGGAAAAGAATAAATCCAAAATTGACCTAGAAAATGACCTAGCAAAAGAATATGAAGAAATAAAAGTTTGGACATAGTGTGAAAAATATCCAAATTAAGCTCCATGTTGTCCAGATATCCACAGAAGTTAGCGTGCAATCCGGCAAGTGTTGGGTTGTCCCTCTTGTGATCACATGTGTGGCCTACCCTGTGTATTATGATTACCTTATGCCTGTTTCAGACTGGACACGTCCCTTGATGGACGACGGAGGGCGTGTCTGACAGAGTGGGAGACAATTTTGATTGGTTGACGGATTAGTTTCTACCTGAAAAGTTGGACATTTTTCAATGTTTCGACGGACGCAACGGAGCTGACAGAACAGACGGACCCACAATGCATTTTGAGAAAGCTCAATGCAAAGTCAATGGGATACTTCGACGGCCATGTACAGTCTGAAACAGGCTTTAGTCACTTTGGTGCACTTCTCAGATCAGAATAGTTCAAAACTACTTGTTTAAACCTCCACATCACCTTGTGCATTACTTAAATAGTGAACGCTTTTGCACATCCCTACAGTTGCTTGTGTACAATTGTCTGCTGTTTTTTTACATTACCAATTATTCCATTGCTGTCAAAATACATTGTAGAGATTCTGTGTTGAAAAGTCGTTAGGCATCATGGCATTGTCATGAAAGGCAAAAGCTACACTACTCTCTTGTGAGTTACTGCAGTGTCAACAGTATTGCAAAAGCATATTCATAATAAACTACTACCATAATAATTTTTTTCCATAATAAACTAACAGTCAATATGATTAGCATTGTTGTAAATCTTGTTCATAAACAATAGAAGAAACTTTAATTTTGATGGCACTGACAAGTTTCACTGCAGTTTCACACAAGGAGAGCATTCTGAGAAAGTGCATCCTTTCAGAGATTAACCGTTTTTTAAAAATGTACTTGCCATTCTGCAAAATCTAATGTTGATTTGAGAAATGCACCATAGGAACACGACAAACTAAATACAATGCAGGTAAGTGCAAGACTGCCCTATGACTGACCATTAAAATTTCAAAAGGCTACAAAATTCCACCCCTCCCCTTTAAGAGGCACTTCCACAAAACAAATATCCAGAAAATAGCTGCTCTTGAAATATCAAAGTAATTAGTATATCAGGGATATTCAAGGGGGAATTTCACTAATAAAACTATTATTGCAATGTGGTAAGTGGTTCAGTGGTTTTTGAATTGTAACAAGTCTGCCAACTGATTCCATAACATTCCAAGATTCCATACCATCCTGCTAAAATCTAAGGAACAAGTGTTTTGTTTTTGCAGTTGTGTGCATTTTTCATTGTTCATGTAAAATGGCTGTTGTTCCACAGTTGATTACAGGTTACAGGTGTTTGGGGTCTGGTTGCATGTGTGTGTGTGTATGTGTGTGTGCGTGTAGACTGTAGTGGGGGGGGACTGGTCCTCTAAGGAAAGTGGGCCGCAGAGGCCGCGGGGGACTGTAGACTAACCGTGTCTCCCCTGTGGTCCAATTGGTTCTGGAGACGCGTGATGTTGGACAGCTCCTCCAGCTCCTGGAACTGACGATCGGTCTTGTGGCTGACCAGCGAACGGTAGAAGTGCACCGCAAATACGATAAACACCAGGCCAAACGGCACCATGATGGTTGTAGAGGTGATGGCAGCTGCTTGGCCAGGGCTGATGCCAGGCGCTTCTGTGCCCTCAACGCCGTTTTCGTTAATCGCTTTCGGGTTCTGCAGCGGCAGGAACTTGACCCAGCAAAGCAGCACCACCTCGGCCAGGAAGAGAAGCGTGCCGATGACGGTGGAGAAGGCCCAAGCCAGCTCGATGTGGCGGTGCATGCGCTCGTGCGGCGACTCCTTCACAGAGTTGAGGTTGTGTACGTTGCTGACAGCCTCCAGGTTGGGCAGGATACAGGTGCTGACCATCAGGGCAAACAGATGCACGGCCACCAGCACGGTGGTGCAAGCACTGAAGGCTATCAGCAGCCCTGGTGGATACGTGTGGTCCCGCTCCAGCTGCACCTCTACCATTGCCACCTGAAAGGGCAAAGACGTTTTATAGAATGCAGACCGTTTCAATTGTGAGGACAAAAACCATGCATTAACATTTTATTTTTTGTCGACTCTACTATATCCATTACATTTACATCCAGAGATTAAAGCAGAAGTTCGCCCAATATGATGTTAAGCCTTGTTTTGGGATATGTTACGATGAAATATGATGGTTAAGATTGCCATTTTGACAAACGCTTCTGTTCCGAGAATTTTCCGTTATTGCTGTAGCATCTTCCCATCTCCAGGACGGGAGCCTATGTACACTGGAACAATCCTTCCTAAAACGCATTAAACGCCTGTTTACAAAGGTATGAAACTTAACGAGTGGTCTGTAGTGTTCACTGATATGCTGACATAAATATCACAGCAAAATATGACAGAAATATCACAGCAAAATATTCGTTAAAGTAAATAAAATCTGTCAACTACTGGAGATGGCAACAACTCAATGGCTCATATAGGCCTCGAGACAGGGTCTGGAGTTCAAACTCTAGAATTAAAATAGGGAGGAAAGGTTATTTCAGGGACTTTGAGTGTGGCATGGCTGTTGATGTCAGGAAAGGGTGGTTTCAGCATTATGGAAACTGCTAATTGGGATTGTAAAGCACACGCACCATTAGGGTTTACACAGGACATAGGCCTAGTCCTGAAAGAGAAAATATCCATGGCTATTTTCCTGAGCAAAACTGTGGATTACAGAAGTCAGGGTTGAATGGCCCAAATACTGTACATCAAATGTGAAGTCATTTTCATAATTTCCAACCATATAGCCCTACTATGTAACAGTGAGATGAAATGCCGTTTCACCATGGATCAAGTGGTGCTTCTTTTAAACTAACTATTTAGTGCATACATAATGTAAACATAAAATGCAGTGACTACTTCAGGTACTGCATTATGATAGCCTGCCAGGCCATCCTATATCATTGAAATGTATAGTCTGGCATCGAGGCATAGACCGAACTCAATCGTGGGCTGAACAAGCCTGTTATCTTTCAAACTAATTCTGGACGCAACAGGATAGCCTATGGCCAATTGGAGGAATGAACAAGATGTAAACACCAATTCGAAAGACCGTTGTGTTCGGCAAAGCCCGCCCTAAACATATAGAGCGTTGTGATTAGATGTCGCCAACAGCAACGTCATCCAATCAAGTTCCCTATGGCTTGCTACTAGACGTACAGGCTGAGCAAAATTAATTTGCCACCGCTAGGGTACATCTAGATGTCTAGGCTAGCACTATGAGGCAGCCAAGGGACAGGACAGACAACACAAGACCGGGCATACAGCAGTGGCTGACTGGCTGTAATAATTTAAGTGTAGTGTGGTGGAGATAGAATGCATAAGTTAAAAAGTTGGCAGCAGAGAAAGAGAAGGTGTAGAAGTGCATTCCAGTTCAGTTTGAGAGGCCTTGTGTCATCGCCTGACTGCTTAGAGCAGTGTTTCTCAAACTGTGGGGCGGGCCCCACTAGTGGGGCGCAGACACATGACATGTTTGGCGCGAGACATCTCTTTGCCCCCCGAATTCACAGTTATTCGTCAGATAAGCACATTTGACAGTAAATTGAGCTTTCCAATGGTGTTATTTCTACTTGGTGTGATGAAGGGTTTGAGAGAAATTTGGCTTTGAATTAGTAACATGAAAATTCCAACATTGACAAAAATCCTATACTCGCAAAGTATTTCTCGCAGAGATATTGTGTGCAAATTGAGCCTTCCAGGTGGGGCGTGAAAATTCTCTGCCTTCTTAAGTGGGGAATGACAGAAAAAGTTTGAGAACCACTGGCTTAGGGGAATAACCTCTTCCCCATTCTGGAGGTGCAGGCAGTTGCAGTAGGGAGAAGAGTGAGTGAGATGGATGTGTTGCGTCCTTCACACAATGCTTGTGGTTTTGGGCAGGCGGCGATTGTTGTTGTAGATGTCAGAGAGGAAGGGGAAAGAAAGAGGCCCCAGTGATCTGTCTATAAATTGACACAAGGAGATTATGGAAAACATGCTGTTTATAGCCTGATCATCTAAGCTAGCTCAAATGGTCAAATTCAAATGGTCACATTTGCTCAATTGGAGAGTGACATTTCACAGAGTTCAGTTCAGTGCAAGCCCAGGCCAGGCTGGCTTCACAAACGCTTCTTTTGAGTCAAACTGAAAAAAGGCATATAAATGTGTAGCCTACATATAAATAAGGCAATATAAAGCACATCTGGGGCGATGACTGAAATCTTAGGATGAACCATGAGATATAGCCTACTATAAATTCCCTTATTACCATAGAGGGCATTTGAAAGGCTAAACAGAACGACAGTTTGCAGAATAACTGCATAAAAAATGATTTTTTTATCTTAATTAAATAAAAGTTTAAAATTAAATAACAAATATCATGAAATGACAAATGCAATTGACTTGTAAGGTCAAAAAACGTATCTAAACCAATCAATTGGGGGGGAAAGCTGGGTAGCCAGCCTCGCTTTCCTCTTCAGTTTGCGACATTTCTCACCCTTGAGATTCTGCAGAATTTGGCTAGCGTTGCTCATGTGAAGGACTGTTGACCGCACAGCCTATCACATGGCTGCAAACATGTTGTTTAGGAAAGGCAACTTGCAAGAAAACGGAAACGTTAACAAGTTTCGCTTGCTGCATAGCATCCGCTGGCATACAGCCTGTGTGAGTTTGGTTGGTTTATGAATCAACATGGCAAATGTCGAATATTTATTTTCAGCAATGCAGCTGAATCAACTAGCGCTAAAATATTTAATGAGATGAGCTGACAGGTGCATCAACCTATCGAGGAGGTAATCACGTCATACTGTGAAAGCAAGGAAAGGTTACATTATGCCAACAACATCATTCCAAATTCCAATGCAGACTGAATTCCTGAAAAGGGATAACAAATGTGGATGTGGATGTGAATGAGCAAAACCAACTTACCATAGCGAAACCTGAAAGCAGAGCTGAAGTTCTACTACTTGCCTTCAACTTCGCCCGACTCAAGTAAAGTTTTCTCCATGACAGAGCCTGGAGGGAGTGCTCGTTCAAACTCATTCTGTCACAGCTAACTTTAGGGCAAACTTGAGGAAGCTAACGTAATGCAATCTAAAACTACAGCAAAGTTAACTCGACGGTTACTCTGGTAATTAGGAATCAAAGCAAAGTGGTACGGATCGACATGACAAATTTTAACGGATTCTCTGAAAACTGGAGAAGTGACTGCAAAGAACTTACTTCTGCGTACAGTGGCAACATATTCCTGCTCACTCAGGAAACATTCTGATATGACCGGGGGAAGTCAGCTAAGTTTCACTGGTGCATTATGGTAAATTGAGTACATAGAGACTCCTAGTCTAAATTTGGTCTCGAAAGTTTTTTGTTAGATCTGTCCTTCACATTGTTTTGATTTTTTCCTTTAACGTTAGATCTTCTTCGTAAACTTGTCTGTTGTCTTGGACCAACACAAACATTTGAATAAAGTTGAGTGTTCATGTATTTAATGCTGTTTCTAAATATAGCATCTCCTTTTTACAGAATCCACCAAGGCCTATGGTGCTACCCCAACACGGATAAATTCAGCCTCTCCAAATACCCTGAGGTCACAGATCATTTGCATGCCTTCCAACACCGTAGCAAGTAGGACTATCACCAGTGAATTGAGGCAAGTTTTTCTTTTTTTTTAACTGGCTGAGGTGTAAATTAATGTTTGTCATGGTGTAGGCTTACTGTAGTAGGCTACCATTAGGCATTTGTTGATGTTGTAGGCATATGATTTTGGGTTCAACCTTTATCTGTTTCACATAATTGCAAATCAGTCAGTCCAGATTATGCTGACTAAGTTAAACCTGCACAAACCATCAAGGACCCCTGATCTGCTTCTAATACAGAATGACAGCATGATAGTCCTGAAAACAGAGCTGATGTTTTACTACTTGTCATGCAGAGTCCAGCTATGGAAATTAGACTCTTGATCAGAAGTCAGATTGTACACTTCAGTAGGCTAGCTGTCGCCAGTCACCATGGTGACATTTAGGCATGAAGAACAGTTAATCTACCAGAATGTGCTAACTAATACCACAGTTGTTCAGAGGTGGAACTTCTGATATAATGTCAAAGATCAGGCCTTCAACCTTCACAGTATTAACCTTCTTCAGCCTACAGCACGTAATACCTTTTCTGTGATGTAGGTTCAGATAACAGATACAACACAGTGATGCCCATAACGCTGGTTGGGACCTGGTTGGGACAGGCTAGTTTACATGACCTGAATGTCAAATAGGTTATCAGGGCTAGGAGAGGAGGCTCATCAGTAACATTAACATTTTTTAAAATACCTTTCACTGACTTCTGTGTATTGTAGTTTCATAGGCCTACAGGTAGCCTACAGTAGACCACATGATAGGGCTGACTTTTGCTTTTTCTGACCGGGTGAACATAACCGGTTTTATTTGATATTTTATTTATCTAATTAGTTCTGTTTTGTGTGTGTGTTTGTGTTTTGATCATTTCTGCTTAATAGGCTGATTCATGAAAAAAACAAGGAACAGAAATCAGACTCTGAGCCTACTACTATACTACAAAAGGTCAGCTGCTAGTACAACCTCTGAAAACACACACAGTTATATAAAAGGGAAAGGGGGCTGGAGGGTTACGGCGTTTAGCTAGTCAAACACGGTGTAGAAAAGTTTGAAGGTGCTCTTTGCCAAAAAACGTCAATAAATCCAAGCAGAAAAAACAACTGGGATGCCAAGGCACTCTTCTTAGAATAAAACCGCTTTAATAAATAAGGCTAGTTCATGTTTGAACTTAAAAACAATGCCAACATGCTTCCTCAGGGCACAAATCAGTTATATATAAATATTCAGATACTGTGTAAGTGGACATGCGCT
>JAODXP020000019.1:10085231-10089945 GCA_027497455.2 Sardinella longiceps
TCAGTAGGAAGCAACAGCTTTGTGACCCGGCGTTCACAAATGGGTTATTGTATGAGAATTCAGGGAGCGTGTTGCATGTGACCGAATTCACATAGTCAACGCAGCCTGGCTAAGAACATAGCAACTAAAGCCATTGTTTAAAAAAAAAGAAAAAAACAGTTTGCAGAGACTGCTCCCTTCAGCACTCTTCATTATTTGACTCCTACTGATGGTGGACTAATGGGCCAAATATGTTTGAATTGAATATGATGGGTGAGTTATTACATAACATAATATCATAATCGATAACAGCTTCCTTTAATATCTCAAAAATAGATTGTTGGATCTGTACTATCTCAGATTTTTGGAACAGTACTGATGCTTTTTTCCCCCCTTTGTAACTACTGTAAGCTTAGGAATACAATGATGTATTTGTATGTGTACCTTGCAGGTAGGCTACTGCACAGTATGCCTGCTCAGTAGCGTACCTGCGACATGTTCCAAAGTCTTTGAAGGTGGAAGTGAGTCACCTAGTTCCCGCGTGCCAATCCTCTCACTCACACAGGTAGCATCGCACTGTAACAGTGAGTCACGCACATCCCTCTCTGGCTCGAGGGGGCTTGGGTTGAACTGATTCATCCTTAGACTCTGTCTCATTGTGCAAACACAAAAGGTTTGCTCTGGCACAGGATCTGTCACATATTGTTCTCGGACGCAAATTTTTGACAGCTGGGGCTGTGGGTACAGTGGTATATGTACAGTATGGGACAGCCAATTGGGGACAGCTCGGTGGAATCCCACAAGAGGAAACCTCTGATGGTGATTCACTTGCTTAGGATGAAAATTGCTTTTTGCTTTGCTGTTGTTGATGGATTGGAGAGACAAGCATAGGGTTGAGGTCAGGGGAGATTGGGCTTTTGTGGTGGGGGAAAATATGTTGACTGTTTAGAGGGATGTGCATAGTGTAAACTAGGATATTGCTCAGGCTTGTCAAAGCTGTGTATGGCTGTGTGTGTAACCATGTGGATCAAAGGTCAGTGCAATTTAGTGAGTTTTGTCTGTTTAAAAGGTTATAGATGTTCAGTATTCGGACAATCTATACTGATATTGTCTTATCTGAGGTAATCATTTATGTGATAGTGATGATTTTTGCTGCTATATTTGGTGAACACGTATATCTATTACTGTTGTGAGAAATACATGGAAATGCATATTCTATATGCATGTATGTTATTTACATGATTCATATGTATTCATATTCATTCATATGCATATTTACACAGAAGGAATGGCTTCTTTCCTAATTTGCCCCTCACTGTAATTGAAATAGCTCTAATAGTTTCCATTGTTGGGTTCAATGGAAATTTGATTATACGCCTGCCACTTATAGCATGCACCTAGGCCTCCTGTATACCTGATATGCTGGTCTGCTCTTTGATATATTAGAAACAGAAGGAATATAAGATTCACCGTAGGTCCCTTAATTTGAGTTACAGTTACAATCAGTTTGCTCAGTGGTTAATAACATCTGGATAAAGTGTGATCATGAGCTCTGTGTGCTAAAAATAGAAATGGATAGCAATATGAAATATAGTTACACAGTGACACAATGCATCAGTCTGAACAGGTGTCCAGAGTTCACTGCGGCACATACTGTAAATACACTCACAAAGATAATAACTACCCCGATAGAGTTTTCATTTCACACAGCGTGCTGTTTACCTTTCTGGTGATGAGGCATCTGTTACATCATGCAGCTTTCCAGTGCGCTATTTATTGCTATTTGTTCCAGTGTTCTCAGAGCAGAGTTCTCGGGTTTCTCGATCAGCAGAAGAACTTAGAAAGATGACCTGCCTCTGGATTCTAGAATACACATCCCTTTAACCTCTGTGTAAGTGCTGTGCAGTGCACATTAAGTCATCTGGGGATGTTATTTCAACTAGAAGGACATAAAGCAGAAGTGTAAGTAAAGGTTATTGTTATACAAGAGTTGTACCCAAATCAATATGAACGTACTTTAGTGTAATTTAGAGTGAATCTTAGCTGTTTGTTTATTTAAAGGAGAAATCCGGGCAAAAATGACCCAAAACTCTATTTTCTGTGGTCAAGGCGAGCTGTCGGTGAAAAAAAACCCGACAAAAATTGATCTTGCCTACCCCAAGTTATGCTCCTGTCCGATTTTGCATCCCAGCGGCTGTAACGGGGCAAGTTGGAAACACGCCTATTTTGCCTCTTAAAATGTTCGAAATTCAATTTCAAGTGCATGGCCATGTTAACATAGCACTTCGAAGCGAACACAGTTGATATGAGCATAGTAGGTGACCTAGAAATGCTAAAAAGTTGAGCTAATTCACTCAGTCTACATACCTCTGTTGAGTTCCTGATTCCAGCGAAGCCCACAAAAGTCGACCGTCGAGCTCGATACAATCCAATATTCCAAAACGTGATTTTCCACCAAAAAAACGATTCTCGTGAATTAATGTGATCATGTTCATATAGTAATGACCATGTAGCTACATAGCTTAGCCGTAACATGAGCAAAACATTGCAAACACAACTTCTTGCTGCTGGAGTTCTCGCGCATGCTCATGGGTAGCCTACGCTATTGGCTGAGCCAGGCCGGGTGGTAGTTTCGGCAAGATCAGAGAGAGTAGTGATCGAACAGGTGACACACAACTAGCTTGGAGTTGGACTTTGAGGAATATCGGAGAAGATGGTTCGAGTTTGTGCCTTTCCAAATTGCGACAACAACAGAGAGACTTTGCAGTTATGGCTGGTTGCACTGCAACTTGATGTGCAAACACCCTTGCACACATTACGGGAGAGAGACTACCGTGTCTGCAGTGATCATTTTGATGATGAAGACTTCACCAAAAAGAGTGATAAGCACCGGTATCTGAAGGCAAATGCCATTCCGAAACAAAAAAGGACAGCTATGGACAGTTTGGAGGTAATATCATTTCTTTTTCACGTTATTATCTTCGAGGCAAGATTCGAATAGCCTCTTACATGTAACCCTATGCTTATGGAGCTTTTTCAATTATTATCATATCAATTATTTGTTTCCATTTCATCGATTTAATTTCTTATGTGTACGGTCTGCTTTGATATTGAAAATATTGTTTAGAAGAGAATACTCGATGTTCAACCCTGTTGTAGTACAGATAGTGATAGGCTATGCTAGATGTGAGGTGTTGGGGGAGGGGAGTCTTATTGCTAACAGTGCAGGCGAAGTGCACATCGGTCCGTGTAACGCTTTGCAGTGCTTTGATCCATTTTTAGAATTTACATGAAAAAGATGAAAATTGGGTCCAAAACTTGAATTTTCCATTTTTCAGACAACTCAGATAATAGATAATTGGTGCTTTTTGTGTATTTCACTGTTGTTTTATGGTTGCTTTTGAGGGAGTGGATAGTTGAATTTGACACCAAAGTAAAAATGAGTCAATATTTCAATTTTCTATTTCTGCGCCGTGGTTGGACTGAACCAAGCGCGCGGAGGGATGTCTTGGTTCAGGTAGCGCCAGTTGTCTTTTGTAGAGAGAGGCCTTAGCTAGCCTATAAATGAGATGGATAGACTTATCAAGTCAGCTCGAGACGTACAGACCTGACAGAACTACTGGCCCATGCAGGCTAACCTGCAAACTTTCTAATACAGAAGCCTATGAAGTTGTTGTGATTTATGTTCACCGTGGCCAAGTTGGAACACTTACCTCTTTGCTCAATCAATCAGTAAAGAAACTGTGATGCCGAGTGTTGCCTATGCCACCTAAGCTATATTTCGTCACGATATAAAAGTAACATTTTGTTTAGACCAGGGGTCTCCAACAGGTAGCTCGAGTTTCTCGCCACCTTGTCGGGGGTTACCGTGTAGCCTACAGTTACGCTGTAACCATATGCGAAGTTTCGGTTCAGCTGATATGTCTGCTTTGCTTTTGAAGTAGCCAAGAGGTCATTCAAGAACTTACTCTTGTCACATTGTTAATGTAGGCTACATCTGCGTCTCTGTAGTTATAGCCAAATCTGGTGCCAACATAACTTCTAATCAGAGAGCATTAAAGCAGTAAAGATATCAAGATTTTGTGATTAGGCTGTTATGAAATTCATTTACATTTCCTGTGACTCTTTGAGCTACTCAGGTGTCGAGCAGCTCATGAACTACCTGTTGGAGATCCCTGGTCTAAAAAAAAAAATGTATTCCTATATCGTCCCCAAATATATCCAAGGTGGCATAACCCTCGGCATCACCGTTTCTTCACCTGATTGATTGTGCGTAAAGGCGGTGCCGGTGGAGGTGTTCTATAGGCCACGGTAAAACATGAAAATATTAAATCATGCAACAACTTCATAGGTTTCTGTATTAGAGAGTTTGCAGGTAAGCCAGATGGTGGGCCAGTAGTTCTGTTAGGTCTGTAACGTTATGGGTCTCCAGTACATCCATCTCATTTACCCTACCTGAACCAAGACATCCCTCAGCGCGTATGGTTCAGTCCAACCACGGCGCAGAAATGGAATATTGAAATATTGACTCATTTTTACTTTGGTATCAAATTAAACTATCCACTCTTTCAAAAGCAACCGACAAACAACAATGAAATACACAAACAGCATCAATTACCTATTATCTGAGTTGTCTGATAAATGGAAAATTGAAGTTTTGAACCCAATTTTCATTTTTTCCATGTTGATTCTAAAAATGGATCAAAGCACTGCAAAGCGTTACACGGACCCACAT
>JAODXP020000019.1:10090045-10102545 GCA_027497455.2 Sardinella longiceps
AAACTCCCAGGAACCTATGAACTCTGACTCAGGATGTGATTGACACTTAGTAGCTTTTGATGCTGGGTGGCTTGTGTATGCTGTTCCCATATATAGCTGACCTTCTTGAAAGATAATCTTCTGGAAGTATGCTACTTTAGATAAGCAACATGATGGTTTTGAGCTAAGATTAGGTGGTTCGCAGTGGCGAGTTTAATTACATTTTGTGGCAAGAAATGATGAATGAAATGAAATGATGAAAACACAACAACAGCAAATATAGCAGTGGAACAAACACTTAAATAGTTGTGTATATAAGGCTTTTATCCCAATTGAAAAATGCAATATTTCATTCAGTTATTGGAAGGTAAAATGATCGGTATCTCACAGTGTCAAAAAGATACCACTGCTCTGCAGAAACCTTCAAACACACAGTGTCTATTGACAACTGTTCGGACAAACATCATCAACTTTTGCTTGTTAACAGTTGGAACGTGATCTGTCCCCAGCTGGAGTAATATCAGTAATCTAACGCAAAGTATACCATGAGGCACATCAGTTAATTGGGTTTTAGCCTTAGAAGGACTTTGGTTTTAGTCTGATTGTAGCGTGAGGCACTTCTCACATGAAGTTACTTAAAACAGCAACACGGTAATTAATGTCAGCTTTCCACTGAACACAGCAATTTAGTTCATCTGCAAAAAAAACAAAAAAACAGCAGATTGTCAACACATCCTCTGAGGTAAAAAAGATAATGATCCGTTTTCTCGACAAACACCAAACCTCCAATTGCCTTGTTGTTTCCTCTTTTTTTCCGAGGCATTAGAGTGCTTGCAGCAATGGCAGACTGAACTCAAAACAGCGCAGCGGCAGCACGACCTGTCAGATATTTGCGATGGCGGATATTTTAAGGCTTTAAGCTGGAGGGTGCACCCCTGGGCCATTGTCACAGTGGTAGAATGCAGTTTCTGTAATTGACTGCTCTGTGGAGGCTGAGGGAAAGGAAGAGCAGAAGAGCTTGTGAGATGCTTGTGAGAATGATGGCATGTGGGAATGTGTGATAATAAGATGCTTGGTGTATTTTTAATCACGCCGCCGCCTCCTTCATCTTGCTTGTGCAGCTCTGCTACCCCTGGAGGATGAGAGAGAGTAGATGCTTTTAGCTGCGCTTTCTCACACAAACACAGACAGACACACACACACACACCCTCACACACACAAACACACACATACATGTACACTCACACACACACACACACACACACACACACACACACACACACACACACACACACACGCGCACTCACACACACACGCACACACACCTTATTTGCAGCTCATCCTTCATAAAATCTGTCTTAAGAGGAGGTGTGAAAGGAAAGAAAAGAGGCAGCATGTGTGTTTTTTTAATTTACATGTATTTTTTAAATCTGGTTTGGCCTTGAGGGAGAACAGAATAGGCCTAACTCTGTTGATTTTCTGATCAGTCCTGGCATATATATTCCACATGTGTAGGCTGCTGCTTGCTGACATACAGTGCAGTACACTAATGAAGATTTCTCTGTACAGATGGCCTTCATTCTCTGATTGGGTGTTGTGAATTGTAGTAGGCTACTGTACTATTAGGTGTTGTGAATTGTAGTAGGCTACTGTAGTATATAGTGTGCCTGATTAATTTGCTCTACTGTGCTCCCTTTTAAATCAAACAACATAACTGGCGCTGACTACATAATTATGCCATGGTTATACAGTATGTGTACATCTTATGCAGCTGTTGACTGAATGTGCTGTTTGCTCTCAATAAATATCCATCAAATGCAACATGTGTTTGGCAGTTAGTTTTTGATTCTCATCTTTATGTATTTGCAATAAACCTGCACGTAATGCCTGGTAATTCAGTGGAATTTCTGTTCAGAGAATTTTTGAACTGGCATTATCTCTGAACTACTAAAAGTGTTGTCCGAAGAGGACCCACTGCACGCACCATGCTTATGTGATGATGATGCAACTTCTTGGCTCCCTGAAGCAAGTGTAGGGTTACTGGTCTGGGGTACCCATGGGTGACTGGAAAGGCATTGGCATTTGATTGGATACATTGCTACGTGCGTTCTCTATGGGGCTGTAATGTATTATATTGTATTATTAATGGAAGGTTATAGCCTCCCATTCTGTGGTATTAATGTGTGTGTGTGTGTGTGTGTGTGTGTGTGTGTGTGTGTGTGTGTGTGTGTGTGTGTGTGTGTGTGTGTGTGTGCTTTCAAGGTGTGAACAGCAGCAAGGTAATTTTGCCAAGTATGAGTGTTCCCAGGGTCGGACAAGTACAGCTCTGCTGACTTGGGCAGTTTGCAAAAATGAGCTCTCAGCAACACACACTCATATACACACACACACACACACACACACACACACACACACACACACACACACACACACACACACTCCCAAAGTCACAATATGAAAACCAGTTTGATATGGTTTTCCACTGTGCTCAACATTCTTTCCTTCAATCCCTCTACTCCAGGATCTCTGAAGTGTTCTTCAGCTACAGTAGCTAGACCTACATTAGAAAGCCCTCCTGGCCTTCCAATCAGTCCCATCTAAATGTGTTGCAGGGTCCTTTAGGTCCATTGGAGTTAGTTCTCTATGGTGCATTTGTTTGTCCTGCCCTTGGCAGACTAGCTGAGAGTCATCTGGACTTCTGCTCCCATAGCCTACATGTAATCTCCCCGCGGAGTTTAAATGAATGAAAGAGAGAGAGAGAGAGAGAGAGAGAGAGAGAGAGAGAGAGAGAGAGAGAGAGAGAGATGATAAAGTGAGAGAGGGAGAGAGAGAGATGGATAAAGTATGAGAGAGAGAGAGAGAGAGAGAGAGAGAATGTGGTAATGAGGGAATGAGCGGGAGTGAGAGAGAAAGAAAGAAAGAGAAAGACAGAGAGAGAGAGAGACGCCTTTGTGAGCCCTAGCTCTCTGGGTATCTCTCTTAATAAAGTCCTGTGATTTAGAGGAGGCAGATTTCATTTGGGCAGGAATGCCACTGTGTGTGTGTGTGTGTGTGTGTGTGTGTGTGTGTGTGTGTGTGTGTGTGTGTGTGTGTGTGTGTACCATGGGCTCCCATGTTGTTTGTCTCGTTGGTTATTGTGGTCTGTTGTCTGTTCGGGGGCCAAGCACTGGAATGCTCCTCTGGCTCCTCATTGCCCTCGCTCGTCACCCCAGGGTTTGTTCGGCGGAGGATTTGATCCCATCTCTTCATCGCAAACGATCTTGTGACGCATGGCCTGCAGGGAAATTTAGTGTTTTTTTCAGTGTTCCGTACGCCTGCTTGGCACACATACAGTATAACCAGAGGGCAAATTCAGTTTTTACAAAAAAAATAAAACGAAAACGAAATTAGTAGACATAGCGAAACTAGACTCGTTCAAAACTTGAGACGTAGAAGAAAAGGAGCGGCTGGTTTTTGCTAAACATAGTTGGGAGAAAACGGCTGTCACTGCAACATGGTAATTGGGATAGCCTTAAATCCCTGGCAAGCTGAGTCCATTCTATGCCTCTCCATGCTGGATTCCACTAGCGCTCTTCAGAGCTCATTTTAGCCCCAGCAGACCTGGAAGGCAGCGCACTCTTAAATACATGATGCCAGTGGAACGTCTGCCCTTCTTCACACAATCTTTTTATAATGTCGCCGTACACGGGTTTGCACACTAAGTTTGCACATTATAGCTTGTGTGCCATTGTGCCAGCGGGCATGTTCTTCCTCAATCTCTCCCCTTAGCTGACCTTGTGTTGCAGTGCTGGAGAACCTACATATATTTTTTTGTGCTGACGAGGAAAATATGAGACTGATCCTGGAGCTTTTTCAAAATGTAATGCTGATTCTACTTTTATGTGCTACTGCAGTGCGGAGAGATTGGATTGAATGTTTTTCTGTGTGTGTGTGTGTGTGTGTGTGTGTGTGTGTGTGTGTGTGTGTGTGTGTGTGTGTGTGTGTGTGTGTCTGTGTATTTTTGTGGATGGTTCAAAAGATGGGTGTCCCTGCACAGTGGTGCACCAGGGCACAGAGAGTACAGCAGCATTCAGGGCCGAGCAGAAAATCGTCACAAAGAAAGCCATCATCAAAAGATATTCGCTCTGAATATCTGCAAAACACATAAACATGCACACTCATCAGCGCGCGCGTGCACACACACACACACACACACACACACACACACACACACACACACACCTTCTCAATTAAACTGCCCTCACCAATTATGCCAATCTTTCATGATTTTATTCCAACTATCTATTGCTCTCCGAAATGATGTGTTGCTATGGAAACAGATTTCTCTGGCAACATGTACTGCTTGCCTGCTCTCCACCTCAGATATTTTCTTCATTTCTCTCTCTCTCTCTCTCTCTCTCTCTCTCTCTGTATCTACATTTGTATGCGCGTCCCCTCCTTTCTCTCTCTCTCGGTCTCAGCCATTCTAACTGAGGACATTTTTGATTTTTCAGCTTATATTTTTTCAACCTTTAACATTTTCTATATAAGTTTGCAGTACAATTAGGTGTGGATGTAGAGACTTTATTCAAAGGACGCTTTGCCCTCTGACTCAATGCCACTTTGCCCACAGGCATTTATCAGTGCAGCCAGTACTTTCCTGGAGGGGTTGATAGGGAGGGCATGTCTTTAATTGGGCATTTGTGTTCTCTCCTCTCTCCTAGCACACGAAGGTAACAATCCTCAGGTACTGACTGCAGTGAATCACATTACAGTTAGTCTCTCCTCACTCAGTGCATATCCACATCTGTCTCTTCTTTCTCTCTCTCCAGAACAACCAGGTGCATGTTGTTCTCTTTGTGTTCTCTCAGGGAGGTGACGGACATGTCAGTCAGCAGATTTCTTCTCCTTTAGAGCCTCAAAGAGCAGAAGAGTTGCTTTTCTGAAGAGATTTTTTTTTTCTTTTGTCTAAAATTGTCTTTCTTTTTTTCTTTCTCTCCTCCTTTTTCTCCCCACTGCAGCAGCGCCCTCCTAATCGGCCGAAACCCAAGATGGCCACGGCGGCATCCGCATCGCTCTCCACGCCGGGGTCGACGGGGGTCAAACTGCCGTCCAACCGCAGCGCTTCGGGCGCCAGGCGGAGACGCACGCGCTGCAGGAAGTGCGAGGCGTGCGTGCGGACGGAGTGCGGCGAGTGCCACTTTTGCAAGGACATGAAGAAGTTTGGCGGGCCCGGGCGCATGAAGCAATCATGTATTATGAGGCAGTGCATTGCGGTGGGTTCCTCTAGAAATCTCCTACAATCCAGGGAAGATACTTAAAGTCCTCTTAAAGGATTAATCGGGAGTGAATCAATCAACCCGTAGCTGCAAGTTCGTATATTCAGTCTACGTTGTACCAAATGCTGCTGTTCCGATACCTACAGATAGCACTCGGTTGAACCAAAGAACAGGGATATGGACTGACTGACTCCAGAAAAGCAACAGTTTAGAGTACTTCCCCCCCATATCTCTGGTGTGCAAATCCAGGGAAGATACTGTCTAGAGCAGGGAACCAGTAATGATGAAACCAGAATCTGTCAGGATCACAAAGACCTCTTAAAGGATTAATTGAGAGTGAATCAACCCCGAGCCCTGTTGTTTCACATTTCTAAGTGCTGTCAATAGGTATGAGAATGACCAAATTTCATGCAGCGCAGACCAAATCGCAAAACGGAAGGGCATAGATGCAGGGATGAAAATTTTGTTTCCGTATGCCAGCATCTGTCAGCGTTAGCTGCAAGTTTGTATATTCGCTCTACATTGTACCAAATGCTGCTGTTCTGATGCCTACAGATAGCACTTGGTTGCCTCAAAGAACAGGGATATGGCCTGACAGACTCCAGACTTTTCCTTTAAAGGAATAGTTTGGAGTACCTCCCACCATATCTGTGTTGTGCTTAGCTCACCAAATGCTGTTGGGAGGAATAAGAGAATTTGGTACAACACAGACTGAATAGTGACCCTGCATCTTATGCTAACTGCATGCGGCTAAGGGAAACAAAAATGAAATGAGCTTATAGCCCCATTCAGTTAGCGTTAGTTATTGGTTGGATATTTGTTATGTGTTGAAGTTGAATAACAAGGCTATGGCTGGAAGGCCCATCACATTAATGGCACAATATACAGCCCATGAAGGCTCTGTTTTGATATTTGACATGTTAAAGGAAAGTTTAATTTGTATCAACCTTAAAGTAGATAGGAAAGATCCTTAAACAATGAGGCAAAAAGTCAAAGTTAGTGTTTTAATTGTTCCTGCAGTTTGTCCAGTATGAGGGATACAATCTCACTGTAACTTCTCCCTTGTGATAATGTGATGGTGTGTCACTATTGTTTGATGATGGGTGGTGTTGGGTGTCATGCAGTGCCACGTGTACATGTATCTCTGGCATGTCGGCTTACCTGTTTGCTTGTCTGTTTGTCGTGCAGCCGGTACTGCCTCACACAGCCGTGTGTGTGGTGTGCGGCGAGGCGGGGAAGGAGGACACGCTGGACGAGGAGGAGGAGAAATTCAACGCTATGCTCATGGAGTGCTCCATCTGCAACGAGATTGTTCACCCCAACTGCCTGAAGGTCAGATTATAGGCTATGGCCAAAAACAACCTGCAGATGCACAGCCAGCTGCCTTTAGCTGGCAGGCTAACTTTCACACAGGGCCCTAGGCTAAACACTTAACACTAACCATCAGTTTGATTGAAAATTTAGTATTTTGATTTTGAAAATTCTGTCAAAATGATTTGGTATCTGTAAAGATATTCTGAGGTTTTGTCTATGGATAAGATTTCCTAAAATTAAGGTTAATTGTAATGCATAATGAGAATTAATAGTGTATTGTAGTGCAGGAATGATTAAACATTAACGTGTAAACATTAGTTCTTGGATCACACTCTTTCAGACAGACAGACAGATACACACACACACACACACACACACACACACACACACACACAGAGTAAGAGATATGAATTAGTGTGTGAAAGAGGGAGTGAGCAAACGTTTGAATTTCCTGTTGATTTTAGATAAAACGGGGAGAAAATTAATCTCCTCTTGCCATCGCATTCCAGGCGGACGTGAGCTAGCATTGATTCCATCAAAGAGACACTTGTGTCGTTACTGTGTGTCATGTGCTGGGTGCACACACACACACACACACACACACACACACACACACACACACACACACACACACACACACACACACATGCAAATTGACCCAGTTGGCTGTTGAATGTGTGGACAGTTGTGCACAGTTATGCACACTGGAGTTTTGGAGTGAAAGACCTTAAGAGAAAAATAAGCAAATAAGTAGGATTTTAAGAGCCGAGATTAAAAAAAAAAAAAGTCCATTTGTGATGACTTTACAGAAATGTTTAAGATAATTTTTATATACTTTAGTATCAGTCCACCTCTAATTTGATTGTTTTGGCTTGATTTGTTTTGTTTGTTTTGATTAAAATTGCAATTTATGATTACTTGGAAGATAGAAAAAAGAAATACTTTTTGCTTTTTTCTAAAAAATGAATTCGGAACATTTTGCATCTGAACTCTTCGTTTTAGTTTTAATTGTACTTTTTAGTACAATTTAGTAAGATGCATTGCGTTTGTGTGTGTGTATATGTATAAGTTTGTGCTACACAAGTTGTTTGGGTTTTTCCTTGTCTTGCATAGTCCTACATCATTGTTAGAAAGAGTAAGTGTGTGTGTGTGTGTGTGTGTGTGTGTGTGTTTGCGAGTGAGTGTCTGGGCGTGTATAACACTAGCACACCCAGTTCCCTTTTTAAGCTGCTTTGTGGTGAGCTCGCTTAGCTTACCAAACTCACTCAGTCTTCTCTTACTGGTTCCTCTGTCGCTCACCCCTGCTCTTTTGTCATTCGTTTTCAATCATTCTTTCTGTCTACCTGCCTCTCTCTCTGCCTCTCTCTCTCTCTCTCTCTCTCTCTCTCTCTCTCTCTCTCTCTCTCTGTATATCCGTCACAGGTTAAGGACGTGGCTGGAGTGGTGAATGACGAACTACCAAACTGCTGGGAATGCCCTAAATGCAATTACGCTGGAAAAACAGGAAAAGTAAGTATCTGAGGAATATGATGCAGCATGTGTTCTTAAAAAAAGCATGCACTCTGTGCAGCTTTGTCTGTAGCTGTGCAGCTGGGACTTAAACCTACCTAAAGTTTAGTAGTGTTGCATGAAGAAGAGTGAAATTTGCAGTTGAGCATAGGTACATCCTGGAGTACTGGTTAATTAATGTATAATTCCATAGGTTTTGAAGACAAAACGAACTTAGACTCATGTTTGAATGGGTCTTTGAATCTATATGTATCCACTCTTAGGTAGAAATTTGTTTCCTGTTTTTTTTTTTTTTTTTTTTTTTGGTCATGAAAACTGAATTTAGCCCTGTTTAGTTCCTGTTCAAGAGTCACATGACCGACCAATCTTTGTCTCTCTCACACATCTCTCTCTCTCACACACACACACGTCTCTCTCTCTCTCTCTCTCTCTCTCTCTCTCTCTCTCTCTCTCTCTCTCTCTCTCTCATACAACCGCACACTGGTCATGCACAAACATGATTCTCACCATAGTTGTCTGTGTGTACTTCAGCATGCTGTATAACTAGAATGATTCTCCATCTGAGCTGTCTATCGTAGCTGTGTACAAAACTGTAGAACTTGCTGAGTCAAAGGTGGTGGTGATGTATTTGTATAGTATTTAGGTATTATCACAGCTTTTGCAGTGCATTGGAAAATACTATTGACATTACAATACTTAATGACAATACTGACAACTGACATGTTTAGAAACATATGATGGGATGTGGGGCAGCAATGCTTTTTGCTTATGCATGTGTTTGTGTCTTTAGCTGGGAACAGACATGCCGACTTTCTCAGTCTTTTACGATTAGAATGGCAGTCCTAACCTACAGACTCATTCTGGGACAATTAAGTGTCGCTCATGAGTACAAACCTAACGATTGAGTTGTCGGCATTTTAATGTCATAATTGGTACCATAGCAACCACAGAATGGACCGGTTAAGATCATATCAAACATGTTTCAATTCAGTCTGACTCAGTCGTGATTGCGTCAACAATGGGAAGAATCGCATCGTTACAAATCTGTCACCCAAATACACATAACGATTCCAGCCACGATTGAAACTTGCGACTTCTCGTGATTACCCATGACTGGCCCTGACGTTCCATCGTATCAATATCATGGTTAATTATCGGTAGGTCTGTTGCCAGCATAAAGGATTAGCTGTATGTGAGCATGTGTATGCTGTATTCTTTGCATGCACTGGTACATTAGTTAACCCTGAGTGACTGCATCGTATTTGCATAAGGTATAAAGTTGTCTCCCCCCTTTCCCCCCGTTTCGCCCCTTTTGGTCGTCAAGCAAAAACGGGGACCAGGGTTCAAGTACGCGTCCAACCTGCCGGGCTCGTTGCTACGGGAACAGAGGCTTGGCCGCGAGGCGCGCGACGACGGTGAGCAGACACCATCCGCCTCCTCCGGCGGATCGGGTGTCGGAGTCACCCTCGGGGCCACGGGAGGAACCCCTTCGGGAGCTTTGAGCGGAGCAGCCCCCGGTTCCGCCGCAGCCGCCATCTCCTCCTCCTCTTCCTCATCTTCTCTGGGCCTGAAGAGAAAGAGCGATCGAGACGAGGCGCCACGACTGCGTCCGGACTCGGATTCCTCGGGGCCTACCCCAGGCCGCCTCCCTCCACTGCTCACGCCCAGCGGGCTGCCTCGTCCACGACCTGAGATCCCGGCCTTCCTCCGGAAAAAGAGGAAGCTGTTTGATGACGATGATGAAGAGGAGCAGCAGCAGCAGCAGCAAGAAGATGCCAATGCCAGGAAGAAGGTGAGGAGGAGATTCATGGCAAACAAGGTTTAGGGCTCAGGGATCAGTGTTAGTGATGCCATTGGGATTCAGATATTAACTACTACACACACACATGCAAATATACTCATACACACACATACACATACACATACACCTGCAAGCACATATACAGTACATACACACACACACACACACACACACATACACATACACAACTGAGTATGAGATGAGATTAATGTGTTTCTATCTGAATATAATAATGAATAGCCTGTGATATCCTGCAGCACTCCAGACATACCTTTTTCTAAACAAGCCTTTCTTTCCATTTGTCTGTAGAAGAAGTCCTGGTCAGATGACCCTCTGATCCCTAAGCTGTCCCACGTCAAGAAAGAGGAGGAGGAAGACGAGGAAGAGGAGGAGGACGAGGAGCGCTCGGAAAGAGAACAAGACGAAGAGGAGGACGAGGAAGACGACAAGCTCAAAGTGAAACGGTCGTCCAGAGCAGACGAGGGCCGGCGCGACCGACTGAAACAGGAAGAGGACGACGGGGAGGAGGAAGACGAGGAGCAGGACGAGGAAGAGGATCGGAGTAGCCGCCGAAGCGAGCGTAGCCCCGGGCCTCTCAGAGCCACGCCTGCCTCACTGGAGAGCGACCAATCGCTGGGCAGCTCCCCGCGGGCGGGGCCAAGCAGCGAGGGAGGCGGAAGCGGGGACGGTGGCCCGGAGAGGACACCCCCGACCCGCACGTCCCGGGGAAACACACACACACACACCCAACCCCACCAACCTCAGCCTCAGGCCCAGGCTCAGGCTCAGCCTCACGGCCCTGGGCAGCAGCAGCAGCAGCAGAATCAGCCCCGGAGGCGACGTCGACTGCCCAACCGCGAGCTGAGCAGCGAACTGAGCAAGGAGCTGAATCTCGAGATCCAGCGCACAGAGGACACGCTGGCCAACGAGAACCGGCAGCCGCTGCGGCCAGACCCGGCCGATTCCGGGCCCGATCACGACGAACATGAGGCCAGCGAGAACGAGGAGCCCAAGCGGCCGTATCGGAACGGCACCGGCGGGAACCTGCTGGCCGGCCTGAGAGACGGTCGTGGCGGTGGGGATCTCGATCGAGTTGGCGGCGGCGGTGGAGGAGGAGGCGGAGGGGAGAGGCCTCACCTGCGAGCGCGTGAGATGAACGGCACGCCGTGGGAGCTGCGTCACTTCTACGGCCCGCCTCAGATCACGCCGCTGGGCTTCAACCGCAGCTCGCCCGCCATTCGCCCGCTACCGCCACGGTCGCCGCCCAAGTGCGTCCAGATGGAACGCCACGTCATTCGCCCGCCACCCATAAGCCCCCCGCCAGAGCGACTGCTGCTGGCTGACGGACGGAGTCACGTGGCCCAGCGTGAAGTCTGGTTGGCCATCTTCAGTCACATGAGCCACAGAGACCTGTGCGTCTGCATGCGCGTGTGCAAGACATGGAACCGCTGGTGAGGATGTGTGTTTGGGCACTATCTGGTTGTGGAGAGGTGTGTGTGTTTGTGTGTACATATGTGTGTGTGTTTGTGTGATTTTCTGTTCAATTTTATTATTGCTGTCCTAAAAAGATCTTACTTAGGCAACAATACATGTCTAATCTTACCTAATACATGTCACATCATACCTTAAGTTTCTGCTTGAAATTGCTGTATTTGTAAGCACCTCATCTGACTGTATACTGTGTGTGTTCGTGTGTGTTTGATAGGTGCTGTGATAAGAGACTGTGGACGCGAATCGATCTGAACCGCTGCAAGTCCATCACCCCTCTGATGCTGAGTGGAATTGTGCGAAGACAGCCGGCCACTCTCGACCTCAGCTGGACCAACATCTCCAAGAAGCAACTCAGCTGGCTCATCAACAGACTGCCAGGTACAGATCACACACTTGAAAATTCTGCATACACAGGCCATAAAAGCATTCATTGAATTGAATGGAATACTATAATGTCATTGCACAGAATACAACGAAATTGGATCTCAATCCTCAAGGTGCACTTAAAAAATATAGGGCTAATAATTTAAGACAATGCAGACACACAATCACTAGGGTGAGGGACCCACACAAAACATACCCTCCCATTACATACATAGTACACATACAATTCAACACATCCATGTACATAGGAATACCAGGTGAGGTAGAATGAAAAAAAGTGCAAAGTTGCAAACAGTCAGGAGTATAACCAAACAACAGTCCACCCTCAGAAGGGCATATCATATTCAACTCCCTCAGAAAAATGGGGCTACACACTGTAACTTATAGGTTTGTGTGTGTGTGTGTGTGTGTGTGTGTGTGTGTGTGTGTGTGTGTGTGTGTGTGTGTGTGTGTGTGTGTGTGATCAGGTCTGAGGGTGCTGCTGCTGTCGGGATGCTCGTGGGTGGCCGTGTCAGCTCTGTGCACCTCCTCCTGTCCGCTGCTCAGGACCCTGGATGTCCAGTGGGTGGAGGGACTCAAGGATGCCCAGATGAGAGATCTGCTTTCCCCTCCCACTGACAACCGCCCAGGTACTATACCTCCCCTAACCTACCACCACAGTACTATAGAGTTACCCCAACATAGACTAACAATAGCCCAGGTACTATATCTCACCATCCCAACACCACACTACTATAGACCTACCCCAACATAGACTGACAACC
>JAODXP020000019.1:10107545-10133852 GCA_027497455.2 Sardinella longiceps
AACCATTAGAACTATCATATATTGCACAAGATTAAGAGCTAGCGACTTCATGGAGCTAATATAAGCATTAGAGCAGATGGATGCTTTGGGGAAAAGCACTTCAGCGTCTTTGAGTTAGTAATGTGGTCACATCCATGTGCAATCGCACCACATTAACCCAACTTTATGCTTGAAATGTGTTTAATGCGTTCTGTGGTGGATTTGTGCATATTACGGTCAATTTTCTCTTTGTATTATTATTATTATGATTTGACACACTTGGGACGTCTTACACACCATGACTTTTTCTTTCACCTTCCAAATGTCAAGTCAGGGAGCTGATTACAATTACATACACACTCACAGACATCACTGCCTTCCCCAAAAAACATCACCAGATCAAAGGTTTGACACTTCAACCAGTGAAAGACATTTTCTGCATTTTCAACACAATTCCACACAAACAGAATCAAGTCAAATTGGTTCTTTGCTATTCTTGTTCAATTAGGAAAGTCGTTCTTATTTGTACTGTTTGGAAAATCACTGTCCCATTTAAACGCTGATATGTTCACCATGCAAACCTTTCTGGACATACCCAAGTGACTGGTGAAGTGTCATGCTGTCAGTCTATTGGTTAGACAAAGAGTTTATTCTCTCATACATGTAATTGGCTTGTTGCAAACCAAAGGCCTACTCTTATGCTATGATGCACACTCAATCAAACCAGACCCCATTTAAGACCAAAAATTAATTAAAAAAAAAAAACAAATGTATATATATTTTTCTTTTAATTAATACAAGTCATATATTTCAACATTCAAAGCAAAAATTAAAATATATAGATATATACATCTCAGTATTAGTTATATGGAACACCATATGCAATCATACCACATTATTATTATTATTCTCTTTTTTTAAGTTTCTCAATACACTTAGATCACCACTGGGGTGGGTTAGAGAGTTGCAGTCACACCTGCATAAATCTTTGATTTGTTAGTTCTGTGTGTCAACACAGATATATAAATGCATGAGAGTACAGAAAAAAATAATAACAAAATAAAAAAGAGAAAAATAGAAATAAACTAACAAACATATAATTCCTTTCCCTTTGGGAAGAAAAAAAACTCGAAATGCTGGATGGCGTGATTAAGGAGTCACAGCAAAGCAAAGAAGGGGAAGACAAAGACGAGGGGGGGCGATATCGATATCGAAACTGTGTAGCACCTGTGTTCCTTCGTCAACCTGCCTCTACGTGCACCATGATATCCAAACACTTGACACACAAGAGGCTACATATGCTGATATTGCTGCCCTGGCTTGCATTATGGGGGTGGAGTCGGGGAGGGCGGGGGAGTTGGGGGCAACCAAAGACATGACATAAAAAAATGCTACAGAGCGTCTCATGCTTGCCACAGTCGTGCATACAGAGAAGAGTCAATTATAACGTCAGTGTGGTTGTCACGCCAGAAGCATTTCACTCGTCTTCAACCAATTCCTGTTGATACTCCTTTTTCTAAAAATGCCCATGCTGAAACCTAGCAGAACAGCAAACTACTGACTAGCCAAATGATTTATTTTCCTGAATGGAACTGAATGGGGACAAAAAGCATGAAGCTCAGCAATAAGCAGCTGCAGGGGCAGAGGCAGTCAGGGCTACATGGGGACAGGGATTCAAACAAATGCCCAAAAACAGTGACAGGACCTCCCAATCAGGAAGGGTCACGCTGATGACATGCGCAACACTTTACTCTTTGACTTCTACACGTGCTAATGTGCTATTTTCATTCCTTGACGTGTGGCATGTGATGGTTGCAGGTGACCACTCTTCTTTCTTTTTTTTTTTTCCTCCAGGGAGAACAAATGCTCGGGCACCTGTCTACCCAGATACGCTGGCATCAGAGAGAAAAGAATATGCATACACAGGCAATCTCTTCTTGGTCTTGGAATATGGCATACAAGCACTTAAAACATGTTCTAGGAAGATCACCCATATCATGAAGGGAGTGTATCATCTAACCCTCCCTGCTAGAATAACAAGGTGTCTATTTACACCGTAGGGAGGGCCTCGATTAAGTGGAGTAACGATATTGAACCGGGAGACTAATTGGACATCTGATCCGTCTCGCCTTACAAAATGTCTACAGCAGAGATGGTGACGGCTATTTGATAGTGGCCTTGAGTCTCCGTCCCTTGTGATATTTCTAAGCACAACTGATCATATACGTCAGGAGTAGCTGGAATTTTCTTAGTGCAAGTACTGTATATTGGTGTCGTGTTTTCATAAGCTGGACCAAGAACAGTGGGGGGGTGAATCACTCCTAGAACATGAATGAAAAAGTCAGGCCAGATTGGTCTGGCGCGACAAAGAAATACACATCAACAACGCGTCTGACATTGGCTACAGTCACACAGAACAGTAAGTGCTCTGACGTGAAAGGGTATCCATGTCGATGCCACTGAGGCAGCATAACTGAGATCTAGCACCAGCATTCAGGCTTAGATAAGATTGCAGATTGGAACTGCAGCATAGGTGAGAATGGCTCAGTGACTGCAGTTTAGGACACATGCTGGACTAGAGTAGTGTGTGATGATGGCTTACTGCTCTCACACACACACACACACACACACACACACACACACGCCACCAACACCAACAACACTACCACACAGACATTTGGCACAAAATCCCTACTGCGCTTCTCTAGCTAAGTCACCTGGCTAAAGACTAGGTCTTTGCTGAAAACAATCCTTCTCCTTAAAATATTCCAGAATGTCCCTTCCACAGGATAAAAAGACCAGACTGCCACCATTTAACTGGCTACACGAAACCTGGCCAATGTCAGTGTCAACATCTCTTCTGCCAGCGTATTTAATCTCAGACTGCCGTGAGATGGAGAAACTGAAACTATAAACATAAACATAAACATAAACATAAACAAAACAAAAAAACAAAACAAAACAAATAAAACAAAACAAAACAAAGCAGAACAACAAAACAAAAAACAAAACGTGTTTCTGACACCATAAAACATAAATTCACATACATGGTGCACAGATATCCTTGAAACCAACCGGTGTACCTGAATCATGTTGAATCAACGTGTTGCATGCCCGCTGTTTTCATGGACAAACACGACGGAGACGTTTCACAACTAGCCCCACTGTTAGCAGAGTTCACACAGTGTTACACATGCGAGGCCATACGAACAACGCACACACACACACACACACACACACACACACACACACACCCAGGGCAGGTGAGCTCTACACTCTTCCACACGTTTGCTTGCAGAAGGCAATGTCAATGACGACTCTTGGGGAAAAAGTTCATGCCACTCACACACCACTGTGCAAACCGCAAAACAACAAACAATGGTCTCACGGCCATTTCCACGTCTCAAGTCTCCGACTTAGAACCTCTCAGGGTTTAGTTTTTTTTTTTTTGGAAGAAAAAAATGACATTTCAGCATGTCGCAGATGAGGTCCTTTCAACACTCCCGCAACCGAGGGTCGTACCGAGGGGTTCTGAAGCTCCAGAGCTTTGGACCTGCCGCCGAGCAATGATGTGGATGCTTAGTTATGTGCGCATGTAGTGGTTTAGCTGAGTGCATTTGCTTTTGTTAGTTTGTATATTCAGTGTATCGTTGCTGTAGTAGTAGTTGTTGTTTTTGTTGTTGTTGTTGCTGTTGTTGTTGTTGTTGTTGTTGTTGTTATTTATCCCTCCCCCCCCAGGAGTTGCTTGGGGTCCTACTCTGTGTGGGTTAGGACTTGAAGACGTGCACGGCCCGAACCACGTACTGCCTGCAGATGGGACATTCGCTCATTCGCTTGCCGCATTTGGTGCAGGTGACCATGTGGCCACACTCCAGGAGGACGCAGTCGATCACGGCGTCCATGCAGATCCGGCACAGGTTCTCGTCTGAGACCAGCTGTGACTGCCCGGCATCTGAGAGAGAGAGGGGGGGGAGAGAGAGAGAGAGAGAGAGAGAGAGAGAGAGAGAGAGAGAGAGAGAGAGAGAGAGAGAGAGAGAGAGAGAGAGAGAGAGAGAGGACCGATTATATTGTGTAGAGATTGTGATGACTGCATTCCTGTGAAATCCAATTCTCCCACATTCCCACATGCTGTTTTTTTTTCTTCTCCCACTAAATTCTGTGCTATTGGTATTTAATTGAATTTAAACTCCACAAAAGCCTACTAATTAAAATGCATTACTGAAGTCAAGCTTCAAATAAATTATGGAATTTAATGCACACCACAGGGGATTTGATTTGATTGGTCTTTTGATTGCAATAAACTCATGCAAAACAACTTGGCCTCCAGATGCTTGCATACATACTACAGTACATACTAGCCACTGCCATACATACTACAGTGCATACTAGCCACTGCCATACATACTACAGTGCATACTAGCCACTGCCATACATACTACAGCAGATACTAGCCACTGCCAGTGTCCCTTTCTCATCTCACTAGCTGGCCTAGCAAACAAGGGTGGAGGGGCTTTTGAATGAGGCCACAGGCTTAGACTGCATCCCAATGTCTTTCCTAACCTTAAGCCCTGATCCCTCAAAGTGATTCATGTCAGTGAAGTCTTTGAGGGCTTAGGGAAGGACACTGGGATTCAGCTGTTTTCTTTGTTCTCAGTTCAACAATGAAACAGAACCAAATTATTCAAAACACAGCTGCGTCTGCGTGTCTGTCTGTTCACCACATTATTCATAACCAAGTTCACCAAGTCAATAAGGACGAGCTCCACACATTACACCAATTTAAAACATGCAACTGATTTGAGTTACATCCCAAAGCTCAAAATGACAAATGCATCACTATACTTGTAAATACAAAAATACAAATCCACCACTGAATGTTCACGACTGCTTCTGATTATGACTGGATTCCACCATTGCAATTTCCAAAAGTGTATGGGAGCCAGCTGTGCTTTTAGCAGACACAGTAATTGAAAAGGCACTAGTCATTGTCAGAGTGTCAGATGTTCCCTGGAGATTGGACAGAGGTGACCGACGGAGGCCAAACACAGAACCAGATGCTGATGCCACACAACTCTCACCACCATTTTCCACATTTTGCCAGTTACCACGGCAACACCAGAAAAAAAAAAAAAAGATAAGATTTAAACTCAAGAGTCAGCTCTTTTTCAGCATAAATGTATTCAGATGGACAAAAAGAACACTAAGGCTTGTTTTCAAGAGACAATACTGTTTTCCATGCGAATGTGGACGGAGACTTAATCCAACAAGATCTCGACCGGAGAGGTTCATGTCACTAAATGCCATCACATATGAGGGGATGGTGGTTGACGTGCCATTGCTATGGCAACCCCGTCAGATGAGGCTGGACTAGGAAAAAGCAGGATAATGGAAAAGAGGTGAAGGAATGGTGGTGGGGGGGGGGGGGGGTGTATGATAAGGTCCGAGCGTTACAACACTCAAACTCGGCAGAGACTTGGACCATGGGGCATGTGACACCTGGGACTCCATACGGTTATGCATGGCGGAGGGAGTGGGGTCAGCCTTAGGACTACACCTCCCAGCATGCATCAGTTGTGAGAGGGGAGGGTGCGTGCCTTGAATGCCAGAGATGACCATCCATGGACCATGCAGGACAGTGAGCAAACAGGAGTGAGATGAGGTTGTATATAGCTAAATGCGTCACTGGTGGGTGTGGAGACAAGGGCAGGGCAATACCCACCAATCACCTTACCTCCGATTCCACCATTGCAGATTGGCGGGGGATAGGCAACCACTTCAGTGGGAGGAGCAAAACACAAAGCTATTAGACACTAACGCATCAGACTTTGAGTGAGCTGCCATGTTTACAGCACAGTGTGTAACCATGACAACACATACGTTTATTAACAAAAACATCTGCAGTTCACTCAAAGTGCTAATAAGCTAATTAGGGATACTTCAGGGAACAACAACATGAGCACACGACTGACACGACTTTCCCTCTGATCCTCTGAAGATATATGGGCTTTCTAGAAATAGTTCAATATGCTTTCAAATAAGAATTGACAGCCTATTAGGGTTATTAGGGCAATAATTGACAGTATTGGTACCGCCACACTACATTGCAGTGGAAGGGATATAGGTAAAGAAAAATGGACCTTGTTAAAGGAAACTGTTTACATTTTTAAGGTTGACTTAACAAATGTTTTTCTACGGCAAAAGCAAAGAGAGTCAACTTACCGGCAGTGATGGCATTGTTCACGTTTTCCACTGCAAACAGACAAAGATATGAGATCAGTTATCATTCTTACAAAATAAACAGCTTGTTTATGCATCTCTGAATGTAGTGAACACTGGCAATGATTACTGAGCTTTGATTGATTGATTTATTGTCTGTCATAAGTACCTCCCTGCTGAAAGACTGCTGATATTTGATCTCAAAAACAATCAGTACCAATCCCCCCTGCTGAATCATGATTGGCCCTTCACTGAAACTAGCTGGGGTTATCACATTACATAGCCCCACTCATTCCGTTTGTCATGTGAATAGCTGGAGTTGTATATTAACAGTAGGGACATTACACACATGGATGGCTACAGGAATATGAGCAAACCTCTGCTTTAACCCTCTCTGATATGAGGGAACTTTTGCTGAATTTGATAAACCTAAACGTTTATATGCATGTCTATTCCTTTAAAGTAGTTCTATTAAAACAAGTTCTCTATCAGGTACCACAGAACATGTATGTTAGCATGGCTACTAAACATATGCGGAGAATACTCTGTTTATGGTCTGTTTATTTGTGCCTGTCACTGCACGCTTAAAAAATTAGTAAGGGGCATATGCTATGCAAACCTATGTGTACTGTATATGTGCGCTGGTCTGTGTGTGTGTGTGTGTGTGTGTGTGTGTGTGTGTGTGTGTGTGTGTGTGTGTGTGTGTGTGTGTGTGTGTGTGTACACGAGTGTCCATATCTGCGATGCTCACTGGACTTGCGGTTCTCCTCGTTCTCGCGGTAGAGCCTCCGCACCCGCTCCACCAGTTCCCACTTTTCACAGCAGCCGGAGAAGCTGACAAAGTTCCGCACCAGGATCTCCTTCAGCTGCCGCACGGTCAGCCGCTCCACGTCCTCAAGCGAGGACAGATCCGAAAGGGAGGCCCGCGCACGCCGGCGTGTCTGCGGACTTACCTGCCCACCCCAGACAGAAGCAATGACACAACAGAACACCTGAGTGAGCAACGGAGTTAATAACAAGCCATGGCACAAGTTTCAAAAGATCTGCTGGAATGTTTGACTGAAGGAGAGGTAAATCTAAATAGATTTTTTTTTACGGCATCATATTAGTCAATGATAAAACTACGGTAATAATGTTTTGTGCCCACAGAAATAACTGCCTACAAAGCAATACATTTAGATTAAGATATATTTAATAAAGAGATGCATAGGGCTGGAGTTTCTAAGAAATTTTAAACATTGCTGTAGGCTTATAGAGAAAGATAAACATACAGTCTAGGTTGAATTCATAGAGAAATTTGTGTGGATATAGTACTGCCTGTATTGTACTGGGCATGCTACTATTATTCCTGGTTCCTGTGTGAATTTGCAAACCCTGATGATTTTGATGAGTCATGAGTTTAAACATTGACTAATATATCTCTGCCAAGCTCAGTTTGGACATTCTGAGCACATAGCTTCCATGGGATTCGAAAAGTACCCTGATGGAACCGATTAGTAAATACAATTAAATGAGTTTTAAAATGAGTGTGTGTGTGTGTGTGTGTGTGTGTGTGTGTGTGTGTGTGTGTGTGTGTGTGTGTGTGTATGTGTGTGTGTGTGCACAAGGATACTATAGTATGACTGGTCACACTGTGTGAAATTAGTGCTTGAGAGAAAAGAAAGTGACTTATGCACTCCAATTACTGTATTCACATTACAAATAGCCAATTGCTGCATAAAAATCAGAAAAACCGTAGTATGGTTTATAAACAATGTGGCTAATATATTATGCAATAGTGCTATGAATCCCTTTAAATTAGAGGACGTAAGTATGTGACCCTGACATTCATATTAATATTTTTTTCCTTCTAATCTATGACGAATGCTCACCTGCCTTGCTGGTGGTCTACTATAAAGCCTTAGCATTAGAAATCTTTGATATGACAGCTAAGTTAGTACAATGCTAAATGAATACATGCCTCTTAACAAACAAGTTTTTAACCCATTTAAGGTTTGAATTTCGGCACAATTGAATTAGAATCTGAAAGTGTAGGCTTTATACTGCCAAATTATGCTAAAATGTGAAATTCGACTTTTTTGGTGCAAGCATTCCATTTTTAGAATTTTCTCAGAAACGAAGCTTGTGCGAAGCGACTGATTTTGCCGTGCAAGGTCACATGAGTTTCTGTAGTTGCTTGTGTCTATACTGTAAATGTGCATGTGGGTGCGTTTTCACACAAAGAATAACCCACATTTTCTTCAGTCAAGTCAGGTGGGGGGAAAAAGCCAATTACTCAGTAGAGTTAGCATAGCAGGGTGTACTGCCACTGGTTCCCTTATAGTGCGGACTGAGGTATTCTTAGGAAGGCGTGCTTCAGTAGCTCATGACTCACCTCGGGGGTGTGGTCACTCGGCTCCAGGTTAAGGAGAGACAGGGAGGTGGCATCACCTATGTCCTGTGGGACGAGCACACACACACACACACACACACACACACACACACACACACACACACACACACACACACACACACACACACACACACACACACACACAGACAGATATGATTCATGACTGTAGCACAACACAGGTGGAAGTGAGTTTGTGGGCAGCGGAGGCCAAGCCTATTAGAGCAGCTTAGCAGAGCGGCAGATTACACGCTCCCCGTCGAGGGCCATTGACAAACTTGGCCTCCTCTTTCCATTCAGCACAAGGGCCCTGCTGCTGCACTCATAGTGAGCACATGTGAAAGTGAGCACGTCATAGCTCAAACAGGTGGCTCCTTCACTAGTAGTGTGACGCAATTAACAATATTACCACACGTACATGTATACAGCAATCCACATAACCCACAATTCATGCAGATGTGTAAGTTACCATCAAATATGAGGAGAAGAAAATTTACATTCAGTTGATTTTGATGTAAAATACACTACTGGCTTCACTAGTGTGACCCAATTAACACTATTAGCACAGGCAAATGTATACAGAAATCCACATAACCCTCCATGCATGCAGATTTGTAAGTACCCACAAAATATGAAAAGAAACTAAAATAATACACATCAACTTTAGTTCAGGTGTGATTTTGATAAAATATGCTACTGGGTGTGGTGAGAAAGACAGTGTGATAAAGGCCAGTGTAAGAGTAACTAAGCAACAGAACCCAGCAAGAGAAAGACAAGAAGTGAGAGCTGAACAGGTGGAGTGTCAATGTGACAAAGTGGTATAATAATGTCAACTACATAGAAATAGAGAGAAAAGAGTGACAGCACACTAGGCCAATAGGATAACAGGACAGGGCAGAAATGGCCCGGCACCTCGTACCTGATTGGTGGACCCTGAGCTGTTGCTCCTGCTGAGGGCTTCTCCCTGAGATGCGTTGATGGGGGAGATCTGGGAGGAGGACGTGGAAGCGGGGGGCTCTAGGGCCGAGGGGGGCGGAGGGGCCGGCGGCGGATCGTACAGCGGCCGCGTCTGCAGCGTGGGCGTGTCTGGCTCCTCCTCTTCCTCGTCCACGTCGCTCTCTGCGCCCTGGTGACACAGCACCAAGTCCACCAGGTCCTCCTTCTCTCGGCAGGTGTCGGTGGGGATGTTGCGCAGCAGCAGGTACTGGCGCAGGTCTTTGACGCGTAGCCGCATGAGCAGCGGCCGTTGGAAGGCGGTGGCCCTCAGCAGGTCACATGTGGAACACCGCCGCAGGTTGTCCTGCAGCACGGAACACAGCGAACAGAAGCTCTTCTTGCAGTCGCAGCACATGTACTGGAGCGGGAAAAAGGGAACAGAGAAATCAAACAGTTGTATATTAACAGTAGGGACATTACACGCATGGATGACTACAGGAATATGAGCAAACCTCTGCTTTAACCCTCTCTGATATGACGGAACTTTTGCTGAATTTGATAAACCTAAACGTTTATATAATGCATGTCTACTCCTTTAAAGTAGTTCTAAAACAAGTTCTCCATCAGGTACCACAGAACATGTATGTTAGCATGGCTACTAAACATATGCGGAGAATACTCTGTTTATGTGTGCCTGTCACTGTACGCTTATCCGCATAGCTTATATAAAAAAAATTAGTAAGGGGCATATGCTATGCAAACCTATACGTGTATATGTGCGCTGGCCTCTGTGTGTGTGTGTGTGTGTGTGTGTGTGTGTGTGTGTGTGTGTGTGTGTGTGTGTGTGTGTCTGTGTGTGTTTCTTTCGCAGCACATGTACTGGAGAGGGAGAAAGGGAAAAGAGAAATCAAACAGGGAAGAGATCAAGATGATGAGGGTGCAGGGACAGGAAGAGAAGGACATAGAGAGAGAGAGAGAGAGAGAGAGAGAGAGAGAGAGAGAGAGAGAGAGAGAGAGAGAGAGAGAGAAGAAAAAGAAAGACAGTGAGAAGGAAGGAAAGAAAGAAAGAAAGAACGTAAAGAAAAGAAAAGAAAAGAAAAGAGGAAAGGAACATAACAGAAACAGTGGGCCAACGAGAGAATAAAGAGAGAATCAAGAACCAAAGGCAGCAGGTGGAGAAAAAGAGGAAAGTCAGGGGTGAGAAAGAGTAAGAATGAGGAAAGAAATAAAAAGGTGAATAACCATGTAAAATAAAAGCAAGATTGACAGGCACAGCGTGAGAATTAACAGAAGGGTAAGAGGAGAAAGGTAAAACAAAGCAGCGGGAGATGAAGACAGGAAGAGATTACTTAAAATAAGAGACATATCAGACAAGCTGTGAGAGCAGGCTAAAATAAATCTGCCTTTCATGCTTTGCACTTATGAAGCAGCTCAACCTTGCTGCTGACATTTGGCCTTTCAACAGAATACTATGTAATTTGGCAGCAATTTCACAGCCCTGTGGCTGTCAAGGAGGTATACATGAAATACTGATTGCACAAAAAAAAGACTGATAGCTCTTATTTTATCTTTCAAAAGGAGCTAACAGGGGTGAACAGAAGAGTGATAACCCCAATACATTTATTAAAACATAGTTTTCACCCATGCCCACTTCGTCAAGCATCCTGCAGAGTTATTGAGAAGAATGACTTGGCCATTCTTACAGCCTCTTCCTACAAAAAAAAAAGAAAAAGGAAAGAAAGAAAATACAGATCCCCTGCCACCCCGGTCTTTGTGATGACTGCCAATCAGTACGGGTCTTTGAGGTCACATGACGTAGCTTTGGCCTGGCTTGAAGGTCAAGAAGAAGCAAGAGCACTTTGTCTGAACAGCTCTCCCTTTTATTTCAGCGTTTCTTTCATGGCTTTCTCTGCTGTCACCCTGTTGTTCAACCACTCTCCCTCTAGTGTATGTCAAGTGCTCTGCTCTCTCTCATTCTCTCTCTCTCTCTCTCTGAGAGTGATGTAACCATCTGTATTTAGTCTTTCTTGGCCTGGAAGGGACACTGGGGATTACTCATCAGAACACTACTGACCCAAAGATACTTATGACAAGACCGGGGAAACACCGCAAGAGCTGAAAGAGTGTGTGTGTGTGTGTGTGTGTGTGTGTATATATACCATCTATGAGCTATAGATTTAAAAATTCCCTTTTTTATACCCTGATTTCTAAGGGTTAGCTTATGCTTATATCTCTGTCAATAAAGGGTTGTCACCTTGCTTGAAAATCAAAGCCTCTCTTCTCTACTATTATACCTCACTGACATTCACTATGCTAAATGTAACAATGTACCCTTAAATTGCCATAACTATTGAAGCAGGAGTACACTAACATGCTCCTCTTGCAGACAAAAGATGACATTATAAATGTTCAATGACCTTTCCATGTTTGTGGCCCTTGAAACTGTACTCGGCTTTGGCAATAATAATGCTGAATTCAACCAGTCTAGGCAGAGTAGTACTACATGTCACACTGTCAGCAGATATGCGTATATAAGCTGAGCTAATACACTGTTGGGGAGCCAAAGAAAATCAGCAGGACTTTTAGCTTCTAAACCTCTGGTGTGTGAGATCTGGTTGTTTTTCTTTTTCTGTGTCCTGTATAAGCTACCTGCCAGAGGTGGACATCCCAGAATCAGACAATAAAATCACAGAATGCAGAAGGTAAAATGCACAGGCAGACAGAATACAGTATATGGCAGGTAAAACAAAACAAAAAAAATGGTCAGGTCGGCAGTCATTTTGCATGGAGGTTCAGGGATATTCCAAGTGAGTGGTTAAAGAGGTGCTCCAGAGTGATTTCAAGCATAGCCCTGCTGAAAGAGCCTGCCAAATGCACTAGTTTGTGAGTGGAACAAAATAATTTGGAACTGCATAGACCGAATGTGAACGCAGAAGCGAACAAGCACTTTACACTGAATCAATGGATCCTCATTATTCGAAACCAAAAGTAAGATCTGAGGTGCCATAGACTCAATGTTACGTGTTCGCGTTCGGTCTGCGCTGTTTGAATTTCTTTCATTCCATGCGAAATACATTGCTGTTAGAAGGCTCGTGCAACAGGGCTATGCTTAAACTTACTCCGGAGCTTTCCTTTAATTGGGAATACCTGCAAGATGAATACCTGCAAGATGAATACCTGCATACAGTATGTTAAACCAAAGGTCCAGCAGTGGTAAACCTGATGATAGAACAGTCTGGAGTCCTTATTTCTTAACTAAACAAAGCAAGAAGACTTCATTATTAGGAGGGTTACCACTTCCTTACTCAGGTTTACAACTTAACCACCTACTTGGAATACCCCGCTGAGTAAAGTGAATCAGACTGGCAACCAAAGATTCTAGAGTGCTACGTTCCGCTCTAGAATCTTTGCTGGCAAACCCTCTCCCAGGGAACCTTCCCCAGGCCCTCACCTTCCTTCTGAAGACGGAGAAAGCCTGCCCGCAGGCCTTGCACACCAGGCTGGGGCTCCCTGAGCTGGCTGGGGGGTATGTGGAGTATCCGGCACTAGGAGCGAAGCGGAAGGGCCCAGCACCGGTCCCAAAGCCCGTCTGCTGCCCGCGGACCGCACCTGTGCCCATCACCTCATTCAACAGACCACAGCATGATGCCCACATGGATGAGGCCCCCGCCTGGCAGAGGCAAAATATGTATTAAACACACACATAGCCCAACAAACATCATCATGTACATGTACATCAAACTACAAACTACATCATACACACAGGGTCTTATTGTGGCACACACAAACAGCATAGCTTCGGACCAAACCAATGCAAGTCCCACTTATGAATCATTTACATCACACAATCATTCACCAAAGAGCACACCTTCACAAGAGGCTTGCATCTTACTAGTCTTTAAACCATTAACCAGGTCATGTTTCCTATTACATCAGAGACTTTAGTCTGCCCATAAAAACATTGCCCTCTGTCATGACTTCAAAACACAGACGACATTTCTGAAATCAAAGTTACATCCTGTGTTTGGACTAGACATGGCCAGAGAAGCATTTTCTACAAAACGTCCAGCCCAGAAATAGATTCCCTCATTGACTGCGTCCACCTTACTACAGCTAACGTTAAGAGAGAGGGAGAGAGGGATTGTGCTGAGCTATATCGGGTAATCATTGCGGTCCATTTGACAGAGCATGGAGTGGGCTGAGAAAAAAAACGATGCTTGCCTGGTTTGACAGTTGAGATTGTGGAATAACATTACGGAACATTAAGGAGGCCCTACGAGAATCGATAAAAGCTCTTCAAATGTATGAAATTAAAACGCCTGACATCTCTTTAGCTCGCTAGCCCATCTACCTGTTACCTCCGAGGCTGCTGGGACTCAAGTGACCAATGCTATGAGAAATATGAATGATGATGACACACTGATCTAGGATCTAGCTATTTCAATAGAACGCAGAGGCTAAATTGATTGTCAATGAAATAACTACATTATGTTCCCAATGCATGAGCCACCAGCATTAGCCATTTAAAACTAGCAGCAGAGAATCACTGTTCAAGATGTAGTGAATCATAAAATTCTAACCTACCATTCACACAAAGGACGCCGCAAACCTGATAGAAACCCCTGATAAACAGGAACCTGATATATTAAATACATCTCTTGCGGTTTCATTCATGGATGCACGAAACAATATAACGTTATGCCATCAAGCTACTACACATGACTAGAAAAACAACTGTCAGGTTAGTCAGGGCTTGCTAGGCTAGCGAGACACTTAACATTAGCTAACCAATCAGCTCTGTTTTGAACACAACCAAAGGAAGCACGCAAGTAGTGTCTGCACAACGCGTCGGCATATGTTAAAATGCATAGCTACCTTCATATCAACTCCCAGTGGCTAGTTGTAATCACCGAGATAAACAGGTATGGTGATCATTGCAAGAGCACCACGGGCCACCACTACGTCAACCGAGCTAGTTAGCGTTACGTCTTCTTCTCCAGAGGCTCTCTCTCACTGTAGCAGTGATGTTAGCAAAACATTATGGATGAGTGCTTATCCAATCACAGCGATCCTAGAAGTGCCACTATGTTAAGTGACCAATGGTCTTCATGCCCAGTTTTGCGGAGGAAAAGCTGGCTTCATCAGAATGTGTTATGCAGTTATCCCATTATAAATTTCTTAAACTTGACGAACTGTATCAAAACCTTTTAGGAATGCCTTTCACTTAGAATGAGAGTATAATGTTACTGTGCACGAGTGTTCCAGTAACACTAATGCCCATACAAAATTTGGCAATGGCAGAAATTCAGTTGCTGACTGTCACAATTATGTTGTGAAAGATTACCACTTCAGTAAAATACCACGCACATAAAACGTTGTTTAATAATAGCTTGAATGTCGACAGAAAAATGAAATTATGAAAGTATGATCACTTCAGCAAATCGACCAATCGACATTCGATGCTGTGCACTGACTCATATGCTACACCGGATGTTGAGGCGAGTTTGAAGAGTTGACGCGCTGAAGCAGAGTCGCAAGCAAGTGTCTACTACTTGCATTTACTGTAGTGTGCGTTCACGTAATACTCTATCGCAGAGCATTTGTCACAATGTAAGTTAGAAAAAAGACAAGTTGAAAGGGTCATCGGATAGCGGATTTGTTTGTTTACACTGGTTTTTAGTCCAGCTAGTTAGCTAGCAAGCAAGCTAATGGGCTACAGAGAATGCACGACAAGGCTGACACATAAATAGCCAGAGGAACGTCAACCTTTGACTAGTTTTTTGCTTTTCCGAATATAATCGCAACGTTTTTGTTGTCACTATGGCGAGTGTACACGAGAGTCTATATTTTAATCCCATGATGACTAACGGGGTTGTTCACGCCAACATATTTGGAATTAAAGACTGGGTGACCCCATACAAAATCTCTGTTTTGGCTTTACTCTACGAAATGATCACGTCTAAACCAATGGCACTCCTGGAGAGGCGACGTCTGAACAAACTCATCCTTCCCCTACAGCAGGTAACGTTGACGTTAACCTCTCGCAATCTTCATCTGTATTGGATTAAGTGATGCCACGTCTTGCCGTCTTCATTTCTCTTATTTCTGTGACTAATTGCCCGATCGATTTAACATTATAATGTTATTCATAGGGCCCAGACCTCACTCTTAAACAGTTCTTGATGATTGTGGAATTGTGCTGCCCCGAAACAGCTTTCGAGCTCAGGTGCAGGTAAGGGGCTAATTATTTTGCAATTTGTTGAACGTTTCACTTTCATGGGAGGTGTTACCCTTGTGTTACAGTATGTTAGAGAAAGCAGTTTGGGCCTTTACTGACTGGCTAGTTCAGGTCCTTGGCTGGGAGTATGTACTGTATGTTTCCTTTTTATGTATCGCCATCCAGGTGTCATTCCTTTTTTGGCTGTCTTTCACTTAGGCTATACCAGATGGCAGATGGTGAGCTGAAAGACATGGAACATTTCTTCTCCACTCTACCAAACCCCTTCAGTGACTCTGAGGTGTACAAGACCAGTGTGGTCGGTGAGTGCCAGTTAACAATAGAATGGTTACTTCTTGAACAGCCTGTCAGAAAAACCATGCTGTATGATTTGTGTTTAAAATAAGATAGTACTTTATTCATCCCGAAGGAAATTCAAGCACATATATGGAGTTTGAACATGATTACACACATTAATAACTTAGTAACTACACCTGCAAGCAGTTGAGTAACTTTATAGTTGGTTTTAAGTCTCTCTCGTTCACCCCCTGTCCCCATAGGTTTATTCATGCGACATATGCTCCTGGCCTACAACAAGCTGTCATTCAGCCAGGTCTTTAAACTGTACAAGTCCCTGCAGCAGTACTGCAACAAGGACCGGTGGGCTTCACCCACCCCTGGACCCCAGCCAGAGCTGCCATCGGGTGCAAACGAGGACATGGAGCTGACCAGCACAGAGGACACGTCAGTGGACAGGGTGGACGGCATGGACAGAGAGGAACCAGACGCTGGACCCCTACACCACTCTGAGTTGTGGTGAGGACTATATTTCTGTATTGAAGAAGGCAAAAAAGCAAGCAGTATCGGGAATTGTGAGAGATTACGTCGGGTTTCTGCTGTAGTAGCGTACATTACTTCGCGACCAAGCTGGTGCATAACGTTAGCGATTGGGTGAAATGAGAATTAATCGTTTCAAACTTCTACAGTTCACACCTCCAGCTTTCAATTGTTCGTCAATGGGTGCAATCCCAGACCCTTGTATGAAGCTAAAGTGTAGACCAAGGGCATGACCAAAGCCAGGCATGTCTTGAGTATTTTGTCCATAACTTGAGACCTGTGTTATGGTCAAAATATCCATGTGATTTTGGACCGTTTTCCCGAAACCTTCTTAATGCTAAGTAGTTCTGAAGGTATAGGTATAAACATAGTCTAAGAACTACCTAATGATAAGAAGGTCTTGGGAAACTGGCCCCTGTTGATTTACATGTCTCTTTGGACAGAACCATCAGGGAAATAGAAAAAAGAGAGAACAGTTACAGTTAATTAAAGTGAGTTTGTTGCCCTTCAAAGTTCAGGAGTTGCTGTTATTTGTGTGTTCATGGTTCACATGAGAGGGGAAAAAACGAATTTGATTTTGTAATTTTGGACTATGTTTGTATTCACAGTGGCCATGACACCACAGGTCCACTCTCGCAGAAGCAAGCCGAGTACTTCTTTGCCAGACAGGTCTGTGTAGTCATTTGAACACATTCAGTGTCTTTCAAAACAATGATTTTTTTAATGGCATTGAGTTGTGGTGATTGTTGATGGTGTAAGTATGAGCTAATCATCATAGAATATTTTCGATATGAGAGATCATTTATTTGCCCCTCATAATTCTGCAGGCATACCTCTTGAAGAATGATGAGAACAAGGCCATGACACCAGCTGTCCTACAGAATGAACTGAACAACATCTTGAAGTTCAACCCAGACTTTGCTGAGGCAGTAGGTCTCCCTCATAATTTCACTCTGTTGTCCGAACATTACAGGGCTTACTGTTTATTTGTTTTTGTGTGATTGTTTTTTTTTTTACATTTGCCTTTTTGTTGGAACATGTATTGCTTTACCTCTATCAGCACTTATTACTTATTTTGATGTTAGGTTGAGATCATTCAGAAGCACCATAGAGGCTGGTTCATGCCCTAAGCCTTAAAAGAAAACCTGTCTGTATAACAGCATCAGCTCTCTGACCAGTGTCCACTCTGTCCCTTGCACAGCACTATCTGAGCTACCTGAACAGCATGCGTGTGCAGGACATCTACATCTCCACCCACAGCCTGCTGCACTACTTCGACCGGCTCATCCTGTCTGGTGGAGAGGGCAAGAGCAACGGAGAAGAGGGCTACGGGCGCAGCCTGCGTTACGCCATCCTCAACTTGGCTACTCTGCACTGTCGCTTCGGACACTAGTGAGCTGCTCTGTTTTGTTTGGTTGTGTTGTAACTTGATGATGTCATTGTTGTATGAGGCTTAGCAACAGGGACTCGCACATAGTGAATTTCAGTTAGACAAAGTCAGTATCACAGCATTTTTTAACTGTTTTATTGTGTGTGTGTGTGTGTGTGTGTGTGTGGAGGGGGGGGCTTTACAGATAAACCCTGTGTGAATTTTTGTGTTTTCGAAAGCCACCTACCTGTAGGTTCAATTTCCAAAAAACTGAGAAGATAGGAGTCTTGTGGCTGACGCGTGTTCCAGGATCCCAAAAACAAATCTTCCACTTGAAATACGTTTTGTGCTTTTATTTTACAAACCAAACAATATACAAAAATGATTTCCAACTTAAAATATAAGGTTATAAATGGTCTAATTCCACTTGTTTCACACTAACATTCTCACACGGTAGCTAAGCAAGACACACGGTCAGAAAACCGTGAGACCCCAGCCTCCTCAGGCCGTGTCAATTCTCTAATGAAGTAGCAGGCACCTAACGCTGCAATCGCACCTACATGCTTAAAGTGGCAGTAGCCTAATTTCAATCATTAAAGTGCAACTTAACCTATACATGTTTTTAACCTTTTACATTACCAAATCTTAAATTATGAATTACTCACATCATGAAATTAAATATATTCAATGAAATATCAAAAATAAACTTAATTTTAATTATTTTAAGTAAAGTAGGCTTCTGGCGCCTACACTACCCTTCACAATCTGTTTTGTCAGAGTGAGACTGACCAAAGTGACTTTATTGGTAGAAATGTTTTTATTTACAGTATGAAATTTTCATATGTCCTCTCTGCTCTTGCTGGCACTATCAGGGCACAGAAGGCCCAGAAGTTCAGTTGCAGAACTACAGCACAGAAAAGGCTTTTTTTATATGGATGGTAAAACAGATAGTATTGAAATGAACAAGGTATTGACGGATCATATCTGTTTTATAATTGCAGTCAACAAGCAGATCTGGCTCTCCAAGAAGCCATCCGCATCGCTCAGGAAGCCAATGATCACGTGTGCCTTCAACACTGCTTGGTATGGACACATAGTTTCCTTAATTTAATTTATCATATCATATTTGATCATATTTAATGTAATGTTGGTGTAATTATACAGTTATGTAATACTGTGGTCTCTATCTATCAGTCCTTAAGCAGTGTTCTTATGCTCCTTTCAGAGCTGGCTTTATACAGTGGAGCACATGAGGGGGTCAGACAGTGTGGTGCTCACAGAGGACTCTGTTAAAATGGCCTCCCACTTTTGTCTTCCGGTAGGAGATTTTATTTGATGCTTTTGTCTGTGTTTATGTCTCCCATAACTTTTTCATTTATCAGAGTTAGAAGAATGGAGAGGTTACGTAGCTGAGAATTATTTTAAACTGTGATTGCCTTTCAGTTATTTGATATTACATAAAAGTTCCAGATCTATAAAGTAGATCATGTGTTGTAAAAGTGAAATGGAAATTTGTCACACTGTTAAAATACTGTTAATGCCAGTCTTTTTTTCAGAATTTGTAGAAAGTGTAGCCAAAAGTACTTTTTCAGATGTGTTCGAAGTGTTGTAAAAAAATCATTTTAGCAGGATGACGTATTGACATTTTATGTTGTCAATTTCTTCTAGTATTTGGCCTCTCTGGGCATTCAGTCTTTAGTCCAGCGGGGGGCGACACAGGGCATGACTGCCAACAAGCTGCTGGATGCTTTGCGGAGTACAGATATGGTGCACTGGAAACAGAGTCTCTCTGAGCTTATCGAGATAAGCTTGGCCCAGACCACGTCTATCTGGAGGATGTATGGCAAGAGGTAAGGGAAAACCAAAGCCAGGGTTGGCAAAATATATATGGTAGACAGTTATTTTGTTTAAATATTCACAAGATTGTTTCTAACATACAGTAAATGAGTGGTAGAGGTCATTTGTCACTTCTTATATATTGGCAGTACCTGTATAACAGGGTTCCTGTTGACCAAGTAGAGCTGTTTCTTAACTAGCTTCTCAGCTTCTATAACAAAATAGACCTCTCGTCAGAGGGGGACTGGTGCTCCACCTCCTGTGGTTTGAGATTGTCCTGTGCATGATCTCTCCAGTACTATGGCCTGGCAGCAGGCCCAGCTGCTGCTGAACCTGAACAGTCTGGAGCCGGTCAACTTTGGCGTTCAGCAGAACAACACAGAGGCCTTCGCCGTGGCCCTCTGCCACCTGGCAGAGCTGCATGCTGAGCAGGTATTTCAGATATCTTGCAACTAATACAAAGTGCCGGTGTATATGTCTTTATGTGCATACAGCTTTTCTATCAGTCCCTTTCTTACCTTGGGACAAAACTCAATGCATTGCAGAAACATTAAGCTAGTATAGAGTCATTTCAGCCATAACAATTAGTTTTTCTATGTATAGTTTTGATATGATGTAATTAAATGCTTACATAGTAAGTAATGTAACCCTAGACTCATGTATTCATACAGATAGAAGTGGCCATGCTTTTCTCTCAAGGCAGCATTGATGCAACTTTGTGATTGATGTGTGTGCAGTGTGTATTACAGTATATGCTTAATCATGTTGGTTTGTGTGGTGGTGGTGGTGGTGGTAGGGTCTCTATGGGGCCGTCAATGACATCATGACACACCTGAAGAAGCAGTTTCCCCCTCATACACAGCACGCCAAGGTGAGTGACTAATCAGGTCAATGATTCGTTCTCCTCAGTAACATGTACCTGTCGGTTTTTACTGAAAATACCAATGATATATGTTGGCAGCTGTAGGGAAGTAATGGCAACATTGTTTTTTTTTTTTTTTTTTTCACCCATTCAGCTGTGGATGCTCTGTGACCTGAAAATTCAGTTTGAGAAAGCAATGAATGATGGGAAATACCACCTGGCCGAACCTCACGTCACAGCAATCGCTGCTCTGAATGAGACCGAGGGCCTCTACAGGTATCGGACTTCTCCTGCAACTCTATCTGTTATGTTAGTGAAGAGGTGTCTGTATATGTCTGTGTATACTGTATATAATTTTTTCCCAATGTTTGCATCATGCAGGAAAGCTTTACTACTAAAAGCACTGAATCAGACATCTGAGGCCTCAAAGATCCTGCAGCGACTTCAGCAGCTCTGTGAGAAGAAGAAGAGCACTGAGATGACAATCAGGTAAAAAAAACTACATTAACATGACATCTCAATGACTTAAGATGCATTATCCAAGGACTTTGTTATTTGCATAACTTAAACACTCATTACTGGTTGAATGGAAACCCACATATTGAGATGATCTGGTGTAAATATAATGTGTGTTGCTTCGTGCTAAAATTTGTCTTGTAAAAAACACATTATAAAACTAGAAAAGCGCTCAGAGAGCGCAGACCTCCACCAAGGCAATGTGGTCACAGACACAATATAAATTCCAGATCATGTTCTGGATCACCGATTGCCACCAAAATCGAATCAGTTCTTGCTTGTCCCAATATACACTGTCTGAAAATGTCATCCAAATCCGTGCAGTACTTTTCGAGTTATCCTGCTGATAGACAAACAGACAGACAAACCAACGCGACCGAAAACATAACCTAAATAAACGTTATGTGATTCAGCATTAGCTGCTTACTCCACCTTTACTATAGGATAATATGCATGTAACGTGTGTGTTATATTGTTTATGTTGTGTGCTTGTGCTTGTGTAGGGTCTTGCTGGCCACAGCAGAGCTGCACTGGGACTCCTGTGGTTTTGCCACGGCCCTTCCCCTCCTCCTGCAAGCACTTACTCTCTCCCGACAACACAACCTGCAGAGCCTGGCCTCCGAGACCGTGCTTCACTTGGCTTTCACACAGGTACACACACACTTCATAATACTGAACACCTACAACACACACACACACACATGCATTCAATCCACACACACACACACACACACACACACACAAATACACTGTAGGGCTCAGTTGATGCTGACACATTCTACTGTAATTGGGATAAATTACTCTGCCTTGAGTGGTTGTTTTACTCACCGCATTGAGATCGTCAACAACACCATGTTCCTTGACTATCTCTATCTCTATTGGAGCAGCTTATGTTGGGAACTCCAGAGCAGGCCCTGGCTCTCCTTGAGGATGTGCTGGAGTCCATCCTGGCCCATGGTTCTCTGATGGATAAGGGACGTGCCCTGCTTCTCATGGCCCGCTGTCAGGTGGCCTTGGCGGGGTCGGCGGCGGAGGAAGACAGACAAACAGGTACCAGTTGGATTTCTAAATGTTCTTCTGAATGTTTATTATGACCACACTGAAAAACGTGTCTTGCCTGCATGCTATTCAGCAAACAAGTTGTAATGTATTACCTAATAATTTTACAGTGTGTCATCTTTCATTTAATGAAAACTCATCTTGCCTGCATTTTATTCAGCAAATACTTTTGTATTTGTAATGTATTACTATATTGTCAATTATATTCATTTCTCAGTCTGGCATGTTTGTTGATTCAAAACCTTTTTGAAACCTTTGTGATTCCCTCACATCTTTTCTTGCCGACTACAGCTTTGGAACAGACGGTGGAGACCCTGGAGGAGGCCACGGGCTATTTCTCGCGCCTTGACTGCAGCGAGCGCCTCCGGAAAGTCTACTACCTGCAGGCGCGTCTGCACCACGCCCTGGGCCACACCGCCCAACACAACAAATTTGCCATGCTCTTTCGTCTACTGGACCAGGAGCTCCCACTGACGGGGATAACTGTTATGACTCACATTTAAGTATCAAGAGGGATGGTGTTTGAACATGTCCGCATTGCCTGAAAAGGACCTTAAGTGAGTTTGGGACTGATCACAGTACTTGCCATTGGTCTGGAGCAAAGAAACAGTGTTGCTTTTCTCCAATTTTCACCAAGCATTTTGTTAACTTTTATGTGAATATTAAAAATCTGTCTATCAAGTGATTTCACATCTCCTGTCTGAAATAAGTCACTGAAGAGCGATCGAACTGTGGGATGTCCTACAATAAATTGTTTTTGTTTGCAATATTGTTGCAAGTTTTGTTGCTTGTTTCATCTGCTTATCATTTATCCAGAAAGAATCTATCCGTTTGTGTCAGTAGTCGGAGGCTGATGAAATTGCTTTCAACTGTCTTGGACGCTACAATGTGGTCCTCCCCCAGATACGTGTGCCTTGAAACCCGATGCCGTGGACCACCTCTAAACACATACTATTTCCGTTCAATCCGACCAAATTCCGTTTGAACTTAAACCCCTCCAAGATGGAGGCACTTGGGGGTTACCGCACCAAGTCCTCGTCTCGAAAAGAGCGAATTTTAAAGATATTTGTGAGTTTAGCGGTATGCATGGGCGGTCTGTTTCTGGTTCAGCACAAACTCATAAGATCATCAAAACCTAAAGATTTCTATTCGTTCGATGTCCTGGATGCCAAAGGGAGGACTGTATCATTAGAGAGGTACAGAGGCAAAGTAAGTACTCTATAGTAAGTAGGCTACTTTATAGTAGGCCTAAATGTTAAGTTACGCGGCAGTCTAATGCCATATTTTTCCTATTTCTATGTATATGCATCTGCATGTCAATTGCATAAGTAACAGCAGGCATGTCTTGCATTTAAACTCTCAGGTCTCCCTAGTTGTAAACGTGGCGAGCCAATGTGAGTTGACTGAGAAGAACTACCGTGCCCTGCAAGAGATACATCGAGAACTCGGGACGTCGCACTTCAATGTTCTAGCGTTTCCCTGTTCTCAGTTTGGGAACACCGAACAAGGGACGAGTCGTGACATCGAAGTATGGACCAAAGCAACATACGGCGTCACTTTCCCCATCTTCAGCAAAATAAAAATATTGGGTTCTGAGGCCAACCCAGCTTTCAAATTCCTCACAGGTAAGAAATGATGCTGCAGGGTTTGCGTGATAATATTTTTATAGCTAATAGATTTTGGATTTAGATAGTTTTGACCAGAAAATGGGTCTAATACATTGGATGTCCTGAGGTTAAAGGTGAGAAATAATCGTTAACAAATTCTCCTCTTGTGATTGAGTCAGCTGTTTTAATAGGCTTTAACCTTCTTATCTGAAATGGGCCTAGGCAAGTTCCCTAACCTGAGAGAGGAGTGGTAGGAGATTGCACAAAATGTAGGCCTATGCTATCTATCCTGTCTATACTGAAACAATCATTACATTTTTTTGTCAGCAACTGATAGGCTGTCTAGATTAGGCCTACTGCAAAGCGAGATGTTTCAACTTCTGACTCTGATTATGAAATGTTTGCTCGAACAGATTCTGTGCAGAAAACTCCAAAGTGGAACTTCTGGAAGTTTCTGGTGGGTCCTGATGGGCAGGTGGTGAGGTTCTGGAAAGCTGAGGAGCCTTTTGATCAGATACGACAGGAAGTCACAGCACAAGTACGCCAGATCATCCTGAAGAAGAGGCAGGAGCTATAAGAAGGTGGTGCAGGTTCATGCATAGCCTGCAGCCCATGCAAAGTTGCTGGCCTGCTGCACAAAAGAACATTGCTTCATTTCTCAGTGAAGTGTTTGTCTCAGCCCAGGAGGATGCTAAGGTTCAATGTGCTGGAAGCCAAATTGTCGATTCTGTAGCCTATATGTACAGAACTATCTTGCTGTTGGGTCTTGAATGTGTGGTAAACTAAAGTGGTACTAAAGCACCCTGAAACAGCTGTACAATGCAATTGCCCTCTTGAAACAGTCATCAACTTATGGGTATGTGAGTGGAATCTCATAAGAGACATATATTCTTGATTATGTATCCCTGAAGAAAGTGGTTCTATTTATGATGGCCCTGAAGTGGTATTTTATTAGCTTGTTATGAATTGTTTCTAATGCTGACCTGTGAAATGGCTGGTTTAAATTGTGACTTTGAATATAAAAATGTGCAACGTTGTGTTTGACCATCCCCTAGCCTATGTCCCTTAAGTGAACCACTGTGAAAAATACCAGAACTGGGAGTAAATTTCTTAAAAATTATGAACTGGTCTCTACTAGTCCACGAAGTTTGAACAGTATGTTGATTCAAAACAATTTCATTTCTCATGTTAAAACTGCAACAATTTGGCATGCATTCAGGTAAACAGCAGAAGTTAATAAAATAATAATCTGGACATCCATTCAAATTATTAACTAAACATAAAACAAAAAGTAAGGAAATTCGTACAGTATTTCTTTGTGATAACCTTTCATCAATAAATTTTATACAGTTGGAAAACCTATTTCATTCCCTTTCAAGTTGTGCACTATTTGTATGGAACATGGATTTGTGGGATGAGCTGTAGAGCTGAAAATGTGGGTTGCATCCATGAAAAATGTAGTCTGACAAGCCAGACTATAGCATAAAATGTATAGTCTGGCCACCATGAATAGAGCCTAGCGAAGGGGCAGAATCTTTCAAACTGCGCTATTAGCCATAGAAAGCACTTTGTATGCTCTGGCTACAACTAATACGAGCAACGAACAAGCCGGTTCAAACAACACTAAGCCTCCCCAACCACTCCCTGTCCACATAGGAGTGTTGTGATTGCACAGACACCGCTGATGTCTGAATACAACGGTTCCCTATGGCTAATAGCTAGACGTACAAAGTTGTACAAATCAATTTGCTACTGCTAGAAAAGCATAGCTTTTGCTTTTGACACTTGTTTTAAGCTTCTTATACCTTCCAGGTGTCTGATTGGCAGCACCTGTGAACATGGGCTTTACTGTACAGAACAGTTAGTATTTGTGCAACGGATGCCAACTAGCCTGGGCTAGCTGGCGGCAGTTCATGTAAATCCTCACAACCCAATCCTTCAAGAACTGTTTAATTTTTACCACCAAGTAGGAAGCCAGCCTAGGGCTTTTCAGGTCAATGGTTAGAGCGTTCGACTCCCTTGCCAAGGGTTAGTTGTAGTTGACGGAGTGGCAAGTTGCAGTGAGAACAGCTCTGGGCAACATTTGTTCCAAGTATCAGCATACCATGTTTGACAGATCTGGAAACAGAGAAGATGAATTATCCAGTTGTTTAGCTTAGTTCGAAAGCAATTGTAAGGAATTATGTGGTTCCTTTGTTAGACTACTTACTCATCTGGAGGGTCAAAATTAATACTGAATGATGTAAAGGCTATGTTTTGAGAAGGAACCTAGCCTGACATAGCCCGACCATAATACTGCTGTTCATCCGTATTCATGGTCTGGAGGTTCTTTAACCTGACGCGATTATGCTGCGGGGGAGGGCATTCACTTCTGATTTGAAACGATTGGACAGCTCGTCTGATCAGCTTCGCTTATTGGCCGGTAGACTCTCTACCGATGTAAACACGCCCCAGAGGACCGTGCCCAGACCATGATGAACATTC
>JAODXP020000019.1:10133952-10154398 GCA_027497455.2 Sardinella longiceps
TTAGTGCTGTCAGTTTAACGCGTTAATATCGGCGTTAACGCAACCCCATTTTAACGCCGTCAATTTTTTTAACGCGCGATTAACGCATTTGACCCGCCATTATCAATGGAATGTGAAAAAAAAATATCTCCGACATTCCAACACCTCCCGACGTTTCAGTATGTCCTGTGTTTGTACTAGGCTTGAAGTAGGCCTACTGCTTAGCCTAGGACCTAGGCTACTCATGCCTACAGTAGCCTACACACGCACTCCGCACACGGGTGTAGATGTGTCTGCACTCTGCTCTGCTGCTCCGATGTCAGTGAAAACAAATATTTTACCGACACAATCGTTGGCGTTCACTCGCATGTTCGCATATTTAGGTTGTTAATTAACTAGAGGATTAATGTTGTCACTTAGAAATCCCTTCTCTTGAACGGAATACCCCGCAAATAGGCTAATATCAGTTTCAAAAATGCAGCGCGAGTGAGAGAGGTGAAGGTCGGAGCGCAACTGAGAGAGAGAATGTTTGTGAGCGTCATTTGATGTCAGTGAAAACAAATATTTTACCGACACAATCGTTGACGCTCACTCGCATGTTCGCATATTTAGGTTGTTAACTACCTAGAGGATTGATGTTGTCACTTAGAAATTCCTTCTCTTGAACTGAATAACCCGCAAATAGGCTAATATCAGTTTCAAAATTGCAGCGCGAGTGAGAGAGGTGAAACAGGTCGGAGCACAACTGAGAGAGATAATGTTTGTGAGCGTCATTTGATGTCAGTGAAAACAAATATTTTACCGACACAATCGTTGACGCTCACTCGCATGTTCGCATATTTAGGTTGTTAACTAGCTAGAGGATTAATGTTGTCACTTAGAAATTCCTTCTCTTGAACTGAATACCCCGCTAATATCTAATATCGGTTTCAAAATTGCAGCGCGAGTGAGAGAGGTGAAACAGGTCGGAGCGCAACTGAGAGAGAGAATTTGTGCAAACGAGACGCATAGCCTATTGCCTACCTGATTCTGAACGTATGACCTTGTCACTAAAATGAGAGCTTCTTGCAGGGCAATTGCCAATATGGCAAAATGCATTTTAAAGGTATGCTCATGCAATGTAGGTTTACTCATGTAGACCATAATGCCATATTTCCATTGAGCCTCTTTAAAATATAGGTTAGTATAATTTAAAGGGCCACCATCCAGGTTTTTTTTTTTTTTTGTAAACTTGTAAACTAGCAACATAAAAGACATCAACATCTCTCTGGCAGTACTTGAACATGTTAATAATTTCTGATGCTGTAACTGGGTTTTCTTTTATTTTAAATTGGTATTCACCCCCACCAATGAATGCTGATAACAGCATTAAAATGAAAATAAATAAATAAAAATGGGACAAAAAGAAATCGAGGGACATTTCGAATAGAAAGAAATTTGCGATTAATCGCGATTAATTATGAGTTAACTACAGAAAAAATGCGATTAATCGCGATTAAATATTTTAATCGCTTGACAGCACTAAATATAATACATTAATGCAAAGATATAAGAAAAACATGGCACACCTGTACACAGAAAGGCACACATACAAACGTTGTCCCTGTTAGCTGGCTCCCTCCACTCCTATAATAATCAAATACAGTAGAAACAAAAAGAAATATCACAGTGAGTTAGCAACTACAGCATAACTACACTGGAATCCACAGTGGGGCTAATCCCCACATGTGGCGTGTCTCAAAATCATAAACATATCTTACAGAAAGGCCATCATGCAAAAATAACTCAAAAATAATGCACATAAAATATATACAAATAAAATAATTACAATTAAAGCTACAGATGGCACTTTTATATGTCAATATTTGCATAGATTAGGATTAGCCTAAATCTCCAAACCTACCTCAATCCAAACCAAAACGCAACAGGAAGGAGGAAGAGGAGATAGGGAAACATAAGACAAGGGGGAGAAAGGAGGGGCTACCAGGAACCTCTAACCTGTATCAGGGTACCATAGAAACTATTTAGACCAGATCTTGTGCAATTATATATTCATAGAAAGGGGGACCTTTCAACCTGTTACACTAGCATAATATTGTAGTAGCTATTGTATGCTCATTTTGCAGAATAAATGTTTTAGAAACTTTCATATTTGACTATCATCAGATGTCCCTAGGATTTGAACTAAGCTAGTTGTTACCATTGTTGTATCTTGCTCAGTGCATTAGACTGAAATAAATGTAGCTATATAGAAGAGCCTAGTTCATTTGCACCACAGTCATTGATGGAGATATTTGCAAACATCTCTCTTCACAAACCAGTCTGATGAATTGATTTAGACTAATTTTGTTAATAAAAAATAGCCTAAGATATGAGATATTCTGATAAATGTCCTTCAAGTAATAAATAGTTGGCAATATACACACATATACACTGTAGGACTATAATATAATTTATTTATTAAAAAATTTCGGCGCGCGCTCTGCGCGCGCATCTTACCCCTCTGGGGCTAAGCCCCCCTTGACTATGGATCCTAGTGACGTCCATGGTAGTATTCCTAACAATGATGCATTTAAACTACTGAGGTTGTTGTAATAGTTCAGCTATTTCCTTGTCTGACACCAAGAGCAGAATGTCCCTCCAGGCTTCCATTGATGCTGCACTGACGTGACTCAACAGTATGTTCAGCCCGACATCGTTTACGTTAGGTTCAACGTTATGCTCCGTTACGGCAGTTTTGAATAGGCTACAGATGTTCGCACGGCTTAGCGCTACATCTGACGTGAGTGAGGTAAGGACCCTCCTCCCACCAGGGGTCTTGGTAACTCAGTTCCCTTTTTCCACCCACTTTGACGCCCCTGGTTAGCCTAAGTACTATGTATAAATTTAAAAATATCAGCAGAGAAGAAAAGTGCTAACCTGGGCCTGCCAATACTTCCTGTTGCTGCATGAAATTTCGCAATCAAGTCAGTATGGCTCAGGAGGCAATTTCCAAAACTCTCGAGCCCAGAAAAATCAGGACCCAATGAGAAACGAGCATGCTGAAGGAGGCGATCTTTCAAGGACTCTGTCCATTTCTGTCCCATAACATTGATAGACGTTTGATAGCATTTGATATACATTTAGATTAATCAGGATTTGGCAGGAGGGGGAATGCTCATATTTTGTTTCGGCACAAACAAAGAAAAATGAATGGGATGATGATGATGTTCACTTATCTGAGGAGTTCCCCCGCGTCTGCCTGGCTTAAACTGCTTAACGTAGGTACTTACTATTTATTTATTGGATATATACTCCTTGAAGTATTCTTCTCTACAAGTACAAGTTTTACAATTAAAGTAGAATTATTAATGTACTTTAGTCTTAGACTTATGTTTGTACTTTTCAGTATAAGCCTAGTATACTTCACCATACTATTATAAGTATAGTTTAAAGGAAGTTTACTTCAGGTATACTTCATCAGTTTTAGTATAAGTAAAATAAGTATACTCTTTGTACACTTTAATAAACTTCTAGAGAACAAAAGTCTTGGTGAAAAGCTGTATTTTAATCAAGGTGTGTTGAGTGTGTGATGCAAAAAGTGTCATAGTAAGCATTATAGGTGCAAACAGCCCCTGCCTGAGAGAACAAGAACAAGAACATAGTGCTGCTTTAAACATTACACCTGCCCTCTACTGCCCCTCAGTGGTAATAAGGTGTTTGTTACAGTACTGAACAACTAAGTTCTGCCATTTCCAATCACTAGTAGAACAACTAAAAGGCAATTTGGAGGAACACCTGCTGCATGCTCGGTGGCGATAATGCACCTATAGTAACAGCCTTCAGGTAGGCTACAGTAGTTGTATTGTACGTTTCAAGATATCCAAGGATGGGAGGAAGAGTTTAAAACCATGTGGCTGACATGGTCCAATGATAAAAGAGAATCAGTCTGGGCCTCCTTTATTCACCAATGTGAATGGAAGTGTTAGACATCTTCAAAGGTCTCCCTGGCTTGTGTTTACACACTTCTCTAACTAATGTTTTATTGCTGTTATGTTCACTCCACAAGGTTTCGGCGTTCATGTGATCACTCAACAGCTTTCAAAACCACTATTCAGATATACTTAAATGAGTCCATAGCATTGAGCTATAGTAAGCCTGTTTTAATATGGCTGTTTGGCTAAAAATCAAATCACTATCAATGATCACACCTGTTTTTTTACCCCCTTGGTGTCTAGAAGATTATAAGATGTAGAAAGTGATAAAGCAGTTCATTCTCATGTCAGCAGAAAATTCTTTAAAGATTCTGGGTTCATTTTCAAATGTTAGATGGAAAATTAAACAACTGATAACAGTAGGTAAATCATGATAACCAGCATAAAAAAATGACAGCAATATAAAATGAACTGTTAATAGGCCTACAGCAATTTATGGGAATACTGTTTGTGATTGCCCATACAGAATAATCCCCTGCAGTATCTTTAGCTATACATGAGGAGGAGGAGGAGGAGGAGGAAGTCGCTGAGGTCTGGTATGTGTCACTACAGTCTGGGGTCTGAGGGGAGAGAGAGAGAGAGAGAGAGAGAAAGTGAGTCTAGTGAATCATGAGATAAAATGACCATTAACCTAGCCTGGCTTGTGCGACCATGTTCAGAAATGAACTGTGGTCTGACAAAGCTAGAATTGCCCGGGAATTTCGGGCAGGATTAATTTAAACGTCAATCAAATGCTATCAAACATCTGTTATGGGACAGAGTCATCGTAAGCTCGCCTCCTTCAGCCCACTCGTTTCTCATTAGTCCTGCGAACTTTCATGCAGTGACGGGAAGTATGGGCAGGCCCAGGCTACCATTAACCAACACACAAAATCAAAAGCATGTCCAGTTCATTTCATTTATTGAATTTTTCATATGGTCTTTTTTTAAATTAATCTCTGCTATGTGCACCTGTCTGAAAAGTGCCACCAAAATGACTGTAATCAGGAACGTATGGAGCTTTTTAAGGACTTTTAGGTGCACACCTGGGGGGCTCATATGTTTCTATGTTTTCTCATAATGTTGACATTTGCATTCTGTTATGGCATTTTGGATGTTGGGTGAAAAACAAAATATGACACAACACCTTTAACATTAGATGCCTGACTATCATCCTTACCTGACTAGTGATTGAGGGGCCCAAAGCCGATTAGAAGGCACAGTGGCTGAGACTGAAGGGTGAACAACCTGTACAGAAGAATTGGGCAATATGTAAGTGCAAAGTGATGATAAGAACTAATGAACGAAAAATCTGAATCAAATTACATTCTTTGTATTACAGTACATCCTTTCATAATACACCTGTTGCGTATGCATATCAGTGTGTGTGTGTGTGTGTGTGTGTGTGTGTGTGTGTGTGTGTGTGTACACATGTGTTTAACTCACTCTATTAGTTTTTACAGTCTGACATGTTGGGTTTTGGTTGTTGGCCTGTGGTCCAGATTCAGTTCCTCTACAGCGGTGCTGCTGCAGCTGGTCCCGACAGAGGAAGATGGTGATACCCAGCAGAAGCAGAGGTAGAACTAGAAACAGATAAATCAGCAACCCATCCCTGGTGGACGTGTCCTTTTCTAAAGGGTAGCAGACAGAGTGACAGTGAGAGAGAGAGAGAGAGAGAGAGAGAGAGAGAGAGAGAGAGAGAGAGAGAGAGAGAGAGAGAGAGAGAGAGAGAGAGATGCATCCATATTGAGGTTTATTAGGCGAAAAGTGAAACATTTTTTCTCTTTTTATCTTTTTTATCTAACATTTTTTTTGTCTTTAAATTCTATACGCCTCTTCAGATACTAAATAATATATCTAATAAACTGTATACTGTCACATACAGTCATTGCAATAAAACAAGATCACTTTGCATCAGGATTCTGTTTGTCCTATTAGGAGTTATACTCACATTACACTACAGCACACTATTCCTGTCATGTTTAGGTGAATTTGTTACCATGTATTTAGGCAATCAGGCTATCATCATTTCCATTAAACATTCATGCCAAGAAGTTACCGTTCCATGTAGGGCCGCTGTCTGTGCTGCCCCCATAACCCTTATCCTTGCAGAATGGAGGGGCCCATCCGTAGTCACAGTGACAGTTCTTATTGCTGTTACACACCTGCAAGTACAATATTATGCAGACCAGTTATAAATTTTGATTTGATTTTCTTATTTTCACAACATTTTTTTTGCCTTCTTTGCCTTCTGCATCCTGTTTGGGCTCTTGGGGAGGTGGGTGGGGAGGTGGGCTCTTCCAGCTGTCCTTATATCGGAGGTTTATAAATAGCTTCGCTTAGCTTTCTAACTCCAGACAAGTGCTTTGTATAACATTTTTATTTAAATGATGATTTATTAAAGTGACGAAAATGAACATTTTGTACAAAAGTCCCCCCCCCCCCTTTTAATGAATAGTTAAACCTGTGATAAAGTACTTCTAGTGAACTTAGGTAAGTTTCAGAAAGATGTTGTTTTGAGGTACAATCTTACCCCGTGACCATGGCATGTATCATTCTTGTCACAATCTGTTCCTGCTACAGATATCAGTACTGACACGTCCTGGCATGTATTTTTCAAACACACCTGAAGTCAAACACAGAAAAATAATGAGTAAAGTCTAGGTATCCTAACAGAAAAGGTGCTTTATGAATCTTAGACAAATGGCTTTTTTGTGTATTTCTAAGTGTGTGTGAATGGACTTCTTGTGGCTTTTAACTTTTCCCCGTCTGGTCAACTCACCTTGCCCTCTCCACACTTAGTCCCATCGTTCACCAACCCTGGATCCATCACGTCTGTCCCCATCATGAAATCCACCCCCCAGCACTCGTTCCCACGGTAAGGGAGGTAGTGTATAGAGATGTTGGTGTTGAACATGATGCCTGTGTTCACATTGTCACACTGCAGCTTGCCGCATTTGGCATCCCTGCAGGGGGGCACACAGACATGTGATCTTATATTTCATATACTGATGCGCGTACAAGGCCATACATCCACAAATGCATAATATGCTCGCAATTTAAAGGAGAGTACCGGAGTGAATTCAAACATAGCCCTGTTGAAAGAGCTTGCTAAATGCACTAGTTAGCGAGTGGAACAAAATAATTTGGTACAGCACAGACCGAACGCGAACGCAGAAGCGAACAGGCACTTTACACTGAATCAATGGAACCTGACTGTTGGAAACCGAAAATAAGATCTGAGGTTACATTGACTCAATGTAAAGTGTTTCACGTTCGCGTTAGGTCTGTGCTGTTCGAAAATCTTATATTTCATGCGAAATATATTGCTGTTAGAAGGCTCGTGCAGCAGTGCTATGCTTAAAGTTACTCCGGTATATTGCTTTAAGCACCATAACAAATGCAAATGAGGTAAGTGCTAATGGATGGTAACCTGGTACTGCACTTTCGGTGGCCACCGCAGTTTCCGAATCTGTCCCCATGAGAATTCACAAACTCGTAGCACACATCTGCAGCGGACTTTGCCTCTGTTAAAGAAGACGCTTTGATCAGATCTTCTGGAGTCATAATATGTATGACATGTTAAAACTCAATTTGAAGTATAAACAACAAAGATGATGTTCAGTATACAGTGTATATAGAAGGTATTGTATAATGTGAGTACAATATAATATAGTGAGCCCTATGTGTGCATGAGTGTTTTTGAAGACTTAAGTAATGAATTTAAACAAGGTATTATGCAATCAATATGAGAGAAACTGTAACTCACTTGAGCCAAACAAGGTCTGGCATTGGTCATCATGGTTTTGGCATTTGCCATCATAACAATATAATTGGTTGTTCCTGCAGGGATGTCCGTTCTGCACATAGACATCAGTCTGACAGACAGGAGACGAGCCGTTGCAGTACTCAGACAGGTCACACTCATCTGACCTGCTGCGGCATTCAAACCCTGCTGGCAGCAACTGGAAGTGGAAGATGGATTTATTGCTAATGCGCAATAAACATAAACAGTCCATCAAATGTTTCTAAAGCCAATGAAAGATCCTAACTTACTTTACAGTTCCTGCAGCATTCCCCATAGGCACACTGAGCCCAGGACTTCAGCTTACAGGTGTGTGGCTCACAGCACGGGTCCTTCTTGCACTCCTGAGGGGGAGAGACAGTAGTTCAAGTTAATATCTAGGAGAACGAATATTTTATAACATTTATTTATACATTTATTTTATAACATTTATTTATTTAATACTATATAACATTTTCAATCCGGTATACTAACTCACGCACACACACACACACACACACACAGACACACATAAACACACACACATAAACACACACACACACCTCCGCAGAGCCACAGTCACATTCCTCCCCTGGGTCCAGTAGCTTGTTGCCACACTGAGGCTTGCGGTAGGTCTTGTTTGGATGTGGCTTGTTAAGCAAACAGTTATTGAGGCCCATCCTCAGCATAAACCTCTCAAAGCTGTCAGCACTGCAGCTGCTGAAACCGCTGCAGAAGAGAGAAAGAATGAACAGGATTGGACAGGGAGGATGGGAGAGGGGGAGAGAGGAGGGGCACGAAAAGAGAATATGGTCATTACAATAACCATTGCAATAACCATCATTTCATTACAAAGAATGATGAATCAATGAAGAATGAAGAATCATAAACAATGTTTATGGCAAGAGGCTTAGAGACAGTTTAGAGACATGATTTAATTTATCGGTTCAATTGATTGTTTTTAAACAAAATACCATTAAACAATCAAAAATTCATCTGCTTCAGAAACAGCGTTCTCAACACCTACACACTGTATACTCTCTCTCATACACACACACACACACACACACACACACACACACACACACACACACACTGACAGACATAAATGGAATCAGAAAATCACTCACTTATAAGGACATGAGTCTCCACACTTTCCCCAGGCCCCCATCATGCATTTTGTGGCTGGGCAGTGGCAATCTCCACCATCATGATGCATACCCAGGTTGTGACCCAGTTCATGGGCCATTATGGTTGAGAGGTAGTCAGGATATCCCCACTGTGGAGGGAACAAAGGCAAAATCGTGAGACAATATTGTGGGGCTGTCACATACAAGGCACAGTCAGGTAAAATAATGTTGTTGTGAATAATAATAATAATAATAATAATAATAATAATAATGATAATGTTGTCTTGTACAGTTGTAGATGTACAGTTTCTGTTAGCAAGATAGAGGTGTTTTGTGTTGTACTGTATACTGTTGTTTTATGTAAAGATATGCTGCATTACAATATTTATTCCAACGCTATTTGACCAGCAGATGGTGGTAACATAGGCCAATCCAGCGATGCCAAAACCTTGGTTCCTAGAGGTAAAACAAGATAAGTGAGCTCACCCAGAGAACACATAGGCCTATAAATCATATTCCACACTGCATATATTCTTCCTGAACACAAATGTTTGTGTAATGTGGATTATATCTAGCCTGACACGCCAGACTATATCATAAGAATGTATAGTCTGAAGACCACTGATAGACTGTGCCTCAATGGAGGGGCGGGTGATTGCATTGTCTTTCAAACTGCCTCGCCACGTAATAGGCTAGCGTTCCGGCCAGTGGTACCAGCTGGTATATCAAACTTTTCCCGTAGCCCGTCGGTAACACAACATAAATAAGACATACATTTTTTCAGAACGAAAGACTTCAGTGCACTTTCTTGTTTCACTTTCAAAGAAAATGACAATTCGTCCAACAGTGCAATTCGTCCAAAACTAAAGCCGAAGACGAATCTCTACATACAGCTCTGGTTTGAGCAGGACTGTCGTCATCGTACAAAGCCCGCCTTCCGATTTCCTGTACACATACCGCGCTGTGATTGGTTATCCGCCGCCAGAGGAAGGATTACAACAGGTTTCTATCAGGGGTCTCTAGACGTATCCGCTGTGCAAATTCAAATTTGCTACCACTAGGGGTACGTCTAGAGTTCTAGGCTAGATTATATCACTTATATTGGATTAAATCATATCAAACACTCACACATACATTTCTGCACACACACAGAAACATACACAACAAACTGAGCGTCATCATGTGGGTGTCGGGGTACCAGATTGTCATTCCTCCACCTCCTGAAGCGCTCCAGCACGGCCCCAGCATTGTTGTCTATATCGATGAAGTTCCTTTCTGTCCAGATCTCCAGCCCCACCAACACCACACGGATGTTCAGCATCTCATACATCTGAGAGAGAAAGAGAGAGGTCAGGGAAAAGGATGGAGACGGACGGAGAGTGTGATGGACAAGAGATGGACAATGATTCTGAGAAGAAAGAGTTGTAGTGAAAAAGAAGAAGGAGGAGGGGAGAAATTGTAATCAGTTGTGTGAGGATGACCTGTATTGAAAAAAGAGAAAGAGAGAGGTCAGGGAAAAGGATGGAGGCTGTATGATGGACAAGAGATGGGCAATGATTCAGAGAAGACAGAGTTGTAGTGAAAGCAAAAAAAGGGGAAACGGAGAACAGGTATCATCAGATGTGTGTGGATAACCTGTATATAAAAAAATAAATGTTATCAAGAACATAAAAAAAATGATATTCAGGTTATTAGTGCACTACTTACACTGTCTACGCGATTAGCAGCATCTATCATATGCTCCTGGGCCCTTGTTTCATTTTTGCCCATCACTTGATACTATTGGTAAGAAAAGTGGGAGAGGAAGAAGAAAGATTAACGGCACAACATGACCAGTCTGACACCACCAGCTGACACTGATTCCATGTGTTACTGCCGGCTCAAAAGTGGAGACGGACAACAGTGTTTATCAAACATATAAGAATTTATTTCAATAACTTATCATGTAATGTTAAAAGTCTAGGGGAAAAGCAGACACAAAACAGCACAGAAGAGCATGGTGCTCTCAGGTTTAGTGAGAAAAAATACAAGCCCTTGTTAAAAACTAGCACATGACCTTTATCCACACCAAGGTCAAGTGTAGACCATAAACTTAATTCAGCTCATGTTCAACCCAAAGATTGTTGCACTGCTACTGCAAGGCCAGATCACATCCCACTTTGCAGTTTCATATGATACTTCAATGAATGGATTTAGGGGATCAAGGGTGTAAAAGTTACTCACACTTTTGTAATCGACTACTATAATCAGCTCCACGTAGTGTGTTTGTGCCATCACACCTCGCCTCCTCTGTTAAAAAGAGGAACACACATTTCTAGATGTGCAAATGCGATCCTCCATACAGTATAATGTATTGAAAAACTCAAACAGAGACACTTACTCTGCGTAAATGGCCGATGGAGTTCCCAGATATACCACTGTGAAAGTGACCAATGTTCTGGGTGCTGGAGGAGATATCACTGTTGTCATAGTGATGGGTGTGAGGGGTTCCACAGGTTACAGGTTCCGTTTCATTCTCCATGCGGTACACTATGTGCTCAAAGTCAGAGGAGCCCTCCAGAGGTTCAATCCCAAATGTAGTGTTCTCTATCATCACAAACCCACTGACAATGAAGATTAACAATGAGATTAGACTAGATTAGATTCAATTTAGTAGGCCTATACACAATTGCATAGCCTATTTGATGAGCTTTTTAACATTAAGATTTTTTTGTGTCATAATAGATTTTACCGTATATTCAGTTTGCATAAAGCAGATAAGCACACACAAAGAGATGAAAGGAATATTACCGTAGCCCAGAGCACAGGCTAACAGATGCAGATGAAAACTCAATGTCCTCCACATAGCCTCTGTAGTAGCAGTGATTCTGCATAGGAGTAAGTGAGGGGTGAATGGATAAATAAAGAGAAGAAAAGTGTTTTTTACAATATAATTTCAGTACATCAGACATGCACAGAATCGTCAGGTGTGGTTTTCTGTGACTAGCCCTGACGTTCTCACACTGTCTTTCCTTCCTGACACTTTTGACCCTATGTGTTTTTCACCATTTAGCCTACACATGGTTTTGTGAAGAAGCTTTTTATAAGTGTTGGTTCCCGTTTTCGTGATGTTTTACTGGGTGACTCATAACAGCGTTGTGCAATTGCTGCTAAGTTAAGGATAACGGTCGCTGAGGTGTCCTGAAATAAAGGAATAATGGACTAGAATATTGTTGGAAACGTAACCGGACGATGGGTGATAAAATAACACAGGTGTGGGTTTATACAGTATGTATGTACCTGTATGAATGGCTGCCTATAGGTGTCAATAACAGTGTCTTTAAATCTCTGTAAGCAAGTATGTGATTCTTACCTCCATGTCTGGTTTTTGAGTGATGAGTGAATCATCTTTGCCATAAGTGTAAACAGTGAAATCCTTAGGAAGAAGGAGTCTGTTAAAAAATACAAATGCAAGTGAGATTGCATTGTAATCAAATATTTAGTGTGTGTGTGTGTGTGTGTGTGTGTGTGTGTGTGTGTGTGTGTGTGTGTGTGTGTGTGTGTGTGTGTGTGTGTGTGTGAGAGAGAGAGAGAGGGGGGGAGGGGTACTGAATGAATGCACAAAGAGAGTGAGATGCAGAATGTGTTTTACAAATTTTGGGATGTCCATGTAAGAAGCATTTAAACACAATATCTCAAATAAATTCTCAGACAGTCGGCAGTGGTCACCATTACTTATGGGCTACCATTTTCAGTCTACTGCCCATCAACAGTTTGATCATTTTGATGCAGATCAAGGAAAGGTCAATGGAAAAATTGCACACGGTTTCAAGAAATGATCCGTCACTGTCATCATTCATTTAGTATTAGGACATAAACAACGCTCAGTACTTAGGAGTGGTATCTGATACATTTCACAATCTTTTCTTCTGAGAAAAGTAGGCGCACAAGCTGTTGATGTCAGAGAAATTACAAGGTTCCTCATATCCGCCATTCGTGACGGTCATAACTACAAATTGAGTTCGACAAGGGTAGCAGGATTAATTTCTATTTAAGAAAAATGAAAGAACTAAAAAATTGGAAGAATGAAAGTTTCACAAAGTAACATTTTTTCACACCTGCTATGCATCAAAAAGTAAAAAAGTCAAAAGAGTAAAAAGTGTTACTATGTTGTCCAAGAATACATGCAAGAATACATATCAAGGAATACAGGACACTTTTTTCTTGCATACTGCAGACATAACAAAAAAACATTAATTTGACTTTGATGGCACTCAGAACAATACTTACTTGTTTCTCTCTAGAACAACAACATGCTCCTTGCCCTGGGCTTGGATGGTGTAGGATACCTATAGGCAGATAAAAAGGGCACATGTCAGTTTTAGTGGAACACACATAATGTGACTAGAATTACATCCAAGTGATCTTGATCCATGTGTTAAATTTAACTTGTTTTTCATGGTCAAATCAACAACAATCTGCATTTTACCTCCCCACTGTCCTGGTTATCCAAGTCTCTCCTCATCCTTGTTGTGCGTTTTGGTACAGTCACCTCATAAGAAGAGAAGCGTGAAGTTTGTTGGGAAGCTGAGCCTGCAGATTGAATGGTGATACTCATGATCATTGGCTTGTTGGCAGCAAAATAAGAGAAGCCCACATGCCTAGTTGACTTATCCATAAAAACTCCATAAATGGGGCCCATAAACAGTCTTCCCACCAATACAAATATTTGTCATTGATGCAAGTGTTTGAATTTGAAATATGTCCTATTGTAGTTACAATTTAAAAATATTTAGTGAAATATCTGTATCTGTTTCAGTGATCGCTGGTGTCAGAGAAAACAATACATTTTACATACCGGCATTGCTGTTGTCAAGTTGAAAGAGTAAAAAGAAGCTGAAGATGTAGTAAGACCACATAGATAATGTTCTTCCCATACTTGTTGAAGAGACAAAGTAAGATTTCTTCTTCAGTGCAACAAAATTCTGTTGTGTTGTTGCATAAAACACAGTTCACCAACCAGTCAAAGTAAATTGAGGGATCATAGCACACTAATAGACAGTTTTAACAGCAGATAGAATCTGTCAGTGGGGAGTGGTCCAAATGTTTGATTTCAAGAAAAAAAAAGAGAAGTCAGTACTGACTAGGCTTAATAGCTATGCTGTAAAAAACAAAATCAAGGGGCCATTGTCACAAAGGCCATGCAGGCAATATCTAATGCTTCAGAGGTAACAAACTATGAAAAACTTTTTTTTTCTGGATTTTTATGTTTTCTTGTAAGCTAAGTCTTATATTTTAGATGTCATCAAACAGCGATATTAGATTAAGATATTAATAGATCTTCTGTCACTTTTTGCACATAATTTACAAACGTCAGTAAGCTCACCCTAAATATCAGTTGTGTCCAGCAGAAAATCGTTCCAGTGTGAGAATGGAAAGGCTGTTCCATTTGGAAAAAAAAACCTGCTCCGATTGTAAATCTTGTAGGCTACAGTCGCCAGAGAGAAGAAAAAAAAAACTTGTATCATCTCTCTTCAAATATGTAAATATTTAGATATTCTGTGTCTGCAAGTAATAATGTAAAAGTATTGTACAACATATGAGTCTGTTGTGCTAGAAAGCATAAAAGAAGAGCAGTGGTGAGATTGTGTTTGTACAGTACCAAACAACTAAGTTATGCCATTTCCAATCACCACTAGAACTACACAGTAAGGGTGGTATTCTACCAGGTGCTTGAGTCCAAAAAAGTGCTTAGTGCAGACTGAAATGCATGAGCCTAAGCTCTTTTTTGGACTGAAACACTTGAGGAGAATGCAGACAGTAGGTTCTCCTGTGTGGTTTAATCAACCAATGAGGTGTAGGCCTAACTTGAACTTTACCTTCTCAGAAAAGAATGTGAATGTAAAAGGTGGTATAGAAAGAATGAAAAATTCTTAACATCATATTAACTGGCCGATTAAAAAGTTTTCTCTCAAAAGTATGCGCCATCAATCTAAAATCTATTGAAGGTTTGTTAACACGTTTTCACATAGTGTGCCAGAGAAAGACAAGCCATAAATTTGGTTTGAGCTCATTGCGTAGATTAATGAGACAATATGTAGAGTAAATGTTTATAATTATTTGTTTCCCCCATGCCTATTCGCATCCACTCATATTATGCACTCACTGCACAAATACCACAAACAATTAAAGAAGTTTACTTTGCATGTGGTTTACTCAGGATCAGAAAGTCAGTACAGTTGGTGACAGAATTTAGGCTATGCATGAAATTAGCATACAGTACATATGCCATGGAAGAGAGGGTATTAAGAGGGGAACATACTTCCTGATATTACTCCTCTCAATCACTGCCTGATCTCTGATGCCCTACAGTGGAAAGATTGTGTATTACAATATAAAACCACCTTCAGACCAGAGGTCCTCATTCAGTCTGAGAGTGAGTGCTCAAATCCCATGCTTTTTTCCATTTCCATCATTGACCATTCATTCACACAGTAAGACAAGGCAAGGCAAGTTTATTTAAATAGCGTATTTCATACATAGGAGCAGTTCAATGTACTTTACAGAAAATAGAAAATGAAATTACAAAGGGTAAAGGAGATAAAATGTAAAAAAGAAGATATATATATATAGCCCAAAAAGCAAGCAACACCTGAGTAAGTCTGTTAAATCATCACATCAGTAGTACATCTCAAGAAGATTTGGTCAGTCATTAGAGAAATATCAACTCTTGCTTTCCAGGAATGACTCATGTTAGTCTACACCGTTTTTTGCCATAAACAAAAAAACAGACAAAAAAAAAAAAAAAAAAAAAAAAATCTGTACAAGTTAATATAATATAAATATTTCATTTTCAGTAATACAAATATTTACATGTCCATGATTTCATAGGCTTTCAAAGAACTCTAAACTTATTGCACAATTCCACATCAAAAAGAAAAGTGCAGGTATGACAAACAATACAATAGCCTTGAGACAAAGAACCATACAAGTCCATATTTCCAAATTTACACATATAAAATGGTAGTAAACCAGTGTGAAATCAGAACCAGACTGAAACCAAGTATTATTGAAAAGTGCCTTTAAAATATCTAATTTAACAATTCTGTGTTACAATATTTAGTTAGAACATGAACTTGTATGATTCTTCGTCTAGAGGCCTCATTTGACATTAAACATTAAATAATTGCAGCAAAACTACCATAGAATGTTTTTTTGTTAGTTCAGATTATGCAGTTCGGGCTGTTTTGGTTTTAATTGTTCTGGTGGAATTTATCAAGATTTTGAATGGGTTCCAAGTGAGCATTTCTTTTTCTCTCACAGTCCAGTGATAGATATGACAACTTCTTAAACTACCAGTTTAGGAGGACTACAATTAGCCTGACTGCTGTTCATCCGTATTCATGGCCTAGAGGTTCTTTAACCTGATGCGATTATAGGGTGTGGGGGGGGGGGGCATTCAGTTCTGGTTTGTAATGATTGGACAGCTCGTCTAATCAGCTTCGCTTATTGGCCGGTAGTCTCTACCAATATAAAGACGCCCCAGAAGACCGTCCCCAGACCATGGATATGGATGAACATTCGTATTATGGGCGGGCTATGTCAGGCTAGACTACAATAGCATGCTGTGATACTCCAGGTGCTGATGTTGCAAGTCATGTCCTTACAAGCCTGGTTCAGTGTCACCATGTTCATATTAGGACATGGTCAGATCTCAGACTTAGGGGTCAGATATCAAACCAAAAGGCATTAAGGCCCATATCAGGTCCTAGATGACATTAGATTTGTTTGTGTTCTCTGGTATCAGAAAAATACACATAATCCTCAGACAAAAAAGCCTTGGATCTGACGATATCCCGATATGAACATGGTGCATACAGTATGATAAGCATTATAAGCAATTGATTTTAACCAAGGTAATAATGTCTGATTCTAGAATTCTGGGAATTTTACATTTTGTCTTTGTGTCCAAGAATGTAAAAATCTAAAAACTGATGTGGGTTTCAGGAGGGGTCCAATATTGCATTGAAATCAGCTTCTCAGTCAGTTAGGACACACAACTAGATCTGTTAAGTAAGTTGAATTCTTCCCACTCCATGTTGAGCATCGCAAGGTGCACATTTCCATTTCCCCAACCCGAGGACAATATGACTACAGAGGGGATTAGTCTTCTGGTAGTCCCATGTGTTAATTTCATCCACTCCATGTAGATATGCAAGTGCCAGGTTAAACCATTTTTACAATGGTCTTGCTCAAGGACATTTTGGTGAGGTTAGGCAGAGCGGGGCTCGAACCTGTAACCTTCCCAATGCCCAATGGCGCCTCTATAACCTGAGCCATCAGCACACTGGATCTGTCAGGAGGAGAAATATTTTTTGATAAATATTTATTCTAACTGTAGGAATAGAAAACTATTAAATGTATTTAACACTTATCAGCACTTATCAAACACATGCACATAATATACAGAATATTCAAATGAAATATTTAATAAATCAGTGCCTTCCTTAGATAATTTATGCACTTCATCATACCTTTTGGCTCCTGGTTCTTCCTCATCATCATCAAACTGTAGTCTCCTCACTGGCTACATATTCTCTCGTGAATTAGGGCTTTCATTATGTCTTCTTCTCTTGAGTATTTTTGAGTCTGAGTCATGGGAGTTGCACCAAGATGTTCCTGAAGGTATTCTGCAGGATGAATGAGAGATTTTTTTTTTTTAACACACTATAATTCATTCTGGCTCTCACAATAAGTCATGGTCACAAATGAGAATTGAAAAGAGAAGTGACAAGAGAAACTTAAGAGAATTGGATGATTTTTAAGCAATGTTTTTTTGTTTGTCAATAAGATATTCAGTCAGAATACTAGTATTGAATACTATTACAACTAAAAGTCTTAAGAGTGCCAAAAAATTATCACATTTTCTAAGGAATAAAAGACGACTAGATGCAGCATTATTAGCACATTTTTAGGCAAACTAACCCGTTTGGTGGAGTCACCATCTGTGGAAAAGTAGAGTCTGCAACAGGTGATCTGTAAAAAGATGGTTCCAGGGCTCCAGAATATGGGTTTAGACATGTTTCAGGGCTTGATGACAACACGGAGGGCTAAAGATAAATAATAGCAAACAGGTATAAACACATAGTATGTGCATTAATAATCAAGTATCTAAACAAGTGACAACTTTACATAAATCAATTTCTGTTTTCCATACATACCCTTTCAGAGTCAGCAAACGCTATATCGTGGCTTCTATGTTCCAACAGTGCACACAAACTGCAAATGTGAGACTGGTCAGTCTTGCAGAACACATCCAGAACTTTATGATGTTTCAGGCACAGGAATTTCTCTGGTTCTTTTGAATCCAGAGGTTCTGTTAGTCTGTGTTTCCGCAATACAGGAGCTTTATAGTGATATTGAAGGTGCTTTTCACAATATGCAGCAGAGCAGTCCAGGCAGAACTTCACAGCTTTCAGCTTTCTCCTAGTGCACGACATCACAAGCTACATCTTCAGGCCTAGCATAGGCACTAGCAGGAAGAACAGGACTGTACCTAGCCCTCTTAAGCAGCTCTCTCATCACTCCATCGATGTAAAGTTCTGGAGGAGTGTTATATGCCCGTAAACACTGCGGACATTTATAGTCTCCTTCTTCTGTGGGCTCCTTCCAATGTGAGGTGATGCACAACCTGCAGTAACAGTGTCCACAGGGAATGTTGACTGGGTCTGTGAACACTTGTGCACAGAGTGGACACTTGAATTGGTCCTCAGCCAGCAGTTTCATGATCGACTCACTGTATTGAAAAAGACAAACATACTTAATTATAATTTATAAAATAAAACATAATATAAAAAAACAGATATAAATGCCTGCCTAATTCATTGGGTTTACGTCTTTATTGACCTCACAATTCAGGTCAGGTGGTAAAGATGGAACGGACTGAGGGTGTCATACAGCAAACAACAATACATGTACATGTCTGATATGATGTTCATAGCCCTCTGACATATTTTGGCAAAGGATATTTTTTTATGGAAACATGCCGTCATTTAATTTACTAATTGACCTTTCCGCGACCAAACCCCCAAAACGGTAACTGACCAATCATAGCACAGCAATTGGTTTCTAAGCTTGGGACCTCAGTCAAGCTAGCCATTTTGATGAATGGAAGTCTATGAGAGAGACGTCTACTCGAGAAGAGAAAATGAAACGTTGTTCTTATGGCATGTGTAATTCTGACAGCCGATATCCAAAAAGGCTGGAGGGAGGGGTAAGATTTCATCCCCTCCCGAAACCCAAGCCCCAGAGAGAGAAATGCCTGCTGCGGATCAAACGATGTGGACGACCCCCCCCCCCCCCCCATCATCAGTTGAATGTCAGCAACATAAACAGAAGCACCTACGTTTGTTCCAAAGTAGCTAAGAAGCTATATTAATGTCGCTAAAATCCGCCAACTGCATCAACAATGTGAGAAAACCCCTGCTTCAAATACGATGAAGTTTTACCACCTGTCATGTTTGCGTAGCGGCAACTGTGTAGATAATAGAACATATACATACTGTATAGCTGGAATGAACCTGTTAGCCTTGGCATAACTATTGTAAGTTTATTTTCGCTGATGTTTCTCAATGTCATTGCAGCATTTTGTTGATGGGCAACCCACACCTGTCGCAGCTATAGCGTAGGCTACAGGTGCCTCTATCCGGAACTCATTTGTCTGGCTACAAACACGGCATGTAATGTCGTGGATGTAGCCTTCATAAGCATATTGCAGACCCTTCTGTCTGCTTCGATCTGAGATCTTGTCGTTTTTCCAAAAATTGCTTGTGATTTCTTTGGGTGCCGAAATTGACACGGTTGAAAACATGTTGCCATGCCATTCATACCAATGCTGAGAACATGGGAGACGTGAAAGCTTGACTGATATAGAAAGGTGTTGCTAAGGTGGGAGGAGTTTGCGGAAAGGTCAATTGAAATAAAGTAGTCTCTCAAACCTGTCAGTTTCATCTTTGAATTTCCCTGGTTGATCCATTGATTTGTCTGTCCTCACAGAGACCTGGCTGAGAACTGGTGAACTGCTCCTGTCAGATTTTTCACTGATAACAGAAATAAATACTTTTAGATTGAAGAAAGTGTAGGTCAGTGAATAAAATATTTGTTAGTTTGCAGTACAAAAAGAATTCTACAGTGCTAAAAAGGCAAAACTCTATGCATATTTGAAGCAACAGCACAAGATAGTGATGTGCAACTTTTCAATATCTGTTTTTATAAGTCAGTACCGTTTTGATAATCAAATGAAGCATGGAACACATCTATCATTTGTACATCTGATGGGTTGATAATGTGAATAAGTATCTCAAACCTTATGTCAGCTTTGAATTTCCCTGGTTGATCCATTGATTTGTCTGTCCTCACAGAGACCTGGCTGAGAACTGGTGAACTGCTCCTGTCAGATTTTTCACTTATAACAGAGATAAAAACTTTTAGATTGAAGAAAGTGTAGGTCAGTCAATAAAAAATTGGATGGTTTGCAGTACATAAAATGTCTGTAAATCGTAGTTTCAGGTAGAACAAAAAAAAATCTACAGTATCAATACTAAAGAGGCAAAACTATGTAT
>JAODXP020000019.1:10154498-10185710 GCA_027497455.2 Sardinella longiceps
GTGAGGTAAGGACCCTCCTCCCACCAGGGGTCTTGGTAACTCAGTTCCCTTTTTCCACCCACTTTGACGCCCCTGGTTAGCCTAAGTACTATGTATAAATTTAAAAATATCAGCAGAGAAGAAAAGTGCTAACCTGGGCCTGCCAATACTTCCTGTTGCTGCATGAAATTTCGCAATCAAGTCAGTATGGCTCAGGAGGCAATTTCCAAAACTCTCGAGCCCAGAAAAATCAGGACCCAATGAGAAACGAGCATGCTGAAGGAGGCGATCTTTCAAGGACTCTGTCCATTTCTGTCCCATAACATTGATAGACGTTTGATAGCATTTGATATACATTTAGATTAATCAGGATTTGGCAGGAGGGGGAACGCTCATATTTTGTTTCGGCACAAACAAAGAAAAATGAATGGGATGATGATGATGTTCACTTATCTGAGGAGTTCCCCCGCGTCTGCCTGGCTTAAACTGCTTAACGTAGGTACTTACTATTTATTTATTGGATATATACTCCTTGAAGTATTCTTCTCTACAAGTACAAGTTTTACAATTAAAGTAGAATTATTAATGTACTTTAGTCTTAGACTTATGTTTGTACTTTTCAGTATAAGCCTAGTATACTTCACCATACTATTATAAGTATAGTTTAAAGGAAGTTTACTTCAGGTATACTTCATCAGTTTTAGTATAAGTAAAATAAGTATACTCTTTGTACACTTTAATAAACTTCTAGAGAACAAAAGTCTTGGTGAAAAGCTGTATTTTAATTAAGGTGTGTTGAGTGTGTGATGCAAAAAGTGTCATAGTAAGCATTATAGGTGCAAACAGCCCCTGCCTGAGAGAACAAGAACAAGAACATAGTGCTGCTTTAAACATTACACCTGCCCTCTACTGCCCCTCAGTGGTAATAAGGTGTTTGTTACAGTACTGAACAACTAAGTTCTGCCATTTCCAATCACTAGTAGAACAACTAAAAGGCAATTTGGAGGAACACCTGCTGCATGCTCGGTGGCGATAATGCACCTATAGTAACAGCCTTCAGGTAGGCTACAGTAGTTGTATTGTACGTTTCAAGATATCCAAGGATGGGAGGAAGAGTTTAAAACCATGTGGCTGACATGGTCCAATGATAAAAGAGAATCAGTCTGGGCCTCCTTTATTCACCAATGTGAATGGAAGTGTTAGACATCTTCAAAGGTCTCCCTGGCTTGTGTTTACACACTTCTCTAACTAATGTTTTATTGCTGTTATGTTCACTCCACAAGGTTTCGGCGTTCATGTGATCACTCAACAGCTTTCAAAACCACTATTCAGATATACTTAAATGAGTCCATAGCATTGAGCTATAGTAAGCCTGTTTTAATATGGCTGTTTGGCTAAAAATCAAATCACTATCAATGATCACACCTGTTTTTTTACCCCCTTGGTGTCTAGAAGATTATAAGATGTAGAAAGTGATAAAGCAGTTCATTCTCATGTCAGCAGAAAATTCTTTAAAGATTCTGGGTTCATTTTCAAATGTTAGATGGAAAATTAAACAACTGATAACAGTAGGTAAATCATGATAACCAGCATAAAAATGACAGCAATATAAAATGAACTGTTAATAGGCCTACAGCAATTTATGGGAATACTGTTTGTGATTGCCCATACAGAATAATCCCCTGCAGTATCTTTAGCTATACATGAGGAGGAGGAGGAGGAGGAGGAAGTCGCTGAGGTCTGGTATGTGTCACTACAGTCTGGGGTCTGAGGGGAGAGAGAGAGAGAGAGAGAGAGAGAGAAAGTGAGTCTAGTGAATCATGAGATAAAATGACCATTAACCAAGCCTGGCTTGTGCGACCATGTTCAGAAATGAACTGTGGTCTGACAAAGCTAGAATTGCCCGGGAATTTCGGGCAGGATTAATTTAAACATCTGTCAAGTGCTCTCAAACATCTGTTATGGGACAGAGCTGGACAGAGTCGTTGTAAGCTCGCCTCCCTAAGCCCACTCGTTTCTCATTAGTCCTGATTTTTCTGGGATGGAGAGTTGAGGAAATTGCCTCCTTGGCCTTACTGACTTGATCGCAAAATTTCATGCAGTGACGGGAAGTATGGGCAGGCCCAGGCTACCATTAACCAACACACAAAATCAAAAGCATGTCCAGTTATTTCTTTTATTGAATTTTTCAAATGGACTTTTTTGAAATGAATCTCTGCTATGTGCACCTGTCTGAAAAGTGCCACCAAAATGACTGTAATCAGGAACGTATGGAGCTTTTTAAGGACTTTTAGGTGCACACCTGGGGGGCTCATATGTTTCTATGTTTTCTCATATGTTGACATTTGCATTCTGTTATGGCATTTTGGATGTTGGGTGAAAAACAAAATATGACACAACACCTTTAACATTAGATGCCTGACTATCATCCTTACCTGACTAGTGATTGAGGGGCCCAAAGCCGATTAGAAGGCACAGTGGCTGAGACTGAAGGGTGAACAACCTGTACAGAAGAATTGGGCAATATGTAAGTGCAAAGTGATGATAAGAACTAATGAACGAAAAATCTGAATCAAATTACATTCTTTGTATTACAGTACATCCTTTCATAATACACCTGTTGCGTATGCATATCAGTGTGTGTGTGTGTGTGTGTGTGTGTGTGTGTGTGTGTGTGTGTGTGTGTGTACACATGTGTTTAACTCACTCTATTAGTTTTTACAGTCTGACATGTTGGGTTTAGGTTGTTGGCCTGTGGTCCAGATTCAGCTCCTCTACAGAGGTGCTGCTGCAGCTGGTCCCGACAGAGGAAGATGGTGATACCCAGCAGAAGCAGAGGTAGAACTAGAAAGAGATAAATCAGCAACCCATCCCTGGTGGACGTGTCCTTTTCTAAAGGGGTAGCAGACAGAGTGACAGTGAGAGAGAGAAAGGAGAGAGAGAGAGAGAGAGAGAGAGAGAGAGAGAGAGAGAGAGAGAGAGAGAGAGAGAGATGCATCCATATTGAGGTTTATTAGGCGAAAAGTGAAACATTTTTTCTCTTTTTATCTTTTTTATCTAACATTTTTTTTGTCTTTAAATTCTATACGCCTCTTCAGATACTAAATAATATATCTAATAAACTGTATACTGTCACATACAGTCATTGCAATAAAACAAGATCACTTTGCATCAGGATTCTGTTTGTCCTATTAGGAGTTATACTCACATTAACACAGCCCACTATTCCTGTCATGTTTAGGTGAATTTGTTGCCATGTATTTAGGCAATCAGGCTATCATCATTTCCATTAAACATTCATGCCAAGAAGCCTCTGAGGCTGAGGTTACCGTTCCATGTAGGGCCGCTGTCTGTGCTGCCCCCATAACCCTTATCCTTGCAGAATGGAGGGGCCCATCCGTAGTCACAGTGACAGTTCTTATTGCTGTTACACACCTGCAAGTACAATATTATGCAGACCAGTTATAAATTTTGATTTGATTTTCTTATTTTCACAACATTTTTCTTGCCTTCTTTGCCTTCTGCATCCTGTTTGGGCTCTTGGGGAGGTGGGTGGGGAGGTGGGCTCTTCCAGCTGTCCTTATATCGGAGGTTTATAAATAGCTTCGCTTAGCTTTCTAACTCCAGACAAGTGCTTTGTATAACATTTTTATTTAAATTATAATTTATTAAAGTGACGAAAATGAACATTTTGTACAAAAGTCCCCCCCCCCCCTTTTAATGAATAGTTAAACCTGTGATAAAGTACTTCTAGTGAACTTAGGTAAGTTTCAGAAAGATGTTGTTTTGAGGTACAATCTTACCCCGTGACCATGGCATGTATCATTCTTGTCACAATCTGTTCCTGCTACAGATATCAGTACTGACACGTCCTGGCATGTATTTTTCAAACACACCTGAAGTCAAACACAGAAAAATAATGAGTAAAGTCTAGGTATCCTAACAGAAAAGGTGCTTTATGAATCTTAGACAAATGGCTTTTTTGTGTATTTCTAAGTGTGTGTGAATGGACTTCTTGTGGCTTTTAACTTTTCCCAGTCTGGTCAACTCACCTTGCCCTCTCCACACTTAGTCCCATCGTTCACCAACCCTGGATCCATCACGTCTGTCCCCATCATGAAATCCACCCCCCAGCACTCGTTCCCACGGTAAGGGAGGTAGTGTATAGAGATGTTGGTGTTGAACATGATGCCTGTGTTCACATTGTCACACTGCAGCTTGCCGCATTTGGCATCCCTGCAGAGGGGGCACACAGACATGTGATCTTATATTTCATATACTGATGCTCGTACAAGGCCATACATCCACAAATGCATAATATGCTCGCAATTTAAAGGAGAGTACCGGAGTGAATTCAAACATAGCCCTGTTGAAAGAGCTTGCTAAATGCACTAGTTAGCGAGTGGAACAAAATAATTTGGTACAGCACAGACCGAACGCGAACGCAGAAGCGAACAGGCACTTTACACTGAATCAATGGAACCTGACTGTTGGAAACCGAAAATAAGATCTGAGGTTACATTGACTCAATGTAAAGTGTTTCGCGTTCGCGTTAGGTCTGTGCTGTTCGAAAATCTTATATTTCATGCGAAATATATTGCTGTTAGAAGGCTCGTGCAGCAGTGCTATGCTTAAAGTTACTCCGGTATATTGCTTTAAGCACCATAACAAATGCAAATGAGGTAAGTGCTAATGGATGGTAACCTGGTACTGCACTTTCGGTGGCCACCGCAGTTTCCGAATCTGTCCCCATGAGAATTCACAAACTCGTAGCACACATCTGCAGCGGACTTTGCCTCTGTTAAAGAAGACGCTTTGATCAGATCTTCTGGAGTCATAATATGTATGACATGTTAAAACTCAATTTGAAGTATAAACAACAAAGTTGATGTTCAGTATACAGTGTATATAGAAGGTATTGTATAATGTGAGTACAATATAATATAGTGAGCCCTATGTGTGCATGAGTGTTTTTGAAGACTTAAGTAATGAATTTAAACAAGGTATTATGCAATCAATATGAGAGAAACTGTAACTCACTTGAGCCAAACAAGGTCTGGCATTGGTCATCATGGTTTTGGCATTTGCCATCATAACAATATAATTGGTTGTTCCTGCAGGGATGTCCGTTCTGCACATAGACATCAGTCTGACAGACAGGAGACGAGCCGTTGCAGTACTCAGACAGGTCACACTCATCTGACCTGCTGCGGCATTCAAACCCTGCTGGCAGCAACTGGAAGTGGAAGATGGATTTATTGCTAATGCGCAATAAACATAAACAGTCCATCAAATGTTTCTAAAGCCAATGAAAGATCCTAACTTACTTTACAGTTCCTGCAGCATTCCCCATAGGCACACTGAGCCCAGGACTTCAGCTTACAGGTGTGTGGCTCACAGCACGGGTCCTTCTTGCACTCCTGAGGGGGAGAGACAGTAGTTCAAGTTAATATCTAGGAGAACGAATATTTTATAACATTTATTTATACATTTATTTTATAACATTTATTTATTTAATACTATATAACATTTTCAATCCGGTATACTAACTCACACACACACACACACACACGCACACACACACACACACACACACACAGACACACATAAACACACACACATAAACACACACACACACCTCCGCAGAGCCACAGTCACATTCCTCCCCTGGGTCCAGTAGCTTGTTGCCACACTGAGGCTTGCGGTAGGTCTTGTTTGGATGTGGCTTGTTAAGCAAACAGTTATTGAGGCCCATCCTCAGCATAAACCTCTCAAAGCTGTCAGCACTGCAGCTGCTGAAACCGCTGCAGAAGAGAGAAAGAATGAACAGGATTGGACAGGGAGGATGGGAGAGGGGGAGAGAGGAGGGGCACGAAAAGAGAATATGGTCATTACAATAACCATTGCAATAACCATCATTTCATTACAAAGAATGATGAATCAATGAAGAATGAAGAATCATAAACAATGTTTATGGCAAGAGGCTTAGAGACAGTTTAGAGACATGATTTAATTTATCGGTTCAATTGATTGTTTTTAAACAAAATACCATTAAACAATCAAAAATTCATCTGCTTCAGAAACAGCGTTCTCAACACCTACACACTGTATACTCTCTCTCATACACACACACACACACACACACTGACAGACATAAATGGAATCAGAAAATCACTCACTAATAAGGACATGAGTCTCCACACTTTCCCCAGGCCCCCATCATGCATTTTGTGGCTGGGCAGTGGCAATCTCCACCATCATGATGCATACCCAGGTTGTGACCCAGTTCATGGGCCATTATGGTTGAGAGGTAGTCAGGATATCCCCACTGTGGAGGGAACAAAGGCAAAATCGTGAGACAATATTGTGGGGCAGTCACATACAAGGCACAGTCAGGTAAAATAATGTTGTTGTGAATAATAATAATAATAATAATAATAATAATAATAATGTATGTCTTGTACAGTTGTAGATGTACAGTTTCTGTTAGCAAGATAGAGGTGTTTTGTGTTGTACTGTATACTGTTGTTTTATGTAAAGATATGCTGCATTACAATATTTATTCCAACGCTATTTGACCAGCAGATGGTGGTAACATAGGCCAATCCAGCGATGCCAAAACCTTGGTTCCTAGAGGTAAAACAAGATAAGTGAGCTCACCCAGAGAACACAGAGGCCTATAAATCATATTCCACACTGCATATATTCTTCCTGAACACAAATGTTTGTGTAATGTGGATTATATCTAGCCTGACACGCCAGACTATATCATAAGAATGTATAGTCTGAAGACCACTGATAGACTGTGCCTCAATGGAGGGGCGGGTGATTGCATTGTCTTTCAAACTGCCTCGCCACGTAATAGGCTAGCGTTCCGGCCAGTGGTACCAGCTGGTATATCAAACTTTTCCCGTAGCCCGTCGGTAACACGACATAAATAAGACATAAATTTTTTCAGAACGAAAGACTTCAGTGCACTTTCTTGTTTCACTTTCAAAGAAAATGACAAGTGCAATTCGTCCAAAACTAAAGCCGAAGACGAATCTCTACATACAGCTCTGGTTTGAGCAGGACTGTCGTCATCGCACAAAGCCCGCCTTCCGATTTCCTGTACACATACCGCGCTGTGATTGGTTATCCGCCGCCAGAGGAAGGATTACAACAGGTTTCTATCAGGGGTCTCTAGACGTATCCGCTGTGCAAATTCAAATTTGCTACCACTAGGGGTACGTCTAGAGTTCTAGGCTAGATTATATCACTTATATTGGATTAAATCATATCAAACACTCACACATACATTTCTGCACACACACAGAAACATACACAACAAACTGAGCGTCATCATGTGGGTGTCGGGGTACCAGATTGTCATTCCTCCACCTCCTGAAGCGCTCCAGCACGGCCCCAGCATTGTTGTCTATATCGATGAAGTTCCTTTCTGTCCAGATCTCCAGCCCCACCAACACCACACGGATGTTCAGCATCTCATACATCTGAGAGAGAAAGAGAGAGGTCAGGGAAAAGGATGGAGACGGACGGAGAGTGTGATGGACAAGAGATGGACAATGATTCTGAGAAGAAAGAGTTGTAGTGAAAAAGAAGAAGGAGGAGGGGAGAAAATGTAATCAGTTGTGTGAGTATGACCTGTATTGAAAAAAGAGAAAGAGAGAGGTCAGCGAAAAGGATGGAGGCTGTATGATGGACAAGAGATGGGCAATGATTCAGAGAAGACAGAGTTGTAGTGAAAGCAAAAAAAGGGGAAACGGAGAACAGGTATCATCAGATGTGTGTGGATAACCTGTATATAAAAAAATAAATGTTATCAAGAACATAAAAAGAATGATATTCAGGTTATTAGTGCACTACTTACACTGTCTACGCGATTAGCAGCATCTATCATATGCTCCTGGGCCCTTGTTTCATTTTTGCCCATCACTTGATACTATTGGTAAGAAAAGTGGGAGAGGAAGAAGAAAGATTAACGGCACAACATGACCAGTCTGACACCACCAGCTGACACTGATTCCATGTGTTACTGCCGGCTCAAAAGTGGAGACGGACAACAGTGTTTATCAAACATATAAGAATTTATTTCAATAACTTATCATGTAATGTTAAAAGTCTAGGGGAAAAGCAGACACAAAACAGCACAGAAGAGCATGGTGCTCTCAGGTTTAGTGAGAAAAAATACAAGCCCTTGTTAAAAACTAGCACATGACCTTTATCCACACCTAGGTCAAGTGTAGACCATAAACTTAATTCAGCTCATGCTCAACCCAAAGATTGTTGCACTGCTACTGCAAGGCCAGATCACATCCCACTTTGCAGTTTCATATGATACTTATCAAGGGTGTAAAAGTTACTCACACTTTTGTAATCGACTACTATAATCAGCTCCACGTAGTGTGTTTGTGCCATCACACCTCGCCTTCTCTGTTAAAAAGAGGAACACACATTTCTAGATGTGCAAATGCGATCCTCCATACAGTATAATGTATTGAAAAACTCAAACAGAGACACTTACTCTGTGTAAATGGCCGATGGAGTTCCTAGATATACCACTGTGAAAGTGACCAATGTCCTGGGTGCTGGAGGAGATATCACTGTTGTCATGGTGATGGGTGTGAGGGGTTCCACAGGTTACAGGCTCCGTTTCATTCTCCATGCGGTACACTATGTGCTCAAAGTCAGAGGAGCCCTCCAGAGGTTCAATCCCAAATGTAGTGTTCTCTATCATCACAAACCCACTGACAATGAAGATTAACAATGAGATTAGACTAGATTAGATTCAATTTAGTAGGCCTATACACAATTGCATAGCCTATTTGATGAGCTTTTTAACATTAAGATTTTTTTGTGTCATAATAGATTTTACCGTATATTCAGTTTGCATAAAGCAGATAAGCACACACAAAGAGATGAAAGGAATATTACCGTAGCCCAGAGCACAGGCTAACAGATGCAGATGAAAACTCAATGTCCTCCACATAGCCTCTGTAGTAGCAGTGATTCTGCATAGGAGTAAGTGAGGGGTGAATGGATAAATAAAGAGAAGAAAAGTGTTTTTTACAATATAATTTCAGTACATCAGACATGCACAGAATCGTCAGGTGTGGTTTTCTGTGACTAGCCCTGACGTTCTCACACTGTCTTTCCTTCCTGACACTTTTGACCCTATGTGTTTTTCACCATTTAGCCTACACATGGTTTTGTGAAGAAGCTTTTTATAAGTGTTGGTTCCCGTTTTCGTGATGTTTTACTGGGTGACTCATAACAGCGTTGTGCAATTGCTGCTAAGTTAAGGATAACGGTCGCTGAGGTGTCCTGAAATAAAGGAATAATGGACTAGAATATTGTTGGAAACGTAACCGGACGATGGGTGATAAAATAACACAGGTGTGGGTTTATACAGTATGTATGTACCTGTATGAATGGCTGCCTATAGGTGTCAATAACAGTGTCTTTAAATCTCTGTAAGCAAGTATGTGATTCTTACCTCCATGTCTGGTTTTTGAGTGATGAGTGAATCATCTTTGCCATAAGTGTAAACAGTGAAATCCTTAGGAAGAAGGAGTCTGTTAAAAAATACAAATGCAAGTGAGATTGCATTGTAATCAAATATTTAGTGTGTGTGTGTGTGTGTGTGTGTGTGTGTGTGTGTGTGTGTGTGTGTGTGTGTGTGTGTGTGTGTGTGTGTGTGTGTGTGTTTAGAGAGAGAGAGAGAGGGGGGAGGGGTACTGAATGAATGCACAAAGAGAGTGAGATGCAGAATGTGTTTTACAAATTTTGGGATGTCCATGTAAGAAGCATTTAAACACAATATCTCAAATAAATTCTCAGACAGTCGGCAGTGGTCACCATTACTTATGGGCTACCATTTTCAGTCTACTGCCCATCAACAGTTTGATCATTTTGATGCAGATCAAGGAAAGGTCAATGGAAAAATTGCACACGGTTTCAAGAAATGATCCGTCACTGTCATCATTCATTTAGTATTAGGACATAAACAACGCTCAGTACTTAGGAGTGGTATCTGATACATTTCACAATCTTTTCTTCTGAGAAAAGTAGGCGCACAAGCTGTTGATGTCAGAGAAATTACAAGGTTCCTCATATCCGCCATTCGTGACGGTCACAACTACAAATTGAGTTCACCGAGGGTAGCAGGATTAATTTCTATTTAAAAAAAAAATTAAAAAAAATAGAAGAATGAAAGTTTCACAAAGTAACATTTTTTCACACCTGCTATGCATCAAAAAGTAAAAAAGTCAAAAGAGTAAAAAGTGTTACTATGTTGTCCAAGAATACATGCAAGAATACATATCAAGGAATACAGGACACTTTTTTCTTGCATACTGCAGACATAACAAAAAAACATTAATTTGACTTTGATGGCACTCAGAACAATACTTACTTGTTTCTCTCTAGAACAACAACATGCTCCTTGCCCTGGGCTTGGATGGTGTAGGATACCTATAGGCAGATAAAAAGGGCACATGTCAGTTTTAGTGGAACACACATAATGTGACTAGAATTACATCCAAGTGATCTTGATCCATGTGTTAAATTTAACTTGTTTTTCATGGTCAAATCAACAACAATCTGCATTTTACCTCCCCACTGTCCTGGTTATCCAAGTCTCTCCTCATCCTTGTTGTGCGTTTTGGTACAGTCACCTCATAAGAAGAGAAGCGTGAAGTTTGTTGGGAAGCTGAGCCTGCAGATTGAATGGTGATACTCATGATCATTGGCTTGTTGGCAGCAAAATAAGAGAGGCCCAAATGCCTAGTTGACTTATCCATAAAAAATCCATAAATGGGGCCCATAAACAGTCTTCCCACCCATACACATATTTGTCATTGATGCAAGTGTTTGAAATATGTCCTATTGTAGTTACAATTTAAAAATATTTAGTGAAATATCTGTATCTGTTTCAGTGATCGCTGGTGTCAGAGAAAACAATACATTTTACATACCGGCATTGCTGTTGTCAAGTTGAAAGAGTAAAAAGAAGCTGAAGATGTAGTAAGACCACATAGATAATGTTCTTCCCATACTTGTTGAAGAGACAAAGTAAGATTTCTTCTTCAGTGCAACAAAATTCTGTTGTGTTGTTGCATAAAACACAGTTCACCAACCAGTCAAAGTAAATTGAGTGATCATAGCACACTAATAGACTGTTTTGACAGCAGATAGAGTCTGTCAGTTACTCAGCGGGGAGTGGTCCAAATGTTTGATTTCAAGAAAAAAAAGAGAAGTCAGCACGGCCAAATAGCTATGCTGTAAAAAGCTAAATCAAGGGGTCATTGTCACAAAGGCCATGCAGGCAATATCTAATGCTTCAGAGGTAACAAACTATGAAAAACTTTTTTTTTCTGGATTTTTATGTTTTCTTGTAAGCTAAGTCTTATATTTTAGATGTCATCAAACAGCGATATTAGATTAAGATATTAATAGATCTTCTGTCACTTTTTGCACATAATTTACAAACGTCAGTAAGCTCACCCTAAATATCAGTTGTGTCCAGCAGAAAATCGTTCCAGTGTGAGAATGGAAAGGCTGTTCCATTTGGAAAAAAAAACCCTGCTCCGATTGTAAATCTTGTAGGCTACAGTCGCCAGAGAGAAGAAAAAAAAACTTGTATCATCTCTCTTCAAATATGTAAATATTTAGATATTCTGTGTCTGCAAGTAATAATGTAAAAGTATTGTACAACATATGAGTCTGTTGTGCTAGAAAGCATAAAAGAAGAGCAGTGGTGAGATTGTGTTTGTACAGTACCAAACAACTAAGTTATGCCATTTCCAATCACCACTAGAACTACACAGTAAGGGTGGTATTCTACCAGGTGCTTGAGTCCAAAAAAGTGCTTAGTGCAGACTGAAATGCATGAGCCTAAGCTCTTTTTGGACTGAAACACTTGAGGAGAATGCAGACAGTAGGTTCTCCTGTGTGGTTTAATCAACCAATGAGGTGTAGGCCTAACTTGAACTTTACCTTCTCAGAAAAGAATGTGAATGTGAAAGGTGGTATAGAAAGAATGAAAAATTCTTAACATCATATTAACTGGCCGATTAAAAAGTTTTCTCTCAAAAGTATGCGCCATCAATCTAAAATCTATTGAAGGTTTGTTAACACGTTTTCACATAGTGTGCCAGAGAAAGACAAGCCATAAATTTGGTTTGAGCTCATTGCGTAGATTAATGAGACAATATGTAGAGTAAATGTTTATAATTATTTGTTTCCCCCATGCCTATTCGCATCCACTCATATTATGCACTCATTGCACAAATACCACAAACAATTAAAGAAGTTTACTTTGCATGTGGTTTACTCAGGATCAGAAAGTCAGTACAGTTGGTGACAGAATTTAGGCTATGCATGAAATTAGCATACAGTACATATGCCATGGAAGAGAGGGTATTAAGAGGGGAACATACTTCCTGATATTACTCCTCTCAATCACTGCCTGATCTCTGATGCCCTACAGTGGAAAGATTGTGTATTACAATATAAAACCACCTTCAGACCAGAGGTCCTCATTCAGTCTGAGAGTGAGTGCTCAAATCCCATGCTTTTTTCCATTTCCATCATTGACCATTCATTCACACAGTCAGACAAGGCAAGGCAAGTTTATTTAAATAGCGTATTTCATACATAGGAGCAGTTCAATGTACTTTACAGAAAATAGAAAATGAAATTACAAAGGGTAAAGGAGATAAAATGTAAAAAAGAAGATATATATATAGCCCAAAAAGCAAGCAACACCTGAGTAAGTCTGTTAAATCATCACATCAGTAGTACATCTCAAGAAGATTTGGTCAGTCATTAGAGAAATATCAACTCTTGCTTTCCAGGAATGACTCATGTTAGTCTACACCGTTTTTTGCCATAAACAAAAAAACAGACAAAAAAAAAAAAAAAAAAATCTGTACAAGTTAATATAATATAAATATTTCATTTTCAGTAATACAAATATTTACATGTCCATGATTTCATAGGCTTTCAAAGAACTCTAAACTTATTGCACAATTCCACATCAAAAAGAAAAGTGCAGGTATGACAAACAATACAATAGCCTTGAGACAAAGAACCATACAAGTCCATATTTCCAAATTTACACATATAAAATGGTAGTAAACCAGTGTGAAATCAGAACCAGACTGAAACCAAGTATTATTGAAAAGTGCCTTTAAAATATCTAATTTAACAATTCTGTGTTACAATATTTAGTTAGAATATGAACTTGTATGATTCTTCGTCTAGAGGCCTCATTTGACATTAAACATTAAATAATTGCAGCAAAACTACCATAGAATGTTTTTTTGTTAGTTCAGATTATGCAGTTCGGGCTGTTTTGGTTTTAATTGTTCTGGTGGAATTTATCAAGATTTTGAATGGGTTCCAAGTGAGCATTTCTTTTTCTCTCACAGTCCAGTGATAGATATGACAACTTCTTAAACTACCAGTTTAGGAGGACTACAATTAGCCTGACTGCTGTTCATCCGTATTCATGGTCTAGAGGTCCTTTAACCTGACGCGATTATAGGGTGGGGGGGGGGGGGGGGCATTCAGTTCTGGTTTGAAATGATTGGACAGCTCGTCTAATCAGCTTCGCTTATTGGCCGGGAGTCTCTACCAATATAAAGACGCCCCAGAAGACCGTCCCCAGACCATGGATATGGATGAACATTCGTATTATGGACGGGCTATGTCAGGCTAGACTACAATAGCATGCTGTGATACTCCAGGTGCTGATGTTGCAAGTCATGTCCTTACAAGCCTGGTTCAGTGTCACCATGTTCATATTAGGACATGGTCAGATCTCAGACTTAGGGGTCAGATATCAAACCAAAAGGCATTAAGGCCCATATCAGGTCCTAGATGACATTAGATTTGTTTGTGTTCTCTGGTATCAGAAAAATACACATAATCCTCAGACAAAAAAGCCTTGGATCTGACGATATCCTGATATGAACATGGTGCATACAGTATGATAAGCATTATAAGCAATTGATTTTAACCAAGGTAATAATGTCTGATTCTAGAATTCTGGGAATTTTACATTTTGTCTTTGTGTCCAAGAATGTAAAAATCTAAAAACTGATGTGGGTTTCAGGAGGGGTCCAATATTGCATTGAAATCAGCTTCTCAGTCAGTTAGGACACACAACTAGATCTGTTAAGTAAGTTGAATTCTTCCCACTCCATGTTGAGCATCGCAAGGTGCACATTTCCATTTCCCCAACCCGAGGACAATATGACTACAGAGGGGATTAGTCTTCTGGTAGTCCCATGTGTTAATTTCATCCACTCCATGTAGATATGCAAGTGCCAGGTTAAACCATTTTTACAATGGTCTTGCTCAAGGACATTTTGGTGGGGTTAGGCAGAGCGGGGCTCGAACCTGTAACCTTCCCAATGCCCAATGGCGCCTTTATAACCTGAGCCATCAGCACACTGGATCTGTCAGGAGGAGAAATATTTTTTGATAAATATTTATTCTAACTGTAGGAATAGAAAACTATTAAATGTATTTAACACTTATCAGCACTTATCAAACACATGCACATAATATACAGAATATTCAAATGAAATATTTAATAAATCAGTGCCTTCCTTAGATAATTTATGCACTTCATCATACCTTTTGGCTCCTGGTTCTTCCTCATCATCATCAAACTGTAGTCTCCTCACTGGCTACATATTCTCTCGTGAATTAGGGCTTTCATTATGTCTTCTTCTCTTGAGTATTTTTGAGTCTGAGTCATGGGAGTTGCACCAAGATGTTCCTGAAGGTATTCTGCAGGATGAATGAGAGATTTTTTTTTTTTTTAACACACTATAATTCATTCTGGCTCTCACAATAAGTCATGGTCACAAATGAGAATTGAAAAGAGAAGTGACAAGAGAAACTTAAGAGAATTGGATGATTTTTAAGCAATGGTTTTTTGTTTGTCAATAAGATATTCAGTCAGAATACTAGTATTGAATACTATTACAACTAAAAGTCTTAAGAGTGCCAAAAAATTATCACATTTTCTAAGGAATAAAAGACGACTAGATGCAGCATTATTAGCACATTTTTAGGCAAACTAACCCGTTTGGTGGAGTCACCATCTGTGGAAAAGTAGAGTCTGCAACAGGTGATCTGTAAAAAGGTGATTCCAGGGCTCCAGAATATGGGTTTAGACATGTTTCAGGGCTTGATGACAACACGGAGGGCTAAAGATAAATAATAGCAAACAGGTATAAACACATAGCATGTGCATTAATAATCAAGTATCTAAACAAGTGACAACTTTACATAAATCAATTTCTGTTTTCCATACATACCCTTTCAGAGTCAGCAAACGCTATATCGTGGCTTCTATGTTCCAACAGTGCACACAAACTGCAAATGTGAGACTGGTCAGTCTTGCAGAACACATCCAGAACTTTATGATGTTTCAGGCACAGGAATTTCTCTGGTTCTTTTGAATCCAGAGGTTCTGTTAGTCTGTGTTTCCGCAATACAGGAGCTTTATAGTGATGTTGAAGGTGCTTTTCACAATATGCAGCAGAGCAGTCCAGGCAGAACTTCACAGCTTTCAGCTTTCTCCTAGTGCAGACATCACAAGCTACATCTTCAGGCCTAGCATAGGCACTAGCAGGAAGAACAGGACTGTACCTAGCCCTCTTAAGCAGCTCTCTCATCACTCCATCGATGTAAAGTTCTGGAGGAGTGTTATATGCCCGTAAACACTGCGGACATTTATAGTCTCCTTCTTCTGTGGGCTCCTTCCAATGTGAGGTGATGCACAACCTGCAGTAACAGTGTCCACAGGGAATGTTGACTGGGTCTGTGAACACTTGTGCACAGAGTGGACACTTGAATTGGTCCTCAGCCAGCAGTTTCATGATCGACTCACTGTATTGAAAAAGACAAACATACTTAATTATAATTTATAAAATAAAACATAATATAAAAAAACAGATATAAATGCCTTCCAAATTCATTGGGTTTACGTCTTTATTGACCTCACAATTCAGGTCAGGTGGTAAAGATGGAACGGACTGAGGGTGTCATACAGCAAACAACAATACATGTACATGTCTGATATGATGTTCATAGCCCTCTGACATATTTTGGCAAAGGATATTTTTTTATGGAAACATGCCGTCATTTAATTTACTAATTGACCTTTCCGCGACCAAACCCCCAAAACGGTAACTGACCAATCATAGCACAGCAATTGGTTTCTAAGCTTGGGACCTCAGTCAAGCTAGCCATTTTGATGAATGGAAGTCTATGAGAGAGACGTCTACTCGAGAAGAGAAAATGAAACGTTGTTCTTATGGCATGTGTAATTCTGACAGCCGATATCCAAAAAGGCTGGAGGGAGGGGTAAGATTTCATCCCCTCCCGAAACCCAAGCCCCAGAGAGAAATGCCTGCTGCGGATCAAACGATGTGGACGACCCCATAGAACACATACATACTGTGTAGCTGGAATGAACCTGTTAGCCTTGGCATAACTATTGTAAGTTTATTTTCGCTGATGTTTCTCAATGTCATTGCAGCATTTTGTTGATGGGCAACCCACACCTGTCGCAGCTATAGCGTAGGCTACAGGTGCCTCTATCCGGAACTCATTTGTCTGGCTACAAACACGGCATGTAATGTCGTGGACGTAGCCTTCATAAGCATATTGCAGACCCTTCTGTCTGCTTCGATCTGAGATCTTGTCGTTTTTCCAAAAATTGCTTGTGATTTCTTTGGGTGCCGAAATTGACACGGTTGAAAACATGTTGCCATGCCATTCATACCAATGCTGAGAACATGGGAGACGTGAAAGCTTGACTGATATAGAAAGGTGTTGCTAAGGTGGGAGGAGTTTGCGGAAAGGTCAATTGAAATAAAGTAGTCTCTCAAACCTGTCAGTTTCATCTTTGAATTTCCCTGGTTGATCCATTGATTTGTCTGTCCTCACAGAGACCTGGCTGAGAACTGGTGAACTGCTCCTGTCAGATTTTTCACTGATAACAGAAATAAATACTTTTAGATTGAAGAAAGTGTAGGTCAGTGAATAAAATATTTGTTAGTTTGCAGTACAAAAAGAATTCTACAGTGCTAAAAAGGCAAAACTCTATGCATATTTGAAGCAACAGCACAAGATAGTGATGTGCAACTTTTCAATATCTGTTTTTATAAGTCAGTACCGTTTTGATAATCAAATGAAGCATGGAACACATCTATCATTTGTACATCTGATGGGTTGATAATGTGAATAAGTATCTCAAACCTTATGCCAGCTTTGAATTTCCCTGGTTGATCCATTGATTTGTCTGTCCTCACAGAGACCTGGCTGAGAACTGGTGAACTGCTCCTGTCAGATTTTTCACTTATAACAGAGATAAAAACTTTTAGATTGAAGAAAGTGTAGGTCAGTCAATAAAAAATTGGATGGTTTGCAGTACATAAAATGTCTGTAAATCGTAGTTTCAGGTAGAACAAAAAAAAAAAATCTACAGTATCAATACTAAAGAGGCAAAACTATGCATACAATGTAATCTTATAATAGCCTATTATAATAGCCTCTGTCCATGTCCCAAAAAAAAGCAGCCTATTCTTTTATGCAGTGAAAACAAAACAGATTTTGAACCCAAACATCATCTGATCTCCCTATATTTTATAAAGCAGTGAAAGTACTTTTCTGAGTACATACTCCAGGGACAGACGTGATAAATCTAATCTCACCTTGTTGTTGGTTCCATCTCCTTACGTATGTAGCCATGAAAAGATGATGGCTCTTGTTCTGATTTCATTCTAAAGGCAAAAAGGGCAATGATGAATTAGGGAAGGGGATGGACATAGTAATAATATAGGGTAAATAGTTAAATGAGGCCCCAACGACTTTATTCACTTAGGACAGAGTTGGACTGATAATGTGAAAAATAAGCACCTTTGTGGTCATGCATCTGTTTTGTATTGATTACAATTCAATTCAATTCAATTCAATTTTATTTGTAGAGCGCACAAATACAGTACATTGTCTCGCGGCGCTTTACAGACAGTACGGGAAGCATCCATGAGAATCAGGGGCAAGGAAAAACTCCCTCGCTTTGTAAATAGTTTGTTATGTAGGAAGAAACCTTGGGCAGATCCACGCCTCATGGACTCAGCCTACAGATTACAGATGTTTTGACATGTTGATTTCCTTTATGTACATTAACAACACACAAACCAAACAAAAAAAAGAAATTGCCATGCACACAGTCAAGGTAACCATCACCAGATGCAGCAAAAGAACCGCAAAACATATTTGAAACGACTACACACTTTTTTTTTTACTTCTGGGCAACTATGTTATTATTTCATACGCTTCATTCCATTTTCCGTAAACAGTAGGCATAAAAGATGATCAGGAGCTTGGCAAAAATCAACCGAATTCCGAAATAGACACTTTACAAATTGTTAATAAAAACAGAACGCAGTGATGTGGAAGTTTCAAATTTCAATATGTTATTCAGAATACAACATTGATGACATATCAAAAGTTGAAACTGAGGAAATATATAATTTTAAGGGGAAATTTCAATTTCATGGCGTCAACACATTCCAAAAATAGTTGGGACAAGGCCACGTTTACCACTGTGTGGCATTCCCTGTTCTTTTTATAACAGTCTCCAAACGTCTGGGGACTGTGGAGAGAAGTTGTGGAGAGAATGTTGTCCCATTGTTGTCTAATACTGGCTTCTAGTTGCTCTTCCTATGTATGATGCACCAAAAGTTTGAAATATCTGGACTGCAGACTTGATGGTGCCTTTCCACATGAGTAAGCTGGTCATGCCACACGCACTCATGCAACCCCATAGCCTGATTGCCATCGACTTTCAAAGCTCTGCGAGACTTTGGTCTGACCAAGAGCCTATAGCGCTGTAATTTCTGAAAGCGCATGGTGGACCCGCCTCCCTCTAATGCCTCGGTTTGCTACTGGTCGATGTTAGAAAATGTTAGACAATGCTTTCTGAGTTCCCCATATTTCAGATCAGCAGTTGGCCAGACAGCAACGCAGAAAGTGTTACGTCACTGGGAGGGCGTGCCAGGCTAGCAACCCCATACCATCAGAGATGCAGTCTTCTGAACTGAGTGCTAACAATACGCAATAACAACTTAGGGTGTCCTTGTCCAGATGGCATGGCGTCCCAGTTTTCCAAAAACAACTTTGAATTTTGATTCGTCTGACCACAGAACAGTTTTCCACTTTGCCTCAATTCATTTTAAATGAACCTTGGCCCAGAAAAAAAAACCTAAGCTTCTGGATCTTGTTTAGGAATGGCTTCTTTTTTTACATATAGTTTTAGCTGGCAACAGTGAATGGCACGGTGGATTGTGTTCACCGACAGTGTTTTCTGGAAGTAGTCCTAAGCCCAATTTGTGATTTCTATTACATTAGCCTTACTGTATGTGATGCAGTGCCGCCTAATGACTCAGTGATCACAAGCATCCTGTATGGTTTTCCAGCCTTGACCCTTAAGCACAGAGATTGTTCCAGATTCTCTGAATCTTTGGATGATGATATGCACTGTAGATGATGATACCTTGACTCTTTGCAATTTTTGTCTGAGAAAATCCTTTCTGATCTTCTACCACTACTTTTTGCCACAGTACTTGGGGAACTGATGATCCTTTCCCCATCTTCACTGTCACTGCCACTCTGGAAGGCTCTTTTCATACCCAATTATGTTGATAATCGACCAAATAAGTTGCGAATGGGTCCTCCAACTGTCCCTTATATGTACATTTTACTTTTCTGGCCCCTTGCTACCTGTCCCAACTATTTTGGAATGTGTTGAACCAATATTTGGCATAACATTTCAAAATATCTCACTTTCAACATTTGACATGTTATTTAAATTCTATTGTGAATGAAATATAGATTTATGAAATTTGTAAATTATTGGATTCTATTTTTATTCACAATTTGAGCAGTGTCCCAACTATTTTGGAATTCGGTTTGTATTTTTGTGCAACCTTTACGAATATCATGTCCTATGTCCTTTCTGGAAATTCTGTGAAGTTGGCATCACGTTGCAATATGTTTTATATGTCTAGGGATGGGAACTGTAGCAAAATATTCCGACAGATGAACTTGTCCATGTTCTGAAATGTCATACTGCTACATGTGCCCCAGTACACAGTGCAACACACTACTGGCTCCCCCAAATAATTAATCAGCTGCTCCACTTGACTGTCTCAAGTTATTAAGGTCCGTACACTACTCCCCAGTATAGAGATTGCTCATGTGACGTACTGTATAGCCTGTGTGCATTTTGGGAAGAGCAGGCGGGCGAGCCGATTTACAACTGCCCTGTACACAGACATAGGGCAGAGAAAATACCATAAACTGGCCATAGACATTAGTTTTGATTATGTTACAGCGAGTGATTGTGTATTTTCCTTCAATTAACTCAGTCAGTCTATAAAATCTTTAATTCCTCAGTTTGCAATAGCGTAATGAAGGCTATGATAAATGCACTGGGGCTTATGGTTGCCTATGCCTATGATAAACAAAATCCGCTCCTTAAAATAAATCAACAGGACTTGTTCTGTCGTCTTTACCAACTTGTAGATTATGGGCGGAAATCCACCTTCTGTCTTTTCGCAGCCTGAAAAACTGTGGCTTTCCTTCATGGATGTGAGTTTTAGTTCATAGTAGGCCTATAGTGGCCAGCTATGTCAGCCCAAGTTAATTTACCTGACATACCCACAATTCTTAGCTATTTTTGGGGTGTTTCTGTTCAATTTGTCACGTGTGTGAGCAATAAAGCAAGCAGCAGAAGAGGCCTACTGACTATAATGACCATCATGAATTAATTGACAGCAGGTGCTCTACCTGACTGAAAACTATTTGAGTGGCATACTACTACTTTGATATTTTTCATTGGATTGAAAGTTTGGTTTGAGACACGGCAGCGTTTGCTGCAAGAGGAGAACATGCATGCCCTGTCACTATCGTCTTTATGTAAAATACGTAAAGGATTTATTTATAAAGTACATGCATATTATATAGATATTTTACCAATGTTTAATCCACTTCAGACAAGTAAAATATCCCATTCCCGTCTTAACCGAGTTACTGGTCCACCTTGGCCAATGGTCATCATGGCATCTTCTCTGTCACTGTGCTACAACGTTTCCAATTGTATTTTTTCGCCCCAGAAACAACTATTAAAAAACGTCTTTATATTAATGTTTCTGTATCTGATCGGATGTGTTGTTGTCAACAATAGCCTACTCGGGAGCTATCTCCATTGCGCCTCTGTCTCACTGTCTCTCATTTGCGCTGCTCCACTTCAAAGGATTTTTACCATGACGGCGCAAGATGTAGGCCTATTCTCGACCCGCGGGAGATTTTACATCACTCGCGCACATCAGTGAGCCACTGTAAAAATCCGGTAGCCTAGACTCACGGACGTCCCGGGATGTTTGAATTTCCGTTTTCACAAATGTCTTGTCTGTTTTACAAGTCTGTTTTACACCATAGTAGCATAATGAACTCCAACTTCTAAGTTAATATTTCTTTTAAATTTCTTTTCCTCTGTAAAGGTCGTATAATAAATATTTCACGCACAAAACAATATTAACAATCATTTTCAAACGAAATGGAGAGCCCGTAGCCTTTGCCTTTATGCAGTGACGTCTTGGCCATGGGCCGTGATGTCATGGCCATGGGCGGAGTCGGCCCTCCGTCTTACAGGCCGCAGCGAGCTGTACTTGACAGGATTGGCTAGCCAGAGGTGGGGGTTGGTCTTAAGGCTCCGCGGGAAAAACTAGAAAATGGCGTTTCCCGCGAATTGCTCACTTGCAATGCACGATGCTTAAGATATTTCTACGACTTTATATCACATAATCTAATACCCATTTTCTACATAACAGAGCCAATAACTAAACGTGTTATACATCATAGGGTTATCCATGTAGGTCTACATCCCAACTACAGCTCGCTGCGGCCCGCGGGAAGGCGAGGCTTGACATCAAGCCCCGCCCACATCAGAGGACGAGTGCATTCTGGGAATGAAAATACGTCACCAAAACGTCACCTCCACTCAAACTAGGAAGTAGTTCAATTCCCGCTGTTATCGTTATCTCAACATTAGTATCGCAGGTTTTAACAGATGCACGTCTTTATATTGAAACAGTGCGACATTACTTACGTGTTGTTACATATGATAAGCTACGTTATTGTTTTTTTTTTTTACACGTAACTGAAGTGATAATAATAATAATAATAATCTTTATTTATATAGCACTTTTCAAAAGCAAAGTTACAAAGTGCTGTACAAAAAAGAAAAAGAAATAAAATTAAGATGTGTAGGTCATTCAGCAGAAGACCAGGTCTTTTAAAAGGAGAGAATGTTAATAAAACAATCAAAAGACAACTTATTTGAACTGAACATTAGTAATGGAAATAAATAAATAAAACAAATATGTTAATGTCTAAATAAAACTTAACTTAACTCTGAAATAAAACTTAACACTAAAATAAATCTTAACTCAGAAATGAATGGTAGGAGACGATGCTTCTGGATAATGTACCCAAGAGGAAGGATAAATAAAACTAGAGAATGCAATTTCAGAGAAATTACGAGTGCATTGAAAATGCAGTTGCTGTTTTTAGTGGATTTTTTAGATGACTGGAGGCATAATTGGATAACTGACAGTTGAAATGGTTGAACAGTTAATTAGATGAGAAGTTTGAACCACATGACAGTTAAGTTGACTAGCATGATAACAAGACTTAGCTTAGTTGAATAGCATCAAAAAACAAAATGTTGATTAGCATGTTAACCATGTTAGCTAGAATGCTAATAATGCTAGCATGATCATCAGAAGACATAGCTGAGTTGAATAGCATCAAAAAACAAAAATGCTAACTAGCATGCTAACCATGTTAGCTAGCATGCTTAATAATGCTAGCATGATGATCACAGGACTTAGCTGAGTTGAATAGCATCAAAAACTAAAAATGTTAATTAGCATGCTAGCCATGCTAGTTAGCATGTTAATAATGCTAGCATGATGATCACAGGACTTAGCTGAGTTGAATAGCATCAAAAACTAAAAATGTTAATTAGCATGCTAAGCCATGCTAGTTAGCATGTTAATAGTGTTAACATGATGACCACAAGACTTAACCGAGTTGAATAGCATCAAAAAATAAAAATGCTAATTAGCATGTTAGCCATGTTAGCTAGCATGCTAATAGTACTAGCATGATGACCACAACACTTAACTGAGTTGAATAGCACCAAAAAACGAAAATGCTAATTAGCATGCTAACTAAGCTAACATGCTTAATAATGCTAGCATGATCTACAAGACTTAGCTGAGTTGAATAGCATCAAAAAACAAAAATGCTAATTAGCATGCTTAACTAAGCTAACTAGCATGCTTAACTAGCCATCCCGCCATCGAGGACTTTTATTTTGAAATAGTTGTGGCCAGAGGAAACAGTTGATAGGAGTTATAGTTGATGACAGTTCACAGTTGAATTGATTGACAGGTGAATAGTTGAGCAGTTTAAATGCCCTATAGTTTAAAAAATGACAGTTGAAGCCATAGACTGTATGGGTTGAAGCAGGTCACCACTGATTGGTTATCACCGGGTGAAAATTTGCATATCCCCAAGATGATTGGCTAAGGCCCCACTATGACATCACCCACTCTAGCCTCACTCTAAACAGCTCAATGTTAAGTCAATGGGGAAAGTTTTAAAAGTTTAAAATAGTCATAGTTTTAAAAGTATAAAAGTTACAAAGTTGAAAATTACAAAGCAAACGAGTAAACAGTAAGACCTTCGCAACGCAGTTTGAATGAAGTTTCTACGTTGAGCGGTTAGAGCTGAATTAGTTGCGTTAAAGAATAATAATAATAACTAGAGAATGCAATTTCAGAGAAATTACGAGTGCATTGAAAATGCAGTTGCTGTTTTTAGTGGATTTTTTAGATGACTGGAGGCATTATTGGATAACTGACAGTTTAAATGGTTGAACAGTTAATTAGATGAGAAGTTTGAACCACATGACAGTTAAGTTCACTAGCATGATAACAAGACTTAGCTTAGTTGAATAACATCAAAAAACAAAAAATGCTAATAAACATGCTAACCATGTTAGCTAGAATGTTAATAGCTAGGATGATAATCAGAAGATATAGCTGAGTTGAATAGCATCAAAAAACAAAAATGCTAACTAGCATGCTAACCATGCTAGCTAGCATGCTAATAATGCTAGCATGATGACCACAAGACTTAACCGAGTTGAATAACATCAAAAAGTAAAAATGCTAATTAGCATGTTAGCCATGCTAGCTAGCATGCTTAATAGTACTAGCATGATGACCATAACACTTAACTGAGTTGAATAGCACCAAAAAACGAAAATGCTAATTAGCATGCTAACTAAGCTAACATGCTTAATAATGCTAGCATGATGATCACAAGACTTAGCTGAGTTGAATAGCATCAAAAAACAAAAATGCTAACTAACATGCTAACTAAGCTAACTAGCATGCTAACTAGCCATCCCGCCATCGAGGACTTTTATTTTGAAATAGTTGTGGCCAGAGGAAACAGTTGATAGGAGTTATAGTTGATGACAGTTCACAGTTGAATTGATTGACAGGTGAATAGTTGAGCAGTTTAAATGCCCTATAGTTTAAAAAATGACAGTTGAAGCCATAGACTGTATGGGTTGAAGCAGGTCACCACTGATTGGTTATCACCGGGTGAAAATTTGCATATCCCCAAGATGATTGGCTAAGGCCCCACTATGACATCACCCACTCTAGCCTCACTCTAAACAGCTCAATGTTAAGTCAATGGGGAAAGTTTTAAAAGTTTAAAATAGTCATAGTTTTAAAAGTATAAAAGTTACAAAGTTGAAAATTACAAAGCAAACGAGTAAACAGTAAGACCTTCGCAACGCAGTTTGAATGAAGTTTCTACGTTCAGCGGTTAGAGCTGAATTAGTTGCGTTAAAGAATAATAATAACTAGAGAATGTAATTCCAGAGAAATTACGAGTGCATTGAAAATGCAGTTGCTGTTTTTAGTTGATTTTTTTGCAAATCATTTCAGGAAATATAATTGCAACACATTTAGATGACTGGAGGCATAATTGGATAAGTGACAGTTGGAATGGTTGAACAGTTAATTAGTTGAGAAGTTTAAACCACATGACGGTTAAGTTGACTAGCATAAATTATCATATATGTTAATTAGCATCCTAACTGCTGACAAGCATGTTAAATATGCTACCATGATGATCACAAGACTTAGCTTAGTTGAATAGCATCAAAAAACAAAAATGCTAATTAGCATGTTAGCCATGCTAACTAGCATGTTAATAATGTTAGCATGATGATCAGAAGACTTAGCTGAGTTGAATAGCACCAAAAACCAAAAATGCTAATTAGCATGCTAACTAAGCTAACATGCTAATAATGCTAGCATGATGATCACAAGACTTAGCCGAGTTGAAAAGCATCAAAAACAGAAAATGCTAATTAGCATGCTAACTAAGCTAACATGCTAATAATGCTAGCACAATGATCACAAGACTTAGCTGAGTTGAATAGCATCAAAACCCAAAAATGCTAATTAGCATGCTAACTATGCTAACTAACATGCTAAGTAGCCACCCCCCCACTAAGGACTTTTATTTTGAAATAGTTGTGGCCAGAGGAAACAGTTGACAGGAGTCATAGTTGATGACAGTTCACAGTTGGAATGGTTGAACAGTTGAATAGTTTGAATAGTAAAATCATTTTCAATGAAATTAGTATGATGAGGACTTTTAATTTGAAACAGTTGCGGACAGGAACTGGCTGGGAGGAAGCATAGTTGATGACATCCGGAAGTTGAACTGAATCTGTAGTCTTAAGTGAGACGATTGTAGTCTTTGGAAGTGGTTGCTAAGCTGTTGTTAGGTACCTAAGATGATTGATGGGCCGTTGCTAGGGTAGGTGAAGTGGTTGCTAGGGTGGTTGCTAGGTAAATCAAGTCAGTTGCCATGGTGGTTGCTAAGTTGCAAGTGTGGAAGTGGTTGCTACGTGGTTGCTAGGCAGTTGCTAAGATATTTGAAGTAGTTGCTATGCAGTTGCTAGGTTGCTAATGTTAAGTCTATGGGAAATTTAAAAAAGTTTAAATCGTCATAGTTGAAAAAGTATAAAAGTTACAAAGAAGAAAAGACATAGCACAAATCCTCGAAATAGGACCTTAGTAATGTAATTTGAATGAAGTTTCTAAGTTGAGTCGTTGGAGATGAATTAGGGTGTTGAAGAATAATAATAATAACTAGAGAATGTAATTTCAGAGAAATTACGAGTGCATTGAAAATGCAGTTGCTGTTTTTAGTTGATTTTGTTAGAAATCATTTCAGTAAATATAATTGCAATACATTTAGATGACTGGAGGCATAATTGGATAAGTGACAGTTGGAATGGTTGAACAGTTAATTAGTTGAGAAGATTGAATCACATGACAGTTACGTTGACTAGCATAAATTATCATACATGTTAACTAGCATTCTAACTGCTGACTATCATGTTAAATATGTTACCATGATGATTACAAGACTTATCTTAGTTGAATAGCATCAAAAAACAAAAATGCTAATTAGCATGTTGACCATGTTAGCTAGAATGCTAATAATGTTAGCATGATGATCAGAGGACTTAGCTGAGTTGAATAGCATCAAAAAACAAAAATGCTAATTAGCATGCTTAACCATGCTAGCTAGCATGTTAATAATGTTATCCTGATGATCAGAAGACTTATCTGAGTTGAATTGCATGAAAAAACAAAAATGCTAATTAGCATGCTAGCTAAGCTAACATGCTAATAATGCTAGCATGATGATCACAAGACTTAGCTGAGTTCAATAGCATCAAAACCCAAAGATGCTAATTAACATGCTAACTATGTTAACTAGCATGCTAACTAGCCATCCCCCCACTGAGGACTTTTATTTTGAAATAGTTGTGGCCAGAGGATACAGTTGACAGGAGTCATAGTTGATGACAGTTCACATTTGGAATGGTTGAACAGTTGAATAGTTTGAATAGTAAAATCATTTTCCATCAAATTAGTATGATGAGGACTTTTAATTTGAAACAGTTGCGGACAGGAACCGGCTGGGAGGACGCATACTTGATGACATCCGGAAGTTGAACTGAATCTGTAGTCCAAAGTGAGAGGATTGTAGTCTGTGGAAGTGGTTGCTAAGCTGTTGTTAGGTACCTAAGATGATTGATAGGCTGTTGCTAGGGTAGGTGAAGTGGTTGCTAGGGTGGTTGCTAGGTAAATCAAGTCAGTTGCCATGGTGGTTGCTAAGTTGCAAGTATGGAAGTGGTTGCTATGTGGTTGCTAGGCAGTTGCTATGATATTTGAAGTAGTTGCTATGTTGTTGCTAGGCTGCTAATGTTAAGTCTATGGGAAATTTTTAAATCGTCATAGTTCAAAAAGTTTAAAAGTTACAAAGTAGAAAAGACATTGCAATCATTTCCAGAGTATGACGATCACGACGTAGTTTGAATGAAGTTTCTAAGTTGAGTCGTTAGAGCTGAATTACATAGTTGAAGAAGAAGAATAATAAGAAGAAATCGAAGAACAATAGAGTGCATTTTCAATGCACTCTAATAAGAAGAAGAAATCGAAGAACAATAGAGTGCATTTTCAATGCACTCTAATAAGAAGAAGAAAACGAAGAACAGTAGAGTGCATTTTCAATGCACTCTAATAATAATAAGAAGAAAACGAAGAACAGTAGAGTGCATTTTCAATGCACTCTAATAAAAGTGGTCCTAGAACTGACCCGAGGTACGTGTGGCGTTACAACAAAATAGTAGTCTATGATGGTCGGCTATATTGTAATAGGCCCATTTGTACTTAGCGACTCCAATTAAGTTTTTTTTTTTTAAATACACACACTTCAACAAATAACTATAATCATTCTTTTGATGCATGTCACCCTCATAACTTCCTAGACCTCAACACTGAGTAAAACGCATTTTAATAACACATTGCAGTAAAATCAAACATTACAATCAGTAAATCACACACACAAAGAATTTTTTTTTTTCAATGTGCACTTTTAATGGTAGGAATATCTCAATTGAATTTAATAAAGTAAATATTTCTAGTTTGAGACAAGGAGGTACACTGTAGGAGGAAGTGCATCTCTTATCTACCTCCCCTGTGTATACATCTCTCTCTCTCTCCCTGTCTGTACCCCTCTGCTGTCCTTGTTACTTGAGTGCCCCCCAGCATATTTAATGAACTAAATGCCTTATCAAAACTAAACATAAACATAAGAGACGAGGCAAAACTTGCAGCCCAACATGCCACAACCTGAGCGAAGGCTGCGGAGGCTGCAGGGCAGAGCCAGTGGTGGAGAGCGAAGGCTGCGGAGGCTGCAGGGCAGAGCCAGTGGTGGAGAGCGAAGGCTGCGGAGGCTGCAGGGCAGAGCCAGTGCTGGAGAGATGAGCACCTAAATGTTGCTCAAAGTGATCTCTTCTAATTATCGTTGCATTACAATGAACACAATGAAAATGCGCTGATTTCCTACATGCTTTGCCGCATTTGCAGATGAAGACTCCTGAAAAAAAAAAAAAATACAGAAGTAGGTATTAATCATAGACACTATCTAAGCATACATGCACGTGATAATCCAATAGTTTAAGCATATTTTTATGCATACATCACTTGACCATAGGGGGTGGGTGGGTGGGGGGTTAATTAATCCCAGCCAAAAAAAAAAAAAAAATGAAGGGCATTGTCCATCCCATTAAACCCTACCTTTATGCTGCACAGCAAGCTTGAAGTGATTGTTCAAGTGCAGATGCATTTGATGCAAAAGTTGGCAGCTATACATGCAGCAGGGGCATTTATAAGAACCACTCTGCCAGAATGATCCTGGGTCTGGGGGGCCATCAAAATGTGTAGGATGCTGAGGAATACAAATACAGTTAGACCCTATGACACCAAATTTCTTTTTTTACCAATCCAATAGTAGTAGCACTCATTTCACTTTTTCCCCTCTAATGTGAACATTACGCTTTAAGTCTTTGATGTGACTATTACTCCAACATTATCAAACCCTTTATATCATCACCTTTTGGCGTCTTCATAATTAAAAACGCTAAAATATAAATATCAGTGCTTTGCTACAGATAAAGCATTGAGAAACACCGACCGTCTAAGTTAGCACAGGTCATTATGACCTCCACCGTAGCACTAGCTGCTACACAAAATAGATGGCCATTACAGTAACATTGGGTCATGTTTTTAACTCTCAGTTTTCGCTGAGGGGAAGCTGGAGTTTAAGACACCAAAGCGACCAGCCTATATTTAAAAAAAACATCATTTTCGATTTTGTAATACACATACTAATGGGTAAGAGAGGGATAAGAAGATAAATTATTATTAACATTCATGAGCCTGTCTAGCTTTTAACAAGACCAGAGAAAGCTAGCAGCTAGATGCTAACACCACGGAACATCGCCATCAGTCAAATAATCCGAGACTACTAATTTTTAATTTACTTCAATTCTATATGACATAATTGCAACGTTTTTCTTCGATTAAACATATCCGTGCATGATACTTACCGCCATCGAAAACGTAGTCTTAACTAAACTACTAATTAATTATGCTGGGGAAATCAATGCCGTTCCGTTTCTACTTCGCCGTTCGCGGGCTTTTCCTTCTTCTTCCCAGAATGCACTCGTGCTTGATGTGGGCGCGGCCAGAGTGGTAGGGGCGCGGCTTGATGTCAAGCCTCGCCTTCCGAACATGATCATGCGCAGGGTCGCAAAGCACCAGCGCTGAATAAATTAAGCGTCTTTTTCGACCTAATGCATTGTGCAAGTCAAATTTCGTGTGAAATACACAGGGTGAATATTGAAAACTAGGTAAAGCGACATGTTCATACAGTAAACTTCGTTTAAGTTTAAGTCGTTACACGTAACTTAGGCCTATAACTTATAACTATACTACGACTGAAGTAACGTTACCATGTTCTATCGAGTCATAATAACATCCGTTTTATCCCACAAATACAAATGGTGATGTGGATGCGTTTGGCAAGTGAGTTGTCAACGCAAACTGCATGTGCAAAAACTGCTGCTCACTAGCTTTAGCACATGGCGTGTTGCGCTTTAATCTTTTGGTGGACAACACCATTGGCATGTTGAGAAATAGTTATTCTCACTTATTACGTGTAACCACAAACACCTCGAATAAAAAGTCACTTACATTAAAAAGTCCATCAAAGTCTTTCGCTGATGCCTTTTGGTCAAAGCCTTGACTGATGTAGTCACGTCGGCTACGTCAGGAAGTGGGCAGAGCTATCAAAGGGTTCTTCAATCTTCAGTCTTTCAGAAGTCAAACAAGTGAAAGTGTCTGGTGCCGCGCAGTTCAGAGTGCTCTGTTTTGGGGTTCAGAATTGTTTTGTTATTGCTTTACAGTATGGCTAGCTGTTTGTAATATTTTTTCGTTTTCCTGCTTTATTTTTTTCTTTTTGAATATTTTGTAAATGGGTGGTGATTCCAAAAACCATTGACTAGTCACGTTGAATAACTGTAGGCCTAATGATAGCCTATTAAATAAAAAATACTGTGATAATTCTGCTTTTGTTTATATTTCATTCCAGTTTCTGTCAGAAATTAATTTATGGAACCGAGAATGAAAAAGAAATCGATTATCAGAAAAATAAAATATATTTCACATATTTGATCTTGTCATTCAAACTTACCTCTTTGGTGTCCATGGTTCCAGGATATTTGATCATTTAAATCCAGTCCATTAGTCCAGAATGTGTGGTAGTTTTTAGCCTAACAGACTGCTTTGGCTCTCATTTGAGTAACTTAATTATAAAATATATCTTTGATTCACTGATTTCTTTGGTGTCGGTCTCTGACAGTCTTAACCTATTTTACCGTATAAAGGCGCACCTCTGAGGTAATGGATCTCTCTCAGATCTGAGCCTGGATTAAAAGAAAGACTGATACCTCTTGAGTGAACAATGTTGTTTTGTAGAAATTAAAAGCAAAATAAAACCCATCGAGTTGAAATACATGTATACTATCTTGGAAGACTTGATGGGGTTGATGTTGGAACTCCAGTATATTGAATGCAGTTTTGTTGCATGTGTTGTCTGGAAATATTTAAATCCTTTCCTGAAAATGTC
>JAODXP020000019.1:10185810-10230810 GCA_027497455.2 Sardinella longiceps
CAAATGAATATGTCCATCAATGCATGTAGGACAAACTAATATGGCATAGACTACAGGCTAATGTATATTTCATAGTTCAGTCTTTTGGAGAATATGTTGCCTAGAAATTTGCTGGATCAGACTATAGCCTACCTAACTTCAGATTTAAGACTATTTTTCCTGCTCAACTTGAAGCATAGTTCGTCATCAGTTACAACAAGAAAAAAATGCTCTCAGTGGATGCAGGCAGAGCTGGAGAATTTACTGAGAAATTTCACATGTACTTAAAGTGGACTTTCTCGTGGACCGTTTATCATAGCAATTAGTGACTAGTACCATTGGAAAGCTTGGGGCCTACTGAATCCGATGGTGTCCGGAGATCGCGTATCTGACGTTAACTCCGCGAGTAATATAACCGCTAAGAATGGATGTAATTTACATACAATGAAAATAATCTGCCCAGCGTTAGGGGGGCTTGGGGAAATTTAGGGAGGCTTGAGCCCCCCAAAATGGACCTAACAACGTCCATGAATACTACAAAATTATAATATTACCACTGCTTTTGCTGTCACCTTGGACTAGCCAGCACAACATGAATTTGTGTTATATTTAGCAGTAGCGCTTTAAATCTCAGAGCTTCCGATACACCTTGATGCTCATTGGTGAACACCTGACACACCCATCAAACGAGAGTGAACTACCTCAGAAGCATGTTGCGCACCGGTGTGGAGCGTAACGGGCAAACTTATCATTCAATTAGGCTAACGATATGCACCGGTGCGTAACAATGTGCTGTTGAACGAACCCCTGATGATCAACGATAGACGAGTTATTTCAGGAGCCAGAAATCCTTGAATCTAACTGGACAAACGGCTTGTCCATCAATTTAATTGACGTACACTTCAGCCAATCACATCGAAACCAACCGATGACGCTGGTTACGTTTGTTGGATTGGTTGGATTCAAAACAGTTGCTTCTTCGCTACGTCACATCCTCTACAGCAGCCAGCAGTCCTGATTGGTTCGGTTAGAGAGTATTGAGCTTGAAACCGCTCTGAATGGCTTCAACATCAGATCGTTGCGCAGAAGTGCCTTAAAGTTAAGTAGCGCATCATCTGACGTGAGTGAGGTAAGGAGGGCCCTTGAATTCTGGATTGATTCTGGAGTTTTATTTTCCTTTAAATATTAATATAATTTATGAATTATGGGGTCCCGTGGCCAGTAATGAAAAAAAAAAAAAAATCGAGCAAAAATATAAGGCACAGTAAGCAAAACCTAATAATGTATGCATTTCGAAGTTTCACTGCCCCTTGATTTCTCTTCCAGGATTGCAGTATTAGTCATCCTCTACTTCTCGTTATGCCACACATTTCACCCACTCACCACTGACTATCTGCCGACAAAACAGTGTGCATTATTGTGCTATATAAGCACTCAGTTTAGTTTGACTGCTTGGTTGTTGCATGCAGCACAACAGAATTTTGTTGTACTGAACAGGACATCTTATTTTGTTGGTTCAACAAGTATGGGAAGAACATTATCTGTGTGGTCTTATTACATTTTCAGCATGTCTTTAGTCGTTCAACTTGCAAACAGCCATGCAGGTGAGTAAATATTTATCTACAATTACACTGAAATAGATAACACTTACAGATATTTCATTAAATACTTTTAACATTGCCAGTAGCAAGTATGTTAAACATTTGCAACTCACTATAATGCTCACAATGACAATAATTTGGGTTTGGGAAAACTTTGTTATGGGCATCATTTATGGATTTTGTAACGTGACCAAGCTTTTCAGAGTTCTTGAAAAGTCAGCTCAGCATATGGGCTAGTCCTATGCGCTTATTTTGCTCTCATTAAGCCAATGATCACGAGTGTCACCATTCAATCTGCAGGCTCAGCTTCCCAACAAACTTCACGCTTCTCTTCTTATGAGGTGACTGTACCAAAACGCACAACAAGGCTGAGGAGAGACTTGGATAACCAGGACAGTGGCGAGGTAAAATGCAGATTGTTGATGCATTTGAGTGAGCACAAGTTAGACAATGGATCAGGTTCTTCTGATGTAATTCTAGTCACGTGTGTGCCATTAAAACTGAGCTGGGCCCTTTTTGTCTGCCCTATAGGTATCCTACACCATCCAAGCCCAGGGCAAGGAGCATGTTGTTGTTCTAGAGAGAAACAAGTAAGTATCTCTGTTAGTGCCATTGATAAGCTTCAGCATTCTGCCATTCACATCACAGCTTTCTCTGATGATCAATGCAAGTCAAATTAGTGATTACGTTTGTTACTGTATCTCTGCACAGTTTATATACAAGATAAGTGTGGACATGTTTATAGCACAGCAAAAAATTGTCTTGAATTTCTTCCTGCCATCATGTAATTTTGGATGTATTCTTTAACAATACTATGTTAACACTCGGCTTTTGAGGCAAAGCAAGTGTGAAAAATAATAATAATAATAATTAAACAGAAATTCCTGTTGAACTAACATTTTAGCTATGACTATTACGCTTTAGTTTGGTTTTATTTTTTAACAGGGACAATGTACAAAAAACAATTAGCCTTGTATAAAACAAGAGATGTATTGATGCAAAGTCATGCTAATCTCCACCTGTTGTCACTTGGTATACGAGGAACTATGTCTTCATCACATCAGCAGCTCCCACGCAAGCTTTTGTCACCAGACATGATTCCGATAAAGATTGTGAAATGTTAGTGCCAGTCATGCCAACCTGCAGAAATTCATTTTTAGGGAAATAATAAACATACACTATCATATTCTATTCCACACCATTCTATTCAATTATGCTCCATCATAAGGTGTATGCTTTTAAATCCATGACATACTAGTCCTTCACCTCTTTGTCCATGACATAGTCCTTAACATTTAATGGGCTCATCATCACATTGCCCCATAGGCAAAACACGTTGCAATGCTAAGTGAACTGTTTCAGCTGTCTTTAGAACAAGCAAAATGTCTACATATTTCATTTTCTACATTAAGTGAAATGTGTTTTCTATTTCAAAGTGATTTGATGATGATGAGAGAGAGATTGTCTGTTCAGGTATACATCTGCATTAGTATTAGCCTACACAGGACATGCTTACAAACACTCTTTGCCACTATACACAGGGACTCCTGGAGCTTAGGGATCTCTAAGTTTTGTTTACGTTCTATTTATGCAAACTTATGCGTGATGATAAAAGAAGATTTCTTAAGAGTGTTTGCAATTTTCTATTGACCTGAAACCAGCACCTGAAGCAAAGCTGTTCAAACATGAGGGTAACTGAGCACTGAGATATTCTGTGAAATGGGTCATATATTTTGTAAAACATGTCTCAGCATCTCACTCTCTCTGCAGGTTTGTTCATACACCCTGCTCTGAATGTGTTAATGAATGTAAACACTAATATTTGAATGCAGTGAAATCATATCTGCATGTGTTTTGTTCATAGGCTCCTGCTTCCTAAGGATTTCACTGTTTACACCTATGGCAAAGATGACTCACTCATCACTCAAAGACCAGACATGGAGGTAAGAATCATATACTTGCATATGCATACATAAATACATACATACAGTACATTCATAATTATATAATTACATACCTACATGCATACAATTGATTTGTTTTTATTTTTCCTGCACAGCGTGCTATTTTAACACCAATTGCACAATGCTGTTGTGGGTCATCCATTGACACATCACGAAAATGGGAACTAACACTAAACCACTGTGTGGGCTTGATGGTGACAAATACACACGGGCAGGAGTGTCGGGAAGGGAAGATAGTGTGAGCACATCAGTCCAAAATTCTGTCAGCTTACAGACAGAGTGAGACATCAGAGTCTAAAATTCTGTCAGCTCACAGACAGTGAGCACATCAGTCCAAAATTTTGTCAGCCTACAGACAGTGTGAGCACATCAGAGTCTAAAATTCTGTCGGCTTGATACCACATTAGTGTCTGTCAAGTTCTGTCAGCTTATCACCGTTCTGAAAATCAATCAGTTATCCTAACAATCGTGTGGCACTCAATGGTGTTTTTTGCCCCCAACGACACCTTCCAGGCAGCACAGCCTAAAAGGCACTATCTTTACCCTATTCCTAACCCTAACCCCCTCAACCCTCATCCTAACCCTTAACTGATTGGAGTAGTGCCTTGAAGACAGAGCTGTCTGGAAGGCACCGTTGAGGGCAAAAAATACCAAAGACCAAGTTTGTCAGGCAAACCCAATCAAACAAACATGTTCACATTCCTCTGCAGATAATGTAGAGGAATGATGCAGTACTTTTAAGTAGGCTTTATTATTTGGGCTTTTGCCCCTATAGAACTTGGGAAAAACAACCTCTGAAAATAACGGCAATTTTCAGTCAGTTTTCTGTGACATCAGGTTGCCAAGCTCTGTTCTATTAGGACTGTACAGAGTGACAGGAAATAAGTGGGAGAGAGACAGATTGAGAAATGACCTTGAGTCAGACACTACCCCAGGGCCTCACTAACTAAGTATTATGTTATGGACGCAGTGAGCTCCTTGGGTATGCATGTGAAATAATGCTGTAAATTGACACTTATTTTCCTTTTATTTATTCACCCCTCTCTTACTCCTATGCAGAATCACTGCTACTACAGAGGCTATGTGGAGGACATTGAGTTTTCATCTGCATCTGTTAGCCTGTGCTCTGGGCTTCGGTAATATTCCTCTATCCAGTTTCTATTCTACATGATATGTAGTGTCTTTCATCTCTTTGTGTTAGTATATCTGCTTATTATAAATACTTATTCTGTAAAAGCTGACTTATAAATCACATAGGTTTCTTAATGTTGCTCATCAACAAGAGGATACATAAATATACTGTATATGCATAAAGTGCAGTGGCAATAAAGTGGAATCTACTCTAGTCTAATCTCATTTAATGTTTCATTGTCAGTGGGTTTGTGAATGTAGGGAACACTACATTTGGGATTGAACCTCTGGAGGGCTCCTCTGACTTTGAGCACATAGTGTACCGCATGGAGGATGAGAAGACAGAACCTCTAACCTGTGGAACCCCCCACACCCATCATCATGACAACAGTGATATCTCCTCCAGCACCCAGGACATTGGTCACTTTCACAGTGGTGTTTCTGGGAACCCTATCGGCCATTTACACAGAGTAAGTGTCTCTTTTTGAGTGTTTGAATTAGTGCTGTCAAACGATTAAAAAAATTAATCTGATTAATCACAAAATTTTGCAATAATTAATCTTGATTAATCACTGTTAATCGCAACTCATTTCCTCCAGTAAGAATTTGGATGCTAGGGTTTGTTGGATCCTTATTTTGTCCTGTAAAGGCCCTAATACTAAAGAGTTGCCTTTTTCTTCTCAAATGGGGCAATTCACATCTGTCCCCTACCCCCAAGGATTGTTGTTGGACAGTCAGGAGCTAGGCCATAATCTTTGTATAGTTTGACTTGATAGCCGAACCATTTTCTATCTGAAATTTAACATAATACATGCCATGAAAGTGGAACCATATCCATCAGGATTAATCTAAGTTACTTTTTTTAATCTGAGTTACATTTTTTGGATTAATCACGTGATTGATCAGTTAATTTTGCCAGCACTTTGGTCTGTAGCAGCCTTTTAGGATTAGGGTGAAGATAGTGCCTTGCAAGCAGTGCTGCCTGGAAGCTGCCATTGAGGGCAAAAAATACCATAAAGAATGTTTTTTTATTTTCAACAGAGAAGGCGAGGTGTGATGGCACAAACACACTATGTGGAGCTGATGATAGTGGTGGATTACAAAAGCGTGAGTAGCTTCAGTGCACCAACCCTTGAGTCCAGTGATTATATTAAATGATTCATTATGAAAGTGTAAAATGGGAAGTGAGATGTGATATGGAATCAGTGTGAGGTGGTTGTGTCAGACTGGTTCTTCATCTTTTCTTCCTTCCTCTACTGTTCCTTTCCTCTCCCAGTATCTAGTCGGGGGGAATGAAACAATGGTTCAGCAGCATATGATCAATGTTGCTAATCGCCTGGACAGTGTAAGTAGTGAATTGACATCTTGTTTATCTGTTGAACTTTGTATTACCTCCACCAAGGTTTTCGGTCGCGTTGGTCTGTCTGTCTGTCTGTCTGTTTGTTTGTCTTTTTGTCTTTGTCAGCAGGATAACTCAAAAAGTACTGCACGGATTTGGATGACGCTCTAGTAGTCCTACTTTACATTAGTACTACTACATCTTCCTGTCATCATGACCATTTCATATGTCATTCCTCAAACATTCTCCCACCTCTTCACTCTTCTTCTCTTTCACTATCATTCTTTCTTCTCTGAATCGTTGCCCATCTCTTGTTCATCATAGTGTCTCCATCCTTTTCTCTGTCTCCCTCAGATGTATGAGCCACTGAACATCCGTGTGGTGTTGGTAGGGGTGGAGATCTGGACAGAAAGGAACTTCATTGATATAGACAACAATGCTGGGGGCGTGCTATCCCGCTTCAAGAAGTGGAGACGGGAGAATCTGATGCCCCGTCATCAACATGATGCTGCTCACTTTGTTGTGTATGTTTCTCTGTGTGTGTGAGTGTGAGTGTATGTGTGTGCCTGTACAATATTAGTTAATCCAATATAATATGTGACACAATTCAATGTAAACAGTATGTAGTACAGTTTATGATTTACATCAGGGGGGTATTTCAAGTAGGTGTTTAAATGGTAAACCTGAGTTAGTTAACCAGAGGAAGATGTAAACCTGCTAATAGAGGAAGCTTTGTTTTAAAGTCAAGAGAATCAGAAGTCAAGGCTTTTCTATTACGATGCTTACCACTACTGCAAGCTGCAACTTACCCAGGCTTGTCACTTAACTGTCTTCTTGATACTGTATAACCCCCAGGTTTATTACCTCTGCCAAGGAGGTTATGTTTTCGCCGGCGTGTGTGCATGTGTCTGACTGTCTGTCTGTGTGCCTGTCTGTGTACAACATAACTTGAAAAGTACTGCATGGATTTGGGTGAAATTTTCGGACAATGTGTGTATTGGGACGAGTAAGAACTGGTTCAATTTTGGTGGCGATCGGTGATCCAGAACACCATCTGTGACCACATTGTTTTGGCGGAGGTCTGCGCTCTCTGAGCGCTTTAGTGTTGCTCTTTATTTTCGATGTTCTCTTTTCTGTGTTCTTAATTAACATTTAATCTAATCTAATTAACATCTAATTAACATCTAATTAACTGCTAATTGACATTTGCCTGTTTTCTCCTCTCCAGGAGGCAACATTTTGGAAGTATAGCTGGAATGGCCTTTATGCCTGCCATCTGTGGGACTGGAAGTGTTGGAATAAACATTGTAATTAAGTAGCCTCTTTACATAAACCAACAGTATACAACACAACACACCTCATTTAACCTATCAATTAACCTAGCGTATATTTTTATCTGTCTGTGCCGTGTCTGTGAAAACAACCAATCAGAAAATGTGCTCAGCATAGCGTTGCTCACTCAACAGTTTATTTTTGATCACTCCACAGCAAGGAAGTGTGGGCTACCTCTCAAGCATCATGGCCCATGAACTGGGCCACAACCTGGGTATGGATCATGATCGTGCAGGGTGCTACTGCCCAGCCAGACACTGTGCCATGGGCGCCAAGGGAAACTGTGGAAAATCATGTCCTGAGATGTGAGTGATTTTGTCATAACATTTCTGACTCTTAAAGCTATTATCCGTTTCGCTATCTCAGTCTACGTTGGATGAAATCCGGTCATTGAGGTGGCTATCAATAGCGCTTAGCACTATAGCAGGGCTACGTGTTGATCCACTCCAGATAATTCCATTAATGTGTGTGTATGGGGAGAATTGAATACAGTCATTTGTACATGGGAGAAAAACAATCAAATAAAAATTAATAATAATTCAAAGGATCTTAACTTTCTCAGCAGCCAACTTATTCCGCCTCTTCAACACTTTCTAGAATAATTGATTAGGGTTTATCCACAAGCTTACTAAATAAACAATTAATGTTGGTGATGCCCTTTCATGCTCCCCCTCTCTACCTTGGCCAACTTGTCCTTGTCCAATGCTTCTCTCTCTTTCTCTCTTCTGTAGGGGTTTTAGCAGCTGCAGTGCTGATGATTTTGAGAGGTTGATGCTGCGGCTGGGCCACAAGAACTGTCTGCACAACTTGCCACATCCCGACAAGACCTTCCGCAAGCCTTACTGCGGCAACAAGCTACTGGACGCAGGGGAGGAATGTGACTGTGGCTCTGCGGAGGTGTGTGTGTGTTTGTATTTGTGTGTGTGTGTGTGTGTGTGTGTGTGTGTGTGTGTGTGTGTGTGTGTGTGTGTGTGTGTTAGTGTACCATTATTTAACATGTTGAATATTAATTCTCCTATTAACTTGAACAATTGCCTCTCCCCCTCAGGAGTGCAAGAAGGACCCGTGCTGTGAGCCAAACACCTGTAAGCTGAAGTCCTGGGCTCAGTGTGCCTATGGGGAATGCTGCAGGAACTGTAAAGTAAGTTAGGATCTTTCATTGGCTAAAAACGATGGACTGTATTTGGGTAACACTTTATTTGAAGTTACCTTCATAAGAGTGACATGACACTTCCATAACTATGACATGACAGTATCATAAATTTGTCATAAACATTATAAACTTGTCATAAATGTTTATGACTTGATCATGACATCTTGACATGTGACATTGGAAGTGACATTACCAGAGTTTGTCTTAGTCATGACAAGTTTAAAGTAAAATTTTAAGTAAAATTTGTTTGTAATGTCTTTATAATGCCAACTTGTCATTAATCAGGATGAAATTAAATGTGGATTTCTTTGTCTTGACACCTTGACAGATTTTTTGTTTGTGGCATGCATGTTATGGCATCATGAAGGATAGATTGGCTGTCATGACACCATTATGACAGTGTAACATACCCAGTCAAAGTCAAGTTGTCATGAAAAAAAAGAATTACACACAATGATAGAAGTCGTAAACATTTATGACAAGTTTTGTTTATGTTAAATTCATGACACCGTCATGTCATAGTTATGACAGTGTCATGCCAATTGAGTATTACCGTTTAGGCACATTATTAATAAATCCATCTTCCAGTTGCTGCCAGCAGGGTTTGAATGCAGCAGCAGGACAGATGAGTGTGACCTTCCTGAGTATTGCAACGGCTCGTCTCCCGACTGCCCGACTGATGTCTATGTGCAGAACGGACATCCCTGCAGGAACAACCAGTCATATTGTTACAATGGCAAATGTCAACACCATGATGACCAGTGCCAGTCCTTGTTTGGCTCCAGTGAGTTACAGTTTCTCTAATATTCATTGCATAGTATTTTTTTTTTATTCATTACTTAATTAAGTCTTGTTGGTGACTGAATACCTAATTGGAAAACATGCACACACACACACACACACACACACACACACACACACACACACACACACACACACACACACACACACTTATATTATGGCTCCAGAAATACTGACCAAAAAAGTCTTCTTTAACAGAGGCAAAGTCGGCTGCAGATGTGTGCTACGAGTTTGTGAACTCCCATGGGGACAGACATGGAAACTGCGGTGGCACCCGGAAGTGCAGTCCCAGGTTAGCACTTATCCCATTAGCACTGTAACAATTGTTACCTCCGCCAAGGAGGTTATGTTTTCGGTTGCGTTGGTTTGTCTGTCTGTCTGTCTGTCTGTCTGTCTGTTTGTTTGTTTGTCTGTCAGCAGGATAACTCAAAAAGTACTGCACAGATTTGGATGAAATTTTCGGGCAATGTGTATATTGGGACAAGCAAGAACTGATTTGATTTTGGTGGCGATCAGTGGTCCACAACATGATCTGGAATTTATATTGTGTATTTGACCACATTGCCTTGGCGGAGGTCTGCGCTTTTCTAGTTTAAATGTGCATTTACTGTATATGTACATTTCATTTGCCCATTTGTGCATTCCCCCCCTGCAGTAATGCCAAGTGTGGGAAGCTGCAGTGTGACAATGTGAACTCAGGCACCATTTTCCATACCAAGCCCTCCATAATCTCCAGCACTGTCCGTGGGAACCAGTGCTGGGGGGTGGACTTCATGATGGGGCCAGATGTCATGGATCCAGGGATGGTGAACGATGGGACAAAGTGTGGAGAGGGCAAGGTGAGTTGTTCAGGCAGGGAAAAACACACACATAAACAGACACACATACAAGACATACACTGAGACATTAGTAATATACCACTGACACCAAACACATATCTCAGACATCATCTAAAATATATGCATAGGACTCCACACACTGTCAGATAACACCATAGAGCTAATGTCAACAAACACATACTGTACATAATACAAAATACACACATACAGATGTCAGAGTAGGAAAAAAAAAAAAAATAGATGCCATTGGCAATTTGCAACCAAGTACGTATAGTTTGCTTGCGTTGTGAATAGCGGAATTCTTCTGTGCTCTGATTGGTGGTAGCGCTATCCTTTTGTGTGCAGAGGGATTTGAAAGACAACCCTCACCATCCCGCACCAAACCTGCCAATGGAGTTTCCCCAAACCCAACATAAACAAACCCACTTGATGTGGGTCTTTACACAAAGTATTGAAATTTCTCAGGCTTTGCTAATTACTTTTCTGTGTTTGATTTTAGGTGTGTTTGACAAATGAATGCAAGGATGTCTCAGTGCTCGAATATGACTGTGACAAGAACAATAAATGCCATGGTCACGGGGTAAGATTTTACCACATTTTTTTAACACTTCCCTCAGTGGTCATGCAACTTGCTGCATCTCTTTAACCAAATCCCAATCCTATCCCCTAAACCTTTTTAGGATTCAACCCATGTCTCAATTCTTTCTGTTCTTTTTAGGATTCAACCCATGTCTCAATGGTTCAGTATTGTGTTGGTTCAGTGGTTCAGTGTTTCTCAGAACTTTTTGCCTTATTCATAGTATCTTTCCACTCTGGGTTTAGTGAAATAAAGAGGAAAAGGAGTAAGATTCAAGATTCAAGATATCTTTATTACTTCTCATCATAGGTTTTAAGCCTATAAAAGAGTAAAAATTATTGTGTTTTGTCTCCTCAAAAAGATAAATAAATGAAAGGTGTGTGTGTGTGTGTGTGTGTGTGTGTGTGTGTGTGTGTGTGTGTGTGTGTGAGAGAGAGAGAGAGAGAGAGAGAGAGAGAGAGAGAGAGAGAGAGTATGCGATGAAAGCAAGAAAATGAAAATTAAACTAGTTTGCATAATGTTGTACTTGCAGGTGTGTAACAGCAATAAGAACTGTCACTGTGACTACGGATGGGCCCCTCCATTCTGCAAGGATAAGGGTTATGGGGGCAGTGCAGACAGCGGCCCTACATGGAACGGTAATCTCAGCGTCAGAGGCTTCTTGGCATTCTTCACATGTTTAATGACTTAGGAAAAAGATATTCACTTTGGATTGCCTGATGGCTTAAATTCACTTAAATGTGCAAGGGATGGAGGGAACTCCAAACAGAACTGTCCAAAAGGGACTTATTTTCCTAACGTGACTTGCAGACAGACAGCCTATTATTTTTATATGGCTATTGAACAATTAAAAGAACTCCACACAATTTGTCCTTTTACAGTAACGTGACACCATTGTGTGGCTTCCTCGAATTGAACTTGAAACAAACATTCTTTAGAATGCTGCTCAGTGGAGTGATATGAAGACAGGCATGACAGCAGCCATGTTTGCAGTCATTAGAGTAGATTCATTGGACCTCCTGACCTCCTAAAGTGCAACTTCTCTGCGGTATTCTGATGAGCCGTGTTGATGTGGCATAAAATGTAGATAAAGTGAGAGCAAAGTTTTTATTATCAATCATTCATTTTAAACCTCTCTCTCACTCTTTCACTGTCTTACCCCTTTAGAAAAGGACACGTCCACCAGGGATGGGTTGCTGATTTATCTGTTTCTAGTTCTACCTCTGCTTCTGCTGGGTATCACCATCTTCCTCTGTCGGGACCAGCTGCTGCAGCAACTCTGTAGAGGAACTGAATCTGGACCACAGACCAACAACAAGCAAACACCAGCATGTCAGACTGTAAATAGAGTGAGTCAAAACCCCTACTGTAGGCTATACACACACACACACACACACACACACACACACACACACACACACACACACACACACACACACACACACACACACACGGTGCTTGTGGTTGTGTATGATGAATGTAATTTATTTAGTTTTCTTGTTGATTAGTTCTAATCATCACTCAGCATTTTTGTGTATTATTTACACTCTTCCTCCGCACAGGTTGTTGTTCAGCCTTCAGCCCCAGCCACTGTGCCTTCTAATCAACTATGAGCCCCTCAATCAATAGTCAGGTAAGGATGATAGTAGGGCATCTATCAAAGGTGTTGTGTCATATTTTGTTTGTTTGTAGAGAGTATCCAAAATACCTTAGAAATAACAAAATATGTAGAAATATGAGTTTTGACATAATGTCAAAAGCACTTTAGCACACAAACCAACTTGTGCAAGCCGAGCTCTCTGGTATTGCCACATTGTACCACATCACATTCACGTTATGGTAGAGTATGTGGCCTGAAAGTGGAGCAAATATCAAAGATTAATTTCAGATGGTTTAATTTGAAATATACATTATTGGACATGACATGTTTTTGTTTTTTATACTGGTATTGGTAAATGCTCAATTCTAATAATCTGGTTTTATGTTACAATTCATTACAGTCTCTCTCTTTTTTTTTTTCTTTCTCCCCTCAGACCCCAGACTGTAATGACACACGCCAGACCTCAGCAACTTCCTCCTCCTGTTCTTGTATAGCTAAAGATACTGCTGGCCATTATTCTGTTTGGCTATTATCACAAACAGTATTCCGATATATTGCTGTATAAGCAGTTTGCTTAAAGGGGCCCTATCATAAATAAATTCTTCACTAACATGAATAAACTCTATTACACAATTAAAATTAAGTTACTGAAAGTAAAAATGGGTGTAATAGGGCCCCTTTAACAATGCTGTAAAGATTTTTATTTTGATGCTGGACATCGAGATTTACTTAATATTATTGGTTGGAACACAGATAATGAGAAATCTACAATTAACACTATCTTAGGTTTTCTTACTATAAACATGTAAGCTGTGCATTGCCAGCATCTGTAACAGTACCTTGGTTAGAGGAGTGAGCAACATTGTGGGTAGTCGGTTGTCCCCACTTATGAAGTAATTTTATGACATCCATATCTGGCTTCAGCCAATTTGATGCAAACTGATGGTTTGTCAAGCCAAGTTCAATGCATTTCTTTGAAATAAACCAAGAGATCACCAAAGCCTTCTGATGAGATGTTCCCTCTGCAGGCTGGAAATGGTAGGAACAGTAGGACCACCAGGTTACTCTACAAAATGCCAACCACTAACATGGAAAAATAAGGAAGCCAGAGATTTTGTTTATTTGTTTTTACTTGTGTTAAATTAATGATTTAGCTCTTTGACATTAAAGTGATTTATCAAAAAAAAAAAGGTTCCATTTTCCTGACATTACATGCACTATGCTCACATCAGCTAGAAAATGGCTAGGCTATCAAGTCAGACTAGACAAATGCTATGGACTCACTCCTGAATGTCCAACAACAGTATACTATATTTTACCAGGTTGCCATAGCAATTAATTCAATGGGTTACCTAATGCCATTGGATATTATGTAAGTGCTCCATGTGAGGTAGAAAGATTTTGATTTCACACCAAAAAGTAGTTTGCAAAGTACTATTGCAGTATAGGATTGCTTCTGGAAAGGTTGAATGTACTTTCATGATGAATATTGTCTATTATAGCACGGTATCAATCACAGTGTTTTGCCATTTTGATGTTTCACACAAATCGTCATGATGGAAGTCCTTTGATGTTTCACACAAATCGTCTTGATGGAAGTCCTTTAAAAAAAAAAAGAAATGTCCTGACCCCTTCCTCTGTTTGAGGATTTCATTTTCTAGGGACACTTCAATCACAGTTTGGCCCAATCACAGCCCTCAAATTTAACAATTAGTAGCTCATTTATAGAGAATGTACTTAATTTAAAAAAAAATCTCAACATCTATAAAGTTTAAAACTCATGAAATGAAAAAGTAGGCCTAATAGTAATTAGTAAGTTTTAATATTATGTTTATTTATTCATATATATCATTGAGCAGTTGACATTTACAGTGTCCTCTTCCTTCCTTTTGATATATTTTTTTTAAAATGTGTGTAACGGATGCGAACTAGCTCAGGCTATCTGGCAGCAGTATGTGTAAATCTTCATATCTGCTAACCTGTGGCATATTGTACCTGTAGCAAAGTTTGGCAACTGAGATGCAAACCCCCTGTTTTGGCTGGTTTACAAGACAATGATCTGTTTCCCAAAAGCATAGTCGCTAACTAATTTAGCAACTTTATTGGCTCCAATGCAATCTCCCATTGCCAACCAACTGAGTTACAAACTGGTTAGCATTTATGCTGTTGGAAAATGGACTCCAGGGGCCTCATTTATCAACAGTGCGTAGAAAACATTCTAAATTCTATCGTACGAGTGAAATTTAGGATTGTACAAAAAAACCTGTATTTATCAAACGTGTGCAGGCTGGTCGTACGCACACCAGTAATGATAAATCCCACACCCTCTAAATCATTGTGCTCCCGCACGCTCAGATTCATTTACATGCCGACACACCCCAAATTAACCGTACAGTATATGGCATGAGTAACCTCTCTGACACGGGTACATTTCAAACAGGTGGTCACAATTATCATGCTCACTGAAATCATACTCCCTCTTACATACAATACGGTCTAAATCTTCAGGATGGGTCCCACACTTTCCCAGACTTTGCGCAGGAATGACCATACGCACCCTTTATGCACAGATCTGTGCTTAAGTACAGTTGATAAATGAGCCCCCAGGTCCCTTAACGACTGCTATAAATACTGGATGTATTTATTTAAGTAGACAATCAACCTTTTGAACCTGTATCTTTATTGACAAAATTGGATAGTACATGCATGCTATGGGTGAGAGGTTAGGATGATTCTCAGGGTCTGGCACTGACAGGGGGTCCTGGAGTACATTTAAATAATATAATCAATGTATAGGGGGGCCCAAAAAAGATGGCCTTATATCTCTAGCGATGCCCCTGGTTCAGTGTGATTAAGATCTATATGGTCGCATAGGGGATACAGGAGTTACAGGAGTTCGGGGAGGTGGTCGATGAGGTGGCACTTGTGATGCTGTTGGAGTGGGCCTGGAAGGGAAAGAGAAAAATACAGACACAGCAGTTGATGAAGGATGTGTTTAAAACATTTTTAGGACGCTATGGACTCGAATGAAAAGCCACATTTGACTGTACCTGAATGGTTTTGAAAGCTGTTGGGTGATGGAGAACACCGAAACCTTATTTGATGTATCAACCTGTGGAGTGCACATATATAACAGCATTAAAACATATTCAGGATCAAAACGAAGCATCCTTAGTTGCAGTAGAGAAGTGTTCAAATTCGGTTAACCTAGATGAACCTGAGGATTCACATTAGCACACTAGAAATCTCTGAAGATTGTCCAACAAGTCAATTCACATTGGTAAATGAAGGAGTCCCAGACTGATTCTCTTTCAAAAACCAGTGTGGTGTTTACTGTAACAGGGTTAACACAAATCTAAGCTTAACTGTACTAACAATCATTTCCTCTATACAGCACTTCACAAGTAGGCTACATGAAGTGCACACTCGTAACAAAATGAGTGTGTTACTCACGCTGTGATTAGCCGCGCTCCTCGGGGGTTCCCTTGAGACAGCTGGGTGTCTGTAGGTGGTCTGGGGGGTGTGAGGGGCAGCTCTATCCGAGGGTAAGAGAGATCAAATTCAACTTAGGAATGACTCCATGCAGGCAAACACTGTAAAAGCTTCTCCCAGCAACATTACAGAACAACCAGACACCTGCTTAATGCTAAGTAATTCTTGTTTACTTATTCTGAATTACACTGTATCTAAATTGGTTAACCAGAGACCCGGGCCCCAGAGAGAGATAAGATATGAGACTCACTAAAAACACGGCATTTCACCACCAAGAGTCTATAGAAAATAACCCGGTCTTCTTCATCCTTACGGTCAGGCATGGACTGGCCATAGGGCATACAGGGCAATGCCCGGTGGGCCGACGGTCATTTTTGGGCCGGGGCTGTCATTTACTCATAATTTTCATGAAGGATATTGGGCTAGTTTGATTAAATTTCTCATATTCATGCAATATGTCCTACTTAGAGTGTTATTTTAGCTAGCCACAACGTTGTTATTATTGAATAAAATGATGGTGGGCCGCCATGGCCGGAAATGCCCGGGCCATTTTTTGGTCCCAGTCCGGCCCTGCTTACGGTTACTACTTCGTTACCGCTGCTACCTTCTCTTGTCCCGTGTTTTTAGTGAGTCCCCTTCAGATAGCCTATAGGTTCTGATTTGAGTTTAGAACTACTTAAGAAGGCTTTAGGAAACAACTTCAGCATAATAGAACCAGGCAAAGATTCCTCAGCACCTTAAGGTGCTGCAGTAGACAGTTTAAACAAGCCTATACCACTTATTTGCTTGAGTGCTGGATGTCTACTACTCACTGGTCGTCCTGTTGGGACGTACTCCTGCAGACAAACTGCTGTAGTTTATTCCACTTGAGAAACACGACCAAACCAATGCACAACAGAGGCAGAACCAGGAAGAAGAACACCAACAGGCCATCTCTTACAGAGGTGTCTGCTAAAAAAAAAAATCACAATCAAAGTAACAGTGATGGTACTCGGTTAAAGGTTGTTGCATTATATAATAAAAATGTGGTAAGGACATTCTGTATCTCACTTGGAGTTTATGAAGTCAAAACCTCTGTTTGTCTTACCATTCGACATTGGGCCGCTGTCAAAGCTGCCTCCATAACCCTCTTCCCTACAGAATGGAGGAGCCCAGCCATAATCACAGTGGCAGTTCTTCTTGTTATTACACACCTGCCACAACAGGAACAGGAACTTGCATCACATTGGCAGGAGGTCTCTCCCTTTGGAGTCCTCAGTAAGTACTGGCCCCGTGACATAAAACATCATCCAATACTACACCCCTCCCCCACCCCAACAACACACATAGCCCGACTCACAGTGACACTCGGGAGAGGTGATAGAGAGAATGACATAAATAACCTTACAAATAGGTCTTACCCCATGGCCGTGGCATTTGTCGTCTGCATCACAGTCATAGTTGAGCTCTGACACATCACTGCACTTGAAATCAATGCACACCTAAGGAGGAGAGAGAGAGAGAGATCAAAGATCAAAGCAAACTCATGTAAGTTCCAAACTGACAAAGAGCGCATATCTTCATCTACAATTTTCAAAAAGGCCTTGGATGGTTGTGTGAGTATAACAATTTGCTTGAGTGCAATAGTGAATAGCTCTGTGTGTGATTATGACTACTATGTATTCTTCACTGTTATCTAATACTATTCTCAAGCGCACAAACTATACAACTGATCTCTTACCTTGTTCATTCCACACTTTGTACCATCATTGACCATCATTGGATCAAATACGTCCATCCCCAGCATTAAATCTGCAGCTGTGCATGTTTGGCTCCCAATGGATGTAATGGAGGTTGCAGGCTTGATGCCAAAGACTTTACTGGAGTGGACATTGTCACATTGCAACTTCCCACACAAGGCATTCCTGCAGGGAGAGCGCATCCATAGGATTAAGTACACACACACACACACACACACACACACACACACACACACACACACACACACACACACACACACACAAACACTCACAAATACATACAAACACACACACACACACACACACACATTCCATTTTTGTCCATTCTCACCTTTTCTCACATCCATAAAAACTACAGTGTCCAAAACGGTCATTCTTGGAGTTAAGCAACTCAAAACAGGTATTGACAGCAGCCTTTGCCTCTGTCACATAAGAAAACACATGAAACCAAATGACATCACCTGGAAGATTATGAAACACTGCTGTAATATGAATAGACATCAATAAGGTTGTGAAGTACAAGGTATTTAAAGGAGAACACCAGTGTGACAAGGGCAGCAAGTATATTTCAACATCTTAAAAAGTTTGAATGTTTACCAGGGAGCAGAATGTTGATATGTTTGTGCAGACCAACACTCCACCTGAGCCTATCAAAGTGTCCTTGAGAAAGAAGCCTAACCCCATATTGCTCCTGGTGAGCAGGTTGGTGCCTTGCATGGCAGCCTCTACCACTGGCGTCTGAATGCGTATATGTGAGGCAAACAGTACATTGTAAAGTGCTTTGAGTGATCATAGGAGTAGAAAAGTGCTATATAAATGCAGTCCATTTACCATTTTTCTTTTGAGTTCTTAGGGTTTTCTGTGAGTTTGCAAGCACTTGGAGAGTGCAGACCTCCACCAAGGCAATGTGGTCACAAACACAATATAAAGTCCAGATCGTGTTCTGAATCACCAATCACCACCAAAATTGAATCAGTGCTTACTTGTCCCAATACACACGTTGCCCAAGAATTTCATCCAAATCCGTGCAGCACTTTTCTAAGTTATGTTGTACACACAGACAGACAGACACCGGCGAAAACATAACCTCCTTGGCGGAGGTAACAATAGTTAACTTACGGGAGCCAAACAAGGTCTGGCATTGGTCATCATGGTTTTGGCATTTGCCACTGTGACAGTAAAATTGGTTGTTCCTGCAGGGATGTCCGTTCTGCACATAGACATCAGTCGGGCAGACAGCAGACATGCCGTTGCAGTACTCAGGTAGGTCACACTCATCTGACCTGCTGCGGCATTCAAACCCTGCTGGCAGAAACTGGAAGTGGAAGATGCATTTATTACTAATGTGCAATAAACATAAACAGTCCATCAAATGTTTCTAAAGCCAATGAAAGATCCTAACTTACTTTACAGTTCCTGCAGCATTCCCCATAGGCACACTGAGCCCAGGACTTCAGCTTACAGGTGTTTGGCTCACAGCACGGGTCCTTCTTGCACTCCTGAGGGGGAACAGAGGAGACACAGAGAATATTTGGTATCTGATAATAAAAAAAAAAATCAGTTCTAGGCAAGATTAGTCAAGATTTACTTTTTTAACTTATATGCATGAGCATATACCCCCATGACCTCAAAGACATAGCTGCACACATTAAAAACACACTCCCTTGCATGCACACACACACACACACACACACACACACACACTTTTTTATTTGCATGCACACACACACACACACACTCAAGATGCTAAAGAAGGCGTAGGCCGAAATGTCTGTCTTTCATGCTAACCCACTAAAAGTGTGGCTTTTCTACAAGAAACACACACACACACACACACACACACACACACACACACACACACACACACACACACACACACCTCCTCTGTGCCACAGTCACATTCTTCCCCTGGGTCCACCAGCTTGTTGCCACAGACAGGTTTACTTAAAGACTTGGATGGCATTGGCATATTGAGCAGACAGTTATATTTCATTTGCTGAACCATCATTTCAAAGTCATCAGCATTGCAACTGCTGAAGGTAGAGGACTTGCTGCAGAGAAACAAAAGATTACATGCAGTGTTGGATGAAAAATCAAGAGACAGAAATTGAATGTATTAATTACAGTATGTACATAATATACATGTACATGCATATAGCATAGAATTTATTTACCATTTGCATTTGTGTGTATATACATTCCTCTAAGAGCTACAGTGCACTTACTCATAACTAGAGTCCATGATACAAGTCTTCTGTGGACAGTGGCAACTCCGATGGTTGTCATGTATCAAGCCCAGATTGTGTCCCAGCCCATGGGCTAACACAAAGGCCAAGTAGTTCACGTCACCTGCTACAAACTGAAAGGGAACCAGAAATCTCATCAACAAAATCCCATGAAATGTTATTCAATATAGATCTATTTATTTATTCCTTTTACATGTTGAACTGACATTGTTCAAATTGTCGTTACACTTCCATGGTAAATGAACTCCACTCTTACAATCAAAACTATCAAACTGTGCTCATTCTGTCAGCTTAGACTAGTTAATATAACAAGAAACCCTTTGAATCTTAACCAGAGGGTACTAAGGGCATATAGGCCTGTGTAACAGTTTCTTTGTTTGTTTACTTTTTAAAAAGTATTTTTAGCTTACCATGTTAATTCCACCACCAATGTCAGGGGAGCAGACGCCACTAAAATATGCCCTGCTTTGCATTTTGGTATGGAGAGATTTTTTCCTGTAGAGATGAGGTGGGAGAAAAGAACAGGAGGCATAGGAGTGAAAATGTAAGAGGAAAGAACTACAAGAATTACTTTGCAGTGTCTCCACAAAGCCGTGGATTTTTGGACGCCATACTGTACTTTCATACCAATGTTAAAGAACATGAATAATCACGTTGATGTTAGATGTGGTCACAGTGACTCTGAATTTGGACCTTATCTTTGACTTTCAAAATAAATTAGTTCATCCTAGAGTCCAAGTTAACATTCACATTTATAGGCTACTAGTGAATTTCCTGTGTAGCAAAGGCTTTTTTCTCCACCGAGAGCACTGCGCCGGGAGTGAGAGGGGGAGTGGCTACTAGTTAGAGTGTCTATGGGCTTCATTTAACGATATCTTTACTAATCTTTGTCCAAACAACATCAAAATTGGTACTGCACTCACTCGTGTCATTAGCATACCAGATTTGAGGTCAGTTGGACGAACGCTTGCAGAGTTATGCATGGAACACACAGACAGACACACACACAGACAGACGTTACTTGCATTACGTAATAGATAGATACATACTGTACATATAATACAACATACAGTACACATAGTAGGCCTACATACGTACATGATGAGGTGCGCAATGTCATGGGGTCGCCGTGGGAGCAGGTTCTGTTTCCTCCACTGGACAAAGCGGCGCAGGATCTGTAGACCATCGCCATCCAGACTAATAGGGTTACCTGCAGTCCAGATCTCCAGCCCCACCAACACCACACGGATGTTCAGCTGGGAATACATCTATAGATGTGGAGAGGGAGGGGGGATAAAGCACAATGAAAAAGTAGGATAGAAATAGATTAGAGCAGGGGTTCTCAAAGTTCAGCTAGGAATACCCCTATAGAGGTGGACAGGGAGGGGGATAATTATGAAACACGGTAACGCTTTAATTTACAGCCCGTGAAGTACTGGGTAATTATTAGGTAAGAATGGTGTAACAAAAAAGTATCAAGGGATAAATTACTGAGTACTTACAGCGTAAGTTTGCTGGAATAACACACGCTCACGCTTTATTTTATAGCCTGTGAAGTACTGGCCAAGTACAAGTAAGAACAACGTAACAAAACAGAACTTAATGTGTTATATTGCCATAATTACAATATAAATGTGGGGTAACCTGAATGCAGAAGCGTATAGGAAAGCAAGGGTTGGATCAACTTGCACGCACTTTATTTTACAGCACGCGCATCCAACATTAGGGTGTAGTTACAAGTAGTTTTGAGGTGTTTAGGTCATTCCACGGTATTTATTCTTTAGCCTACTTTTCAGGCCCGTTTCACACAAACTGCGCGTTCGCGGTGCGGAAGTCAGGACAGGAGCCACGCAGAACAGGCGTGCTGTCTGAATGACCTGACCTGTTAGCGTGCATTCTAAATGGAAATGGACCAAAACCACGCCTGCACCCACTCACACACAGGTTTGTGGTGTGACATGGATAGGCAGAGACAGCGGTTTGACAAAGATGCCATTTTCACATGAAGGTCTAAGCGAACCGACATGACTGAAAATAATTCTGTTCATCAACAACAACAAGGGAAGGATGCGCGGGCTGTAAAATAAAGTGCGTGCAAGTTGATCCAACCCTGGCTTTCCTATACGCTTCTGCATCCAGGCTACCCCACACTTATTTTGTAATTATGGCAATATTACACATAAAGTTCTATTTTGTTACGTTGTTCTTACCTGTACTTACCCAGTACTTCACGGGCTGTAAAATAAAGCGTGAACGTATGTTATTCCAGCAAACTTACGCTGTAAGTACTCAGTAATTTATCCCTTGATACTTTTTTGTTACACCATTCTTACCTAATACTTACTCAGTACTTCACGGGCTGTAAATTAAAGCGTAACCTGAAACACTAACATGTATGAAAAAATAAAATAGATGATTAGAGTTCTAAAACGGACAGTAGGCCTACCAGTCCTTGATTTTAATTGGTTGAATCATGTTTGATAATCCCTTCAGCATGTATCATGTTTAATAATCCCTTCACCTATTCATGGTATATAACAGTCTCTTGGGGCTCATTGTTTAACTGAAGCAGTTGATGATTTTTATAATATGTATAATATGTATGTTATGTTATTAATCTTAACAGTGTTAAATAATTCATCTTATTCTCATTAACACACTGTCACTGAAAAAACAAAACAGTATACTTCAGTACCGGTACTACTTACACTATCAACCTTATTGGTCAGCTGGATCATCTGCTCTTGGACAGCTCTCTTGTCTCTCTTACTGTAGTTAAACTGAAGAAAACACAAGAAAGAAGACAAACAGCAGATCAAAACTGAGGAGAGGACTGAAGAATTTGCTTTCTCAAATACTGTAGTAATTGGATTGCCTAATTGTAAATAAGGTCTTTAAAACTTTGTGAGAGTGATGTGTTAACAATTTTCATATCTCAAATGAGACTTTGACATTTGTAAGCCAGAAATAAGTAAATTATAAAAGGATACAGGGAGGTTTTCAAGCATATGATTACTACTGTAAAAAATGCAGTGAAATTTGTGACTGGTGTCAGCCTACTTGTGCAAGTACAGAGAAGTGCAGTAGGAAAGTGGCAAGATAGGAGGTTTGGCAGGGCGGTGGCACACCATCAAGGAGCACCCAAGAGCATACTGTATATATTGTTAAGTACAACACTTGTTAAAGATAGAAGATATTTTCCTGCAGCACTTTTTTAGCATACTGATAGTTTTGGTTCGTTAAAATCCACTTCATACCCTGATTGTAACAAACTAATTCAATGCTCCAAGGCAAAAATAAGCTGTGGAATGGACAGGACAGATGAGGAGAGCTGATAGTGTGGTGCAGGTGGGGATTACTCACTCTCTCCTGATCCACAACCAGCACCAGCTCCACATAGTGTGTCTGGTCTTTCACAGCTCGCTTGCTCTATGAGAGAAATCACAGGCTCATTACACATACACGTATATACTGTGCATAATATACAGCTTCACATAGTGTACCGGTATGTGATGTTTCACATCTCTCTTTCTCTATAGGAGAAATCACAGTCTTATTACACATATATACTACAGTACATAATATACAGTAGCTTCACATAGTCTATGTGATGTTTTACAGCTTGCTTGTTCTATAGGAGAAATCACAGATTTATTACAGTATACATATAGCGTATACCAACTGTAGGCTACAGTACATGACACAAAAACACAGATGTGTACAGTACATGCACATGCATTTAACAAACTCACCCTGTGCAAATCCTTAACATGTTTCCTGACATTGTCATTGACGGTGTGCTCTATGGTGTCATCGTCATGGTGATGAGCATCAGTGGTTCCATAGGTTACGGTATCCGTCTTTTCATCCTCCATGCGGTACACCACATGCTCAAAGTCAGAGGAACCCTCCAGGGGTTCAATCCCAAATGTAGAATTTCCAATAACTAACTGTCCACTAAATTGGTGCATGAAATGGAACAGAAAAAAAAACACAATAAATATTCACATTTCAGGGGCTGGTCAGATACTGTCTTCACATCTCTAATAGTGTTTCTCAAAGTCTAGAATGCTTCCTAGTCGTAAACTTCAAAGACAAGGTTCCATCAGTGCATCCTTGAAAAATCTATGAAGAAAGGCCTCGGCGTTTGCTAGAATTTAGAAGGATCCTTAACATCGGAAGAGTACTTGGTGACAGAATATGACTTGGAATGTTTGAAAAAGCAGCCCTCCAAGCATGCTTCCTCGACTTTGAGAAACACTGATATTGTGGATTTATTACTAAAAATGTCACTGTACTTGAGTCCAGAGCAGAGACTGAGAGCAGCAGACGAGTCCTCCATGTCCTCCACATAACCCGTGTAGTAGCAGTGATCCTGATCGGGAGAGAAGAACGAGAGAGTGTTGGCGTATGTCAGACTTATCTTTTATTCATGATAATTACTGGAAGGGAAGTTCCTTTAAACAACATCCCAGAAAGTTCACAATGAGCAGAGAGTGGGGCATATCGACAACAACAAACACAAACACACAAACAACTACAGGAGGTACTGTAACAACTGTGATATGAAACAGCTAGGATAGTAACAGGAAAACAGCTCTTTATCAAATCAGAATCTCATGTCAGCAAATGACAAATTTCAGCAAATGACGAACAACACAAAGTGAGGGGGACAGTACAGAAATGTACAGCATTAGAAATCTTTTTACCTGAACGTTTGGTCTATCGGTGATAACAGAGCCATTGCTGTGATAGGTGAATATTGTGAAATCTCCCGGAAGCAGTAACCTATCAGCAAAATGTTTCAAAAATTAAAAACATTCAAACATGACATTACAGAATTATTACAGAAAATGCATGCTGTTCATGGTGTTTGTGTGTGGGGTGTGTTTGTGTGTAGGGGGTGTATGTGTGTGGGAGGAGGGGGGTGTATGTGTGTGCAGGCGTGTGTGTGTCACATACATATGCAAGGAGTTATTAGGCAAACAGTTTTGGTAAAATTAGACACATACTATCATCTGTAGATTTCCAGGCACAGAATTCGGACTCAAGCTGTCACAGTTAATCACTAGGTTAGTCATAGTCCTATTGAGTTTCGCAAGTTCCTATTTTTCAGTGTCATCAACCACCTTCACCAGGGAGGATTTCTTATGTCATATCACAGTTACATGTCATGTGAAGACCCTATGCAATGCTGATACATACTATCGGCAAGGTGGGCAGCATAATTAGGTAGATCACAAATTATACATACTGGGTAAAAATAAATAAATATGAAAATAAGCAGGTCGTTATTCTTAGAGGATAATAAATCACACCTACTGGTGAAAAGATTATGTACAAGGAACAGACAGGTAGGGTCACTCACCTATTCTTCTTCAGAGCCAAGACATGCTCTTTCCCTTGGGTTTGAATGGCATAAAATACCTTTTAAAAAATTTAAGGTTTTCAAACAATTACTGGACAAGTACTGGCAATATCTATACAAGAACATGACACCACCACTAAGCATTGCCAAAAAATATGGACTTTTTTATATTGATTATATTTGTTTCAGTGTTTTACCTTGTCTGTGTCTTGGTCATGCAGATCTCTCCTCTGTCTTTCGATGAGCTTGGGCACAGTCACCTCATAAGCAGAGAAGCGGGAGGATTGCTGGGAGAGGGAATCTATAGAGAGTGGTGGTAGTGATAGTGAAAGGAAGTGATAGTAGGGCAAAAGTAAATGACAAATAAATGAGGAGTTTAACCATAAAAAAATGTCAATATTTCAACATCTCTGTCATGATTATTCTTTGAATTAATTATTCATTAGGGCCACTACATAAATAAATTGTTATAGTTGACGTCACATGACATCACAAGTGTCTTCTTACGATTGTTTTCTGACTCCCACGTAGTGAATATTTTGTTTTTACTTCCTACTACTGCTTGCTTGATCAGCATCTTTAGCTTTTGAGTGATTGCTCATTGCCCACACAAACAGACTGTGTGGGCTACTTGCCAATTTGGGGAACTCATGACGATCTGTGTTGTGGGAAATGACTTAAGTTAGATTCCAAAATTAGATAAACCCTCCCTACTCCCACATGCATGCCTCATTTCTCTGCTGCGGTTGCTGTTTTTTATTGACCAATTTAGTTGGCTAGAACATGATTTCACCTGTCAATACTACATACTTTAAAGAAGAAGAAAAAAGCAACTGATGAACAAATTTTGCAAAACTATGCTTTCGATGTTTATTTGTTGTAGTTAGTCTATATAGGCTATGCTGTGGTGCATGATCTGTTTTCATGTGTGCACATGAAGGATGCATGCATAAAAACATGCATAGGCCTAGATGTAGAAGTGTGATCTGAGAAAGTTGAAGCAACAAAGGTACAGTAGAAAGAAATGCATGAATTTCAGTATTCAAATCAGTGACATAACACTGTCTCATGTGTCAAGATCCCAGATATAACTAATCTCTGGTCAGTATCTAAACTGATCCTAAAAGCAAAAGCTGATCACCAACCTTGACCTAATATCACTGTATTAAATGACTGTCTAAAAAAATGTTAAATGCCTGACACCTCACACTTTAGCATTATTGTGTGACGCCAGATATTGTAGACAAGAATCACCTCTCAGAATAATAAAGTAAAGCTTTGCCAATAAAGACATACTTACCTCCATTGCACCAACTGAGCTCACAGACTAACACAGATACGAGGATGACATGGAAGACCCACTGAGATTCTCTGTCTGAGGTTGTTAAAGAATAAGACATTTTCTAAAATTTTCATAAATCCAAAGCAAAGTTACGATGGTCACTGCTCAGCAGCATTTAAACGGAGAAGCATTTAACACATGGTAGCTGAAAAAAATTAAAGGAAGTTGAAATGGGTGCAGGCAACTTGAGGTGGAGCTCATGACGCTCTAAGTAAGGATTGCACAACATCCGGATCTGAAGTGCAAACTCAGAGAATTGTCAAATAATTTATAAGGAAATTGTTGAACTTATTTACAACTCACATAGCTGTCTTGGTTGAGCAATGCCCAGGCAGATGCAGTGTTAAATCCTGTGTGATGTAGTCATTCTTGTAAAGATGTTGGGGAGGTTAAGTCAAAAAGGGTAAACTTCCCCTCTACTTCCTCTCCAAGTTACAGGAATATCCATTGCCATGTTTCCATAGTCCTCAATGCCGTGGTGTGACTTCTACATAGGATAAATATAGCCTGTGTGTGTGTGTGTGTGTGTGTGTGTGTGTGTGTGTGTGTGTGTGTGTGTGTGTGTGTGTGTTTGTATGTATTAGTGTGTGTGTGTGTGTGTGTGTTAATGTTTGCCTGTGTGTGATCAGAGTGCTGTCCTTGGTACTGAACATGATATTGCTCATTGAATGACACCGTCTGCACAGCTAGGCAAGCTCTCCCCTACTGCAGTGGTTGTCAAACTGGGATAAATTGATTAAATAAATTGATTACTCAGTTGTATTTTCCAGTTTCAGATGTTTAGCTATCCCCTCTCTAATTTGGGTAATTCCACACATTGTCGGAAACTAAACCAAACAAAGCGTAATTAAACGTCCTCCTAATGGTGTCGTCAGTTACACAACTGTGCCTATAGTCAGGGAGCCAAGGTCTAAAAAGCTCAAGAAAATAGGTTGAACCCGACACCATCTGTTATACTTTTCATTTTGTTTTTTTTGGTTACCTTTAACCCCAAGAACAAATAATTGGAGGGTCTGCTCTGCCGGAAATATCGCAAAAAAAGTTGTCCCCATTTTAGTGTATGCACCCTTCAATATTTAGCAGAAAAATGTGAAAAACTTTTTTTCCCTTAAATCCTCAGTGGCTGTCAAAAAATACATTCCAGATGCACAGAATGCATGTGCTGACAACATTAATTGGAAAAAAAAATACATTTATGTATGATTTCCCCTCCATTTAGTGCTAAAAGTAGGCATTTTCTCAATATTTCTTTACTTTACTTCATTGTCAATCAACTATTCCCAACTAACTTCCCAACCAACTATTATAAAATCCAACCAGAATCAGTGTAAATGGGATGATTACTAGTTGGGCTATCAACTAATTGGCAATCAACAAGCTCAACAAGCCATGTTTCCACATACTGGAAACTTAACATAGTCGTAGAAGATAATGCACACTGGCAAAAGATTAAACTTCGTATATTTCTACAAAACTCACCTAGTATGAATAACAAAAGTTAATACATTTTGTTTCTAGGTGCCCTGGAAGTTATGCCACTTTGAACATAATGAGGACTTGATTATCAGCACGTCTTCTTTCTTTATTTTTTCATTTATTTATTTATTTATTTATTATTTTATTTGTTGGTTTACAAAATTTAAGTATTCCTAGTCACATTTCCGACATGAAACAGAAAAAAACAATATGTAAAGGACTTTTATCAGATGGTGATATGATAATGACTATAGGATTTTACTGTATATAAAACTGTATCCTTAATAGGAATATCAGGGGTGCGCAATGACTTTTCCTTCATCCAAATTTTGTATAGTAGTCTGTGCTTGTCCTGTTTAGTGGCTGCTCCAAACCGCACTGTGATGAATATGCAGCAGTGTAGAAGACAGCAGTGTAGATGATGATGAAGATGGCCAATACCTCTTGTGGTGAGCCATATTTCCACAGTTCGTAGGAAGTATTACCTGGGCCTTTTTGAGGATACCGTTGAAGAATTTGGATCTCCCATTTTAGATTCTGGGAGATGATGGATCCCTGAAACTTGAGAGTCTACATGTAACTATTGGTCAATAGCAAGGAGACGTCTTGTGCCCGCCTGACATGTGTCCACGCCCTATAGTTTGAGAGCAGAGCTATAGAGTGCTGAGTTCTAGGTTGTTCGAGGAGTTCTCCTGCCAGTCAGGAAGATGGAGAGACAGATGGCAGGAAATTAACTCAGAGACTTTGGTGGTAAGAATTTTAGGTATGCTGGAGGGTTTCTTGGGAACTGGGAACGATGAGCTGGTTAGTACTACACCATCTAACAAAGTCTTCCACAAGGCTCTTGTATCCCCCTTTCCTGGCCATCTTTGAGACACCCAACAATTGCAGTGTTGTCAGAGAATCTCATATGGTATGATTCAGAGTTGTACTTGAGGTTTGTGGTGTTCAAAGTGAACAGTGCAGGAGAGAGTGCAGTTCCATGTGAATTCCCTGTGCTGCCAACCATTTTAAATATCCAGTAGGCTATGTCATTCGGACATTTCAGAGTAGCCTAAAATGATATTGAGGCTTTAAGCCTGTTCATTACAAACTAGAATTGAACTCATCACTGATACCATAATTTTGGTTGAATTTTTATAAACTTTTTTATACAGTAACCTCTATGAGTATATAATTTGGTGAAAAGTATGACATATGGACTGCCAGCAACGAAGTAAATATGAAAATATTTGGAAAAAGAGAGAAAATCTGCCATTTTTTGTACAAAACTGATGAGAAATCATATTAAAATGTGTTTCAAGATTTTTCTTTTCAGTTGATGTTGCCAGTACATGTGTTCTGTGCATCTGCAATGTATTTCTGGACAGAGACAGGATTAGAAGAGGGAAAAAAATCTTTTTTCACATTTTTCTGATGAATAATACACTGTATACACTAAAATGGGCACAAATTTTTTTCGCGATATTTCCGGCAGAGCAGACCCTCCAATTATTGGTTCTTAGGGTCAAAATTAACAGAAAAAACACAAATAAAAAGTTTAACAGACGGTGTCCGGTTCAACCCATTTTTGAGACCTTGGCTCCCTGACTACTAGCAAATGAAATGCACTACACCAAAGACTGTATGGCCTACACATAATCATACCACACAAAAGCAAGTAGGACGAATTTCATTTCAACAATTAGAAATGAAATTCGCAAAATAACATTTAAGCATTCAGTCCATAGACTTTGATCCCCCAACAGGTCAGAACACCTCAGCGCCATATTTATTTTTTATTTGCAGTAGATAGAAACACAAGCAGACATGCATTCTTCTGCCAGGTATTTGATGTGATATTTATTGATCATTCATTTGGGAATCCAGAGTTGTATAAAGTACTGGAGTAGAGAAGTGGAGTAGAAGTAAAAGTAAAAGTACCATATATAAAAAAAATGAAGTTCTTTAAACACCATTTATTGCCTTTTCTCTCTTATCTGTCTATTCTGAATGAGAGACTGTTTAAGTCATTGGTCATAGACTGTGCTGTGCTGTGCCCAGCCATCATCTTGTAGTAGGGCCGCTATCAATGCTACCCCCATAGCCCTCTTCCTTACAGAATGGGGGAGCCCAGCCGTGATCACAGTGGCAGTTCTTATTGTTGTTACAGACCTGCATTGGAAGAACACAGAGACATGTGGTTATAGGATGACAAAGAGAGATAACTCTACCAGTGTGCTGTCTGTGTCTCCGTACTCAAACTCCAGACTGAGTATAGGTGTGTGTGTGTGTGTGTGTGTGTGTGTGTGTGCGTGGTTATATGACAGAGAGATACAGGAAGATGCAGAGAGCTGCATGTGATGCAAGATGATCTGAAGTGAATCACTATCCTACCCCGTGGCCATGGCATGTGTTCTCCATGTCGCAGTCGTAGTTGAGCTCCGAAATGTCCTTGCATTCAGTGTTTAAGCACACCTGAGGTCATGACACGCAGAAACACAGGCGTTAAAAGGATTCAGCGACAAAACAATACAGATGACAAAGGAAACCAGAATCTATTGTGTGAATGTTACTAGCAAATGTGTGTGTGTGCTTGCTTGTGTATTTTGGGTTGTGTGTGTGTTCTCTTACACTGTTCTCTCCACAATTTGTTCCATTTTTCACCATGCCTGGATTCACAATATTAGGCCCTGTGTTTGGCCCCGTGTTTAAGTCAACCGCCAAGCACTCGAATCCGGCAATGGTTCCCTTGGTGATCTTATAACCCAGTCCTCTATAGTGCCAAATGGTTTCTGAGCTCACATTGTGACACTGCAGCTTCCAACACTTGGTATCCCTGCAGAGGAGTATGTGTACATGAATGATTGGTTCACAGACAGACGAGTCGGACATCATCACGCATACAACTGTTTTTGATTGATTCATGTTGTGTAATGTTGTTTGCAGAATATAAACTGAAATAATTGTTATCAATGCATGCACTGTAAACCCCAACTGCTCAGTAAACCTAAAATAGGCCTATTAGTGGAAATTAAAAATAAATAAATACTTACTAAATAAATCTGTGTTAATGATTAGATTTGAGTGTTTGTCAGCTACTCAAATATTTTAGTTGATTTGTTCACAAAATTATGTCAATGAGACTGAACCTTAAAGGGGAAGTTTGGTTTTTAACATGTTTAGCCTCTTTTCTGGAGTGTCTAGGATGAAATAGAATCATCAACACCAAAATTTTGATGATTGCTCCTGTCTCTGATATTTGGCTCATTTAGAATCCCCCCTTTTCTGCTTCAGAATGGCTTCCTTTGTGCATGTCCGATAATGTCCTCAAAACAACCTTAAAACTTTATTTTAAAACTTGTGCTACTCACCAAGTGTTTAGTGGTGTCCACTGATGTTCCGAAACAATTATAGTAGCAAAGTACAGTTTCTGTCACGTTTTATATGGTATTTTGAACATTCTGGAACTATTTTATCGGCGTAGCAATACCAACTGGCACAACAAGAAGACAAATAAAGCTGGATAGGAACTGTATTTCGCTATGATAATTGTTGTGGAACATCAATGAACTCCACTAACCACTTGGTGAGCTGCACATGTTTTAAAACAAAGGTTTAAGGTTCTTTTAAGGCCATTATTGGACATGCACAAAGCAAGCTATTCTGAAGCAGAAAAGGGAGGATCCTAAATGAGCCAAATATCAGAGACAGGAGCAGTTGTCAAAATTTTGGTGTTGATGATTCTATTTCATCCTAGTCACTCCATAAAAGAGGCTAAACATGTTAAAAACCAAACTTCCCCTTTAACCATCTTTTTTATATGAGGGAGTGGATTATATTGTCACAGAATGTTGAATATAAACTGTCATGGAAGTACTGTCAATGTCACTAGAATTCAAATCAAGTTCTCATTGAGAGCATGGCAGAATACTCATGAGGGGTCAAGAACAGTTTTGATATTATTGAATTTCACCATATTTCACCATGACGGTTTGTGTGATTATTTTTATAACTTGGCATAACTACAAAACACTACTCCAAATAATGCTAGAATCATCGCATCACATAATCAGCATTTTTAAATTGAAAAACTGACCTGGCAGTACACTTCTGGTTGCCACCACAGTTTCCAAGGCTGTTCCCATGCACATAACATATTTCATTAGCGGACATTGCATCTATTGAAACACAAAACGTAACAAGACACAAAAAAACATTCAAACAAGAAAATCTTTCTCTATCATACTTCATGCATCAAACTTGCTTGATGAAAAGAAGCTTTTTTTTTCAATACAGAAAAGATGACGAGTGGCTAATTAGACCAACACCTTTTTACATGCAGAAAGAGCGGCTTACCTAGACCAGCTAAACTTCACAACTTGACTTGAACGTAAGTGTTTATCTCAAAGTTCAGAATTTTGAGAATGAAAGGAATGTGCAGTGGAGAAGCTATAACTCACTGGAGCCAAACAAAGTCTGGCATTGGCCATCATGGTGTTGACATTTGCCATTGTAACAATATGATTGGTTGTTCCTGCAGGGATGTCCATTCTGCACATAGACATCAGTCGGGCAGACAGGAGACGAGCCGTTGCAATACTCAGGTAGGTCACATTCATCTGACCTGCTGCGGCATTCAAACCCTGCTGGCAGCAACTGGAAGTGGAAGACAGTAGTAATGTACAATATAAAGCAGTGCTTAACCTGTAAGTATAACTGTCAGTGAATGTGCTAAGCCAGTGAGAGATGGCTTACTTTACAGTTCCTGCAGCATTCTCCATGGGCACACTGAGCACTGGACTTCAGCTTGCATGTCTTTGGTTCACAGCACGGGTCCTTGTTGCACTCCTGTTGGGTAGAGAGAGGGAGAGATATAAAATGAAAGACAGTGAGACGAGAGAGGGTTTAAGTTTCACCTTGACTCCATATAGCCAGTGAGATACAGAATACAGATTCATAGAAACATTAGCAGTTTAGTTTACAGAAGCACCAGGACTACATTATGAATAAATATTATCAAAGTTTGCATACAAGCACCTTTACACAAACATTCTCTCTTTCTTACACTCACACACACACCCACCTACACACACACACACACACACACACACACACAGAGAGAGACCTAGCCCCACATAGCCTACACACACCTCCTCAGAACCACAGTCACCTTTACACAAATATTCTCTCTTTCTCTCTCATCTCTTACACTCACACACACACACACACACACACACACACACACACACACACACACACACACACACACATCCACAGACATAGCCTACACACACCTCCTCAGAACCACAGTCACACTCCTCGCCTAGCTCCAGCAGCTTGTTCCCGCAGTATGGTGTGCTGTAGATCTCATGGGACTCTGGCACATTGAGCAGACAGTTCATGTTGCCCAGTTTCTCCATCATTCTCTCAAAGTCACCAACACTGCAGTTGCTGAATATACTGCAGAGAGCAATATGAAAAGGCAGAGAAACAGAAAGAGACAGACAGAAGAAAAGGCTAAATGTGAAACGTCATTCAAGGGCCGTTACAGGCATAGACGAACAAGGCGATTTCCTAGGGCACCAAATATCAGGGGGGCATCAAAATCCTTTTTTTTTCCTTCTTCATTTTTTCACTTGTATTTCTATAAAAGAGTGGGCAAAACTCAAATCTGGCCTAGCGCAGCGAAAAGGCTCGAACCGGCCCTCCATCATACCAACAGTAATTTTGCCAGCATTCAATGCTTGATGTGAGAATGAAAAGGACTACCAAAAGAGAAGCATTGTTTTGCAAGAGTTGCGTTGAAGTCAGTGTGTCTTTTTTGGCACATGCATAAGACACTAAAATGATGAGTGTTACGCCAAATATGTGAGAATTGGCAGCTTGATATTCTCAAGGTTCTTGTCAGAATTACACTCACTTATTGTCACATGAATCTCCACACTGACCACGGGCGTACATGAGACATGTTTGAGCTGAGCAGTGGCAGTCCCTTCCATCGTGAAACATACCCAGGTTGTGTCCGAGTTCATGGGCCATGATCCATGAGAGACTACTTACATTTGTGTGCTGTGGAGGGAACAAGATCCATGATTAGGAACATTATGGAGGGAGGAAGGGAAAATAGAAGACAAAGTTTACTGTTTGAATGTTACTGATTGATGAAGACAGGAAGTAGCCACTTTAAAAAGTGTTTTTGGTGACACAGTAAATTCGCTTTTGTAGCATCAAAATGGAGTGTCTCTGCTCTACCATGTTTATCGCAGCACTCTTAAAGCTACAGACTTTGGACATGGAGCCCAATCCATTATGATCTCCAAAGGATGGGCCTCTCCTGCAGGGTAGAGAAGGAAGGGAGAGAAAAATATTAATATTGCTTTGGTGGAGGTCTGCACTCTTCAGAGGTAAAGAGAGAGAGAGAGAGAGAGAGAGAGAGAGAGAGAGAGAGAGAGAGAGAGAGAGAGAGAGAGAGAGTCTTACACAACAGAGAGAGAGAGAGAGTCTTACACAACAAATTGAGCATTATCATGGTTATGGCGGGGTAACAGATCGTCCCTCCTCCACTTCTGGAAGTCCGCCAGAATGTCGGAAGGCCGCCTGCCATCTACAGCGATAAGGTTCTCTGCAGTCCAGATCTCCAGCCCCACCAACACCACACGCACGTTCAGCGGCTCATACATCTGAGGGGTTAAGGAGAGATGGGTAGACATGATGTGACACAATAGCCTCTTGTAAAAGGGAAAACCAATGGTATTGTGGAATTTTTCTGCGAAAATAATTTTGCTGCAGGACTTGATTAAGGCCCAGTTTACATGTACAGTATCTGGATATATTTATAAGCGCATATTTTCATCCATTTTCAATCCATTTTTTATTATTATTTTTGCTTTTACATGACAAAAATCTTTGTTATGTAGCCTATACTTTACACAAATTGTGGTATAATTTAAAATGCTACACCAGTAGATGGCGATAAACTGGTTTGCGCATCGAAGAACACACAAACTTTCTAACATGACTGTTGTGGTTTCCAAGGTTATTATCAAGAAAAGAAGGTTGGAGATCAGCTGCTATTTGTTCATGTCGAGTTTGAAGCAGGGAACCGTTCATAGTGGTTGGTAGCAGAACACAGCATTTAGTCTTTACGAGGTTGAGTATTAGAAATATTTGGACAGCTCCATCAGATGAGTCTTAATTCTCTACTGTTTGTATACCTTAAATTTTCATTTTTAAATATCACTCACAAAATTTGATCTGATACTCACACTATCTAGGCGATTAGCAACTTGGATCATCTGCTCTTGAATCAGGCTTTCATTCCTCCCAGTTGCAGTGTACTTTTGGTGCAAAGAAAATCAAGGGAGAGAGGGAGGAATGAGATGAAAATTGAGGGAGAAAGAAGGAGCAGAGAGAAGCAAAACAACTTCAACCTTTTTCACTTGTAATGATATTCGACTTGCAATGTATCAATACACTTTGACTTTACTGACTTTTTTGCCCCAATATCTAAGTCAGTTGTAAAGGAAACATGCTTCCATCATGCATCCCTGTGAACAATCTACTGTACGGGATAGGAAAATTAAGAATTCAGCTAAATTTCTCATATTATAATGGATGGACAGAATCAAAGATGAGGATAAAAAGCTACTTACTGCATTATTGTCTACCACTATTATCAGCTCCACATAGTGAGTCTGAAAAAAAAACAAAAACAAAAACAAACAAACAAAAAACAAAACATGCATACTGTATGTCAAAGAATGCTGTATATAAGCATACAAACACAACAATACATACTGTACTCACACTTACTCTGACTGATTGACTGCCAGGATGCGCTGTCACGTCATTATCTGGGAGGACTAATGGTCTATGGTCAGTGGAAGAGGTGTCATCGTCGTCATGGTGAGGGCCGTCAGTGGTTCCACAGCTGAGAGGATCCGCCTCATCATCCAAGTCGTACACCACATGCTCAAAGTTAGAGGAGCCCTCCAAAGGCTTGACCCGAAGAGTAGTGTTTTCTATCATCATGAATCCACTTCACACACCAAGCACACACAAACAAACAAACACACACACACACACACACACACACACACACACACACACACACACACACACACACACACACACACACACACACACACACACACACACACACACACACACACACACACACACACACACACACACACACACACACACAAACACACCTTGACTTTCATCTTCCTGAACGACAGATTACGTTGCTAATTGTTCTACTGTGTAGAAGAGCCAAGTAGAATTGTATAAACTTGCATTGAACATAGACACATATAACTCTTCTATGGACTATGGAGCACAGCAACCATCCATTAAAGTGGCAAGTTAGATACCAATATTGATCTGAAAGTGCAAAAATGGGATATTCATAACCATAAACATAACAAAAGAATCAAAAGAACTATTTAGTCAAAGTACAAAGGGGTGCAATAATTTACTTGAGTCCGGAACAAAGGCTGAAAGATGCAGATGAAAACTCAGTGTCTTCCACATTTCCTGTGTAGTAACAGTGATTCTGCATGGGAGTAAAGTAAGATAAGTGGGTTTTTTCTTCCTTTTTATTTTCAGCATAATGTTACATAAGCCACTCCAAAAATCTCCCCTTTCATTGCTGTTTGGGGTGTGTGTGTGTGTGTGTGTGTGTGTGTGTGTGTGTGTGTGTGTGTGTGTGTGTGTGTGTGTGTGTGTGTGTGTGTGTGTGTGTGTGTGTGTGTGTGTTTGTTAACGCAATCACTGTAAGAATATTAACAAAACAAAACAAAAAAAACAACTCCCCTTTACTGTACATACATATAATAGCTTATAAACATACTGTAGGCTACATATTGATATCAGTGCTGTATTATGTAATTAAATGCTTAATCTAGGACCTAGGTCTACTCTCTCCACATTCTCTGACAAGGACCTGGCAGTTGGACAGACTTCCTGCACTGAAATGGAAGACCTTGACTGACAAGAAAACACAAAGCACAAAAAACACATATGTGATAGTAGGTGAAAGTACTGGACTGACTCTAAGCCGATCACTGTTGTCTATGGAAGCCCATTTCCACCAGTAAAAAAAAAAGGCAAAATTTTGAGATAAAAAGTCAACATTTTGAGATAGAAAGTCAACATTTTGACATTCCAAGATTGCATGCTCTAACTGCTGCCATGGCAACAAAACTCAACTGATAAGGGAAGTCTTGGGATGATGACCATAATTTCAACAGTTTTGTATATGAATACGTATGCTCATGTGTTATACCTGTACGTCAAGCCTTTCTTGGACAAGAGAGCCATTTATGTCATAGGTATAAACAGTGAAATCCTTTGGAAGCAGGACCCTGTGAACAACATACATGCAGTTGGGGACACTTACAGTACACAAAACATTCATATTCATATGCCAATTTTAGATAAATCATGATTAATTTCATTTTTATTCCTATCCCTTAAAAAAACAAAAACAACAACGACAACAAATAAAACAAGTCGACTCTTGAGTGTCTCTGACTACTTGCAATGGCAGCATCTTCCAAGTCTTTTGTCAAACAGAGATTAGGCTTGACCCTCAATCTCCCTGTCCCTCTCTGTGCATCAACAGAATTGAGCCAATAGAAAAGATGTGTGTGTATGGGTGAAACATCATAATACTCACTTATTCCTCTCCAGAAGCAAAACATGCTCCCTGCCTTGGGCTTCAATGGAGTAAGACACCTATTAAAAAGGAGACATGGAGTTAAGATCAACATCTTTAAGGCATTGAAATTAAGCGTACCCTACTGTAGTCCTGTGGCAGGGAAACCCAGGGATAAGGCTCCAGATGTATACAGTAGACTAGGCCTACTGTATATTTCAGTTGTCATATTCAGAGTAGAACCAAGAATTGTTTATATCAGGGCGATGCTGGTTTGGATTTACCTCATCTGTATCTTGGTTACTCAGGTCTCTCTTCTGTCTTGCTATTCGTTTTGGGATAGTCACTTCATAACCAGAGAAGTGAGAAGTTTGCTGAGCTAGAAAAGCAGATAAAGAAAACTACTGAAAAGTGATCTAGGATGACAGCAAAATGTGACTGTGGCTCGCTTCATCTCATAATAATTAAGGCTGAATAAGAAAAATGCTCCATACACATTGTTAACATGATATCAGCATAAGACCTACAGTATTAACTCTCAGTGTTGTCTACAAGGAAGCAATAAATCAGATTGACAGATAAGAATATAAAACCAAACTTTCATAACACAGATTCCCATCCAGCGCATTATCATTGGTTCTTTAGTGATCCACCGATATTTTGCTATTAGATTGTATTCCTCTTGGGAAATACCACACGGTACAGTAGATGGGGAAACGGCAGTAGAGTGCTAGAGAACCAGTGAGCAAAATACTAATGGACTGTCAGCTTGGACCACCGGATGGACCACCTCTTGCTGTCTGCTTTAAAGTTCCTCAAATAACGTCAGGCATCTTACCTTTACTGCAGTTGACAACTTCACCAATAAAAGCAGTAAAAATGACAGGGTAGCACCAACAACATAATTTTCTGCCCATGTTTATCGTTCAGAGAAACTATAGCATGCAACTCAAAATATTTGGCTTCTACCTATTTTGATAGTGTTACAAGCACCCTACTCACACAAATGAGCCTGAACATCATAAGCACAGGAATTTAAGTCACTAGTAGATAATAATGTGACGTCAGTGTCAGAGTAGTCTGGCTAGGAATGGCAATGCAAGGCAAAGTTTATTTATATTTCATTTTATACTTAAAAAGCATTTGTTTCCCTTTGGAATACAATTCATAGACAATATCAACCTTTTTAGGGATCGCAGACCAAATAGTATAAAACTCAGTTGGCTTGGGGCCAAAATTTTAGGCAACTTGTATCTCCTCTCTCTCCAGCATACAACCCCCTGACTACCAACAATGGGTCAGTCTCCTGATAAACACTGTACACACAGAGCCTGTTTCGATCAACAATAGCTCTGATAAGCAATCAGAAGCTGCACAAGCAGTCATGGTCATCAACAATAACCTTGTACCTAAACACCAGCCATCTGCGTAAGATGGTCATGGTGACATTTGAACTTTTGAAATAACTCAGGACCAACCATCTCTGTCACGCCTTTCAGGAACCCTAATCTGAAATGGAGACAATGAAGCAGATAACAACGGAACCCTGCAGACATCAGCACCACCCATTCTGACTGACGACAGACTATGAAATGTCAGAGTCAATCACACAAAAATCAGAGATTCACTGACATTCTCAGGTTTGTCCTCCCTATCCCCATCACCACCATGCCTAAAATTATCTGCAAATATGCAGAGGATGCTACCAATGGCTTGGCTGTCCTTTTCAAGTCCAAGACACTTCAAGTTACTCGCCAAAGATTCTAGAGTGGAATATAGGTCACTGTTCCATAGCCATAGTGGTCACCATGGTTTATAAACTATTTTTGTTATGTTTTGGCTGGAGATTTTAAAGATGAACGATCTGGAATCTTTGCTTATCTTCATTTGTTTTCATGTAAGCTAGTGACCTTAGTCCACAATACAGTAAGCCTGTGAGTAGCTAATTGTTTTCTTGTGTGCTGTTTTATTCAGACTTGCTGCTGGTTATAAATGTTGAGTTTGTTATAGTACTTGTCAATGCCACTCACCTACTGTCTTTTGTGGACCCTTAGTGTTCTATGTTGGTGTTGTTCTTGTTCTATAGGTTAATCTACACTGTCTAATAACAACTTTATAGGCTGTGAAATTTTTGCGAAGAAAAATGTCTATGGACAGTAAACAAGTCCATGCGAATTCATCAAACCACGGTGAGTTGGCACTTCACAATATTTACACATGCAATTCAAATGGTTTAAGAATAATTTGTGATGAAAGGGCTTGGACATTTTCTTTCTCACCTGTAACTTCGCCACCTGTTAGCACGTTTATGCATTCTGTTGGTGATTTTTACAGGTTTGCAGTACTCCCAGCCTAGAGTCCATAAGGGTCAGAAAGTAATGAGTGCCACAGAACAAATACAGATCATTTCACACCTCAATAAAAGTCAGATGGGTGAGGTAACATTATACTTTTCTATAAATCTGTATTTTGCTGTCTAATAAAATATTTTCTATTTGAATAAAAATATGGATACAAATTTGTTTACAGAATGTGACAGATGCTCTTTTGCCAGGATGTTCGACAGGGAAGACAGAAGTTGCCCTTATGCATATGCAGCTGTTTCACCATCTGTTTGTGAATTTTTAAAGGATAAAACAGGGATAAAAGAATGATAGAAATAATGTTTTTCTGTATTTATTTATATTAACCATTGGATTAAAGGAGAAATCCTGTGTGAATTAATCCATATGTTTCAGGTCATGGCTGTCTGTTATAGAAAAAAAAAAGAAGAATTTCGATAGAATATAGATCAAATAACGATAAGGCTGCTAACATTAACTGAATTGAGCATAGTGAAAATGAAAATGAAATGTTACGTTACTGTGCCCCAATCTGTTAACGTTAGACACCACTTTGACAGCAGTGACATGAAACAAGAGGGATATGGATGTATTTCCCCTGAATTTCCCCTGTAAGTTGTCTTGCCTGTTATGAAAGGAAGTGTCCTTATCGACACAATCCTCTTGAATTTGGTTTAGATAGATCTGTGCAGCTGAGGCTTCCAAGTACTGTCCATGGTGCTGAATATTCCAGCATTATCTCATCAAATCATTGACTGGAAGTGTATTTCCTTTGTGGTAGGCCTACTGTGATGCTCTTAGACTTAGGCCAATTTAGACTGAAGATCCGCGACGAGATGAAACGGTTTTAGAGAGTAATTGTGCAAGATAAATTTGGCAAGACCTCAGCTTTAAAAAATTTAAAGTGTCATGATATCCATTCATCTATTTGTGAGTGACAAAAGAAAACAATTTATAACTGTGTGTAAAAACATACCAGTGATTTTTATTTTCATATGCAGTAATAAAACCATCATTATTGTACCAGCAACCCGTCAGTCTCTTGAGAGGTCATGGCAGTTACACAACACCACGATCAGACACAGAAAAAAAAGGCGGCCTGCTAAGAGTTGAGTATGCAGTGCAATCAGGCCTACCAACATCAGTTAATAAATTCCTCCACTATTACTGTCTTCAATAATATATATGCTGCACAAGAACATTATTTCAATCAATAGTGGTGATAAGAATATCAGTCACATATACATGATATTCCTTTGCAAACAAAGAATATTTATTCATTTATTTAATTATATATTCATTTCAATACTACATGGCACTCAGCTGTACCTCCTGGTGCCATGGGTATCTGAAATTTACAGAGATTCAGTATTGCAGTGAAAAATGTGTGTGTGTGTGTGTGTGTGTGTGTGTGTGTGTGTGTGTTTGCATGTATACTGAAAGTATGGATCTGCATAAGATTGAAAGGAAATGTGAAGGAATCATATGACACTCATCTGAGACTCCACACAGACCCAACTGTTGGTGTTATTTGTTGGTGTGTTCAGGCTGTGTGGTAGCAGCTTTAAGGGCATGTGAGGGTGTGTTTGTGACCAGTGTTAAAGGAGACGTTTGGTGTGATAAGGACCCAAAATATATTGCAACATCATGAAAAGTTAGAACGTTTGCCGGGGAGCAGAGAATTTTGATACGTTTGTGCAGACTGAAGAAGAACGCTTGCTAGTTGTAGCTTCCAGCTAGGTCTTAGTGGCCTCGGAAGCTACAACTAGCAAGTGGTCTTCTCCAGCCAGCATGAAAGTGGCAAAATCCTGCTCCCCGGTAAACGTTCCAACTCTTTCTGATGTTGCAATATACTTTGGGTCTTTATCACACAGAACTTCTCCTTTAAGTCAGAACAGTTCAATCCATCTGACCCATAGAAGCTTATTCCTCATATTCACCAGCGTTTTTTTTTTTTTTTTGCAGTTGTTACACACCTATAGTTACACAGCCCTTACAGAAGAAATGAATCGAATCAGTGAATGGCACATGAGTCCAACTGTAATGCGAAACTGCACAATGAACCTCACTTGATTAAAAGACCCATTATAACAAAAATGATTCAATCAAAAATTATTTAAAAAAAAAAAAAAAAAAGAGATAAAAACTTAAATAAAGCTAAAGAGAGTCAATGTGAGAAGGATTACTCAACTGACTTATAACGGTCATTCAGAGTCTGTGTAGCATGTCTGTCATATGAATCACATCACTCTCTTGCACATCTCTCTGGGAGCATGCCACAGTGTCAGAGCTCAGAAACGTCTATGGGCCTACACTGTAAAAAGAAGAGAGAGACAGAGAGAGAGAGAGAGAGAGACAGAGAGAGAGAGAGAGAGAAGAATCCCAGAGACCTGTTAATTCACAAGCAAGGTCCTGTAAGTTTCCCACTGAAGCTTGTAGAATACAAAAAGCCACTCAAGAATCCTGATTTCTTCAGAGCTATGGGTGATATAGAGGTGTTGAAGAAGAGGAGGAGCTATTAGCTGTTAGCCTCCAACACACTGCATAGCAAAGGCTAAAAGTGAGATACTCCAAACTCCAAACACTGGTTCGTGCCAGCCAAAATCCATCATTTAAACCAGGCACATGTAGCCATGCTAACACGCTAGCTATCTGTTCTTTCCTGAACAACACAAAACTTAATCTTAAGAAAGAGTAGAATGTTTAAATCACAGCAATTAAACCGTTAGGTCAACTGTACGATTGCATTGTAGATCCACTGGTTTAGCACAGATCCTGCATAGGCTATTTCCTCTTACAAATGGATTCATTAACCAAAGTGTTTATCAGTGAGGCTGTCAATAAGGCTAAGATCTCTGAAGTTCACGGGCAGTAAAGAAAATGTAAAATTAGAAAAGAGAGCCAATGCATGCTGTACACTGCAAGGATAAATGCACTATGCAAATATACTGTATCTATTTGTGAGAGGCTATGTGAATTGTAAAACAGTCGGTTTATAAACCTCAGAAGAGAAAGAAGATCGATTCAAATAATATCTCACACTGATGACATTTTTTTTTTTTTGTGGTGAGATCGGGAAAGCATTATTGAGCTATGAGTACAAAAAAGAAATGCATCAAAAATGAAATTAGACAAAACTATGGCAGTCAGCTTGCGGCATAACCTTTAACCTGGAGTAGTAAGCCTGCAGTCCAAAGCAGGGCCTTGATTTACATTCCACACAAGGATAAAGGGCTGTTTTTTTTTTAAAAAAAGGATAAAAACAAAACAAACAAAAAAGCAGTGCTCTTCACAGCAAAAAAAGAGAAAACTCACGACCTATTAACATGTCAACAGGCCACACTGATTCCTTGTGGCTCTTGATTTTTTTTTCTTTTTTCTGTACATTCCTATTGCAGTGTATCAAGAAAAGATGTGAAGTGCAATCAGTAATAGTGGTCCTCGGCAGCCCATAATAGTCAAAACAAAAGGAGAGAAAAAAACAATATCTGCATGTTGCTATGGACACCATGGAGTCTATTCAGGCAGGAGCCAGCTCATTGGAGGAGAGTTTGTGATGCTTGGCCCAGCGCTCTGAGTCGTATTGCAGGAGGTTGTTTATTAGTTAAAGTGACAGCGTTGTGATTCTGTTGGACAGCTGACTGTCGCCCTGAAGCTGGGAGACGATGCCTGAAGGTCATAATTGGACTCTGTGAAAAAGGAGAGTGCTGAAGGCAGGCAGCAACCCTGCTCCCTCAAGCCCCGCCTCCCCTGGCCAACAGACGACCCGCTGTGCACTTTGACCCCTGCAGTGGGAGGGGCTATACAGGAGGAGGAGGAGGAGCTCTCTGAGGCACAAGATGTGATGCAGCAGGAGAGGGCCTGGAAAAGAGACAAACAACAAAAGCAATGGATCATATAAAAAGTTTTATTTTTAACAGTACTCACTACAAAAGTTTAAAAAGCTGCCACTGCAGCTCTTGTTCACTGAGAGGAGAAAGTGTCACATGACGACAAGTGTTCCTAATTTATTAGACCCTGATGGATGTAATTCATTTTCTACTGTACTTGACAAAAGTGTAAACAACAAAAGCAAACAAATGGCAATGTTTAGGCCTCGTTTCCCAAAATCTACTTAATGATAAGTAGTTCTTAACCTATACAGTATGTTAAGTACTGCTACTTAAGAAGTCTTCGGGAAATGCAAACTAGATCATTTAAAAAGACTGAAAATTGCTCGGCTTTATGAGCTATGACGAGTAAATGACAGGCCATTTTAAAGCTTTATCAGCTCTTGGTATTTAATAGCAAGGTCTATTGGAAGTATGCTGACTGAAAATTTAACTTACTTGACAGGTGGCCGAGGTGGTCTTGGAGCATACGATGGTGCGGAAGTGGTCCTATTTGTCTGAACAACCTGCAACACACACACACACACACACACACACACACACACACACACACACACACACACACACACACACCAAGCTTAACGTTTCAATTCCATTTCAAAGTCAAAGCACAGATGATCAGTATGTGATTTATTGGATGCTATTTGTTTCTGGGTCTCATTGCTTAGGCAATGTTCATCACGTCTTGTTACCCCAATAAAATCACTTATCCAGGAAACAAGATAATCAGCTAATAAGAAAAACCCTGTTATGGCACATACAAATAAACTAAAATAAAACTAAATAAGACCAACTGAATTGAAAAGGTGAGTAAATGGAGAGGTATACTTTGAGGAGATGTTAAAGGTTTTTGCCCACCACCACGACATAAAAAGACAGCGTAAAATACAGAGTATGGCTAGCATGCTTCCGCCACCACAGGCTATGAATGGGACCTAGGCCTTAAACCACATGTCTTGTTCCAAGCAATGGAGAAGAACATGCTCTTGAGAGAAGTGCCAATGAAAATACTGCAGTAACAACTACACTGCATTTTGTCTCTCGTCACATGCACAATATAAAATGCAGGGGGATTCTGAGGCGATTCAGGTGAAACATTTAGACTTCAACTTTAGAATCCCAGCCAGGACTTTGATCTACAGTAGT
>JAODXP020000019.1:10233310-10240810 GCA_027497455.2 Sardinella longiceps
AGTATACTTCAATGAAACAAGAATATAAAACATGTTTTCAGTTATGTCACACTTTCTTTTATTAAAGGTGCCCCGCCACACAAAACCGTTTTTACCTGTTGCTTTTGGTATAGAATAGGTCTATATGACCTCGAGTTACACCGTGCATGTGAAAATGTAATACTATCTTCGCTATCGGCAATAGCCCATTAAAAGAAATAGCGGAGAAATTAGGTCAATTTGAATCCATGGTCTGTGCTACGTAGTATAGACAACGTTACAGCCATTGGCTGACTGAGGAGAATTATCGCCCAATCCATGCTCTCCTGTATTTGACTAAAGCCCGCCCCTTGAAATACTCGCGAAAAAGAAGGAATATCCATGAAATGGTAACAGGCAACTATTTTTAGTTTTAACTGAATATCAAGAAGTTAGTGAGTTTAGCTTTGGCTATGAGTTTAGCAAACTGTTAACTCATCTACCTGCTAGTCCATCATTTATTCAGTGTCCTGTATATTTTGAGAAGAACTTGTCAACTTGGCGAATTCAACAGTCTTGGTAAGTGTAACGTTAATCTGACTGGATAGGCAAACAGTCGGCTACTCTTGCAATAAGTATCTGATTATGTTGGCTACTGTGACATCCTGACTATGTAGTAAGCTTACCTTTGCAAAGTGGCCGTTTACAATCTGCAAGCTATAGGTTGGTGCAGATATCCTCTTTCTCGGTTTCATGATAATATTCCAAGGTTTTTTTTTCATACCTCGCAATTCGCAATTAAAACTAATGTAAATATTCAGCCCTTGTGCTTTACAACGTCGAGCTTCAGCAGCGAATCAGAGCGCAGCCCATTATCACAGTGGAAAAAAAACGGAAGAACCGCATGAAATTTTCGAAGGCTATTCCTACACTCTGCAAACGATCTAATTACGGTCTCCTTGGAAGTGAAGTCGCATACCCTATTTGTAGACCTCAAAGAACAATTTAAATACCCTGTAGTGGTGTGGCATGGCACCTTTAAGTACATAATGCCACGTGTTCATTCATAAGTTTGTTTATTTTGCAGATTGTCACTGAAGGCAACAGTCATGAAAATAAAGTAAATAATTTAATGGTAAAGAGTGTCCAAACTTTTGGTCTGTACTGTATGTCTACTGAGGCTGGAGCTGCTGTTGCTATAAGAGTCTTAAGGTGGCTACAGACCAAAGATTTGCGATGTTCTAAAAACCACCAAACTTTCTAAAACTCTGAAACTGCGATTTGACATGTTAAATCTTTTGTGATGGCTTTCAACTGCTTGCGACAACCTGCGCGGATTGATTCACACCGCTGCAACTACTCTCTAAAACCATACATAATATATAAATCAGCCTTATCATACCATTCCAAGTGGGCCCACTGTCAGTGCTGCCTCCATAGCCCTCTTCCTTGCAGAACGGAGGGGCCCAGCCATATTCACAGTGGCAGTTCTTATTGTTGTTACAGATCTGTGACACACACACACACACACACACACACACGCGCACGCACGCGCACACACACACAAACACACACACACACACAAACACACACACACACACACACACACACACACACACACACACACACACACACACACAAAGACAAAAACAAAAACAAAAACAAAAACAAAAATAAATGCTTGGAAATTTGAACCAACCAGATGGGCAACTCCATCTAAGCAATAAAGAACTGTACCCTTACCCCATGGCCGTTACATTTGTTGTTGATGTCACAGTCATAGTTGAGCTCCGACGAGTCCTTGCATTCATAATTCAAGCACACCTGAGGACAAAATTCCAAAAACACATTCAGTGTTTTTCAAACTATGAAGTACGTGATCTGGATTAATGCAGCCAAAATAAATCTCCTGTCCTAACGTATAACTGAAATCCAAATGAAAATATTCCAAGCCATAACAAAAGATGAACAATTACTTCAACCCCATACTAGGCAAACCAAAGGGATACACTGAAAACTACACATAAAAAACTACATAATAATCCAAATTTACAGGTGCATGCTATTAGCCTGGGAGATCCAATAACGACATATAATCATTAGTGCTGTCAAGCGATAAAAAAAACAATCTGATTAATCACAAAATTTTGCCATGATTAAACATGATTAATTACGTTTAATCACAACTCATTTCCTCCAGTAAGAATTTGGATGCTAGGGTATGTTGGGCCCTTATTTTGCCCTGCTAAGACCTTGATGCTTGAAGCCTAGTTGTCTTTGTTCTTCACACCTATCCCCCACCCCACAGATCCCCAAACATCAACCCTCTGCTGTTGTTGGACATTCATGAGCTAGGCCATAACTTTTGCCTAGTTTGACCTAATATCCTAGCCATTTTCTATCTGAGATTGAATATAATACATGCCATAAAAGTGGAACCATATCCATCAGGATTAATCTAGGTTAATTCATATTTTTTTAATCAGAGTCATTTTTTTGGGATTAATCACTTGAGTTAAAGCGTTAATTTTGCCAGCACAAATAAAAATACACAATGAACACAAAGTACAAGTTTTTGCGTTAACAGTACTGTATGCATCTGATTGATTGATTGACTTTCCACATGGTGACGCCACCTCACCTTGTTTTCCCCACACTTGGTGCCCTCGCTCACCATGCCCGGGTCAGGCACGTCCGGCCCCAGCATAAAGTCCACTCCCCAGCACGTGGTGCCGCCAATGGGGGTTCTGATGAGGGAGGGGTTGATGCCAAACACCGTGCCTGAGTTCACATTTTCACACTGCAGCTTGCCACACTTGGCATTCCTGTAGGGAGGATGCACACATGCAGGAGTAATGGAGTCAATTTTATACAATAAGTTTGTAAACACACAAAATGTGTCAATATACTGTAGAAATGCTTTAGATAAGAGAAGAAAAACAAAGATATATGAAAACAACACACACAGTGTCCATAATTCATACACGCTCTGAGGTGCATATTATCCAAATGATTGGATTGGTGGCAGTCTGAGCTAGAATAATTTCAGTTCTATATTCAGACCTTGTTTCACATCTCCTGTAACCGTTGGAATGGTAGCCACAGTTTCCAAAACGGTCGCCGTTGGAGTTGACAAACTCAAAGCAAGAATCTTGAGCTGACTTTGCCTCTGTAAACACATACAAAGAATATAGGGAGAGTATGTAAACAAAAGATAAGCTCCAAAATCACAGCATATTAGGGTGATATACAACGAGGTGGCCAGAAGAGGGCGCCAAAGTAGAGTAATGCCACAAAAACATAATCATAGACAGATCCCAGCACATAACTACTGTAAAATACTACACAGGATTCAGCGCTGTCTTCAACTAATTTTTTAAAGGGACACTTAAAAAAAAAACACACACATTCAAATTTTATGGTCCTTCAAGGAGGACATTGGTACATTTCAAGAAAGTGATGGTTTTGAGGGCTTTTTGTACTTTTTGTACTCCATAAAAAACAATAAAAACAAACATTCAGAAACATAGCAATAACAGAAACAGGGACAAATCAGCCATGTTTTGTAAATGGCAGTGATAGATAGATATATATTATCTGTACTGGTATTAGCAAGCTAGCCCACTTGTTTCCAAACTAGAGTTAATTACAGCATTAAAATATAACTGCCTGAGCACTGTCAGTTTTTCAGAGCTGTTTTTTTACCAAGTTGAACGCCTGGGACAGTAAAAAGAATGAAAGAAAGACTCAGAAAGACAATTAAAAAAGAAAAGAAAAACTCACTAGAGCCAAACAAGGCCTGGCACTGGCCATCGTAGTGCTGGCATTTGCCGTTATAGCAATATGACTGGTTGTTCCTGCACTGGTGTCCATTCTGCACATAGACATCAGCCTGACAGACAGCAGACATGCCGTTGCAGTACTCAGGTAGGTCACACTCATCCGATTTGCTGCGGCACTCAAACCCTCCTGGCAGGAACTGGGAGACAGAACAGGGAGGGAGGGAGAGAGAGAGAGAGAGAGAGAGAGAGAGAGAGAGAGAGAGAGAGAGATGAACTTTAGTAACAGAGATTCATAAATCATCCATGACACAGAGTCAAAGGCATACCAGGAGAGTCTGTGGATGAATCCCAATGTCCTTACTAATGCCCTGAGATCTGAGCCCTCAAAGACTTAACTGCCATCAATCAGCCAATCAGCAGGCAGATTCATTCATGCTAATTAAGTCTTTGAGTGTTCAGGGCTAAGGGTTTAGGTGGGTGATTGTCGCTGATTTTTTTTTTGTAAGTTATAAAAAAAATCCTAAATTCTCACAAATTCAAAGTGCATTGATTTGCAAACCAAAAACATATGAACCAGTGGCAATTTTGAAAGAATTACACTCTGAACGACAATAGCCTGACAAGCCAAACTATAGTCTGGCCACGAGTGATAGACCCTCGGGTAAGACAGCTAAAACCTCAGCGCAACTAAAAGCCGGTTTAAAAAGCACTAAGCCTGACTCCCTGTCCAGATAGACTCCCCTATCCAGACCTTGTGATAGGCTAAACACCCCGATGTCTGAATACAACCTAGAGCGTCGCATTTGGATTTAAGCAGCTCAGACACCACCAATGTCTAAGAACAACCTATGGCTGATGGCTAGACGTACACACGAGTAAATTCAATTTGATAACGTTAGAGTACGTCTAGAGTTCTAGGCTAGAATGACAAGGCAATAAACACAATTTCATAAGGTTCATTTGTGAGTAAATTTTGTGTTGGTTCTGCAGGCGTCAATACCAGGCATCTTGCAAATCGGCCAATAAATCCTACCTGGTGCCAAGAAAGCCTTTATTCACCCCCATAATGAATAATTTAGCCATAGAATGACTACGAATGGCAAGGCAGACCAGAACGTTGAAATATAATCTGGCCATGACAAATAGACCAATAGCTCCTCAATCTGTGAAATCAGTGGTTGTCTTTCAAACTACCACTGTGCACTGATAAGCTGATACGCTACTGCTAGGGTATCTCTATGGTGACTCTCTGTACAGACAGAGTGAAATGATTGGTCTGAACTAACCTTGAATGAGGCCCTATGGCTCATAGTTAGACATACTGAATGAACAAAGCTTTGCTACTGTTAAGTTACATTCAAATTCTCAGGTTATAAAAAAGCTGGTAAATTAAGCTACAATTCTTGCCTGGTAACCCTTTAAAACAAGGGTGAACGGAGTTGTTGAAATTCTGGTGAAAATGGAAACACAGCGGATAGTAGTGGATAGAGTGCTAAGTAAGGGGAAAAGAAGGGAAGAGAAGTTAAAAGGGGTTGCTAGGGGTTACTGACCTTGCAGTTCTTGCAGCATTCCCCATAGGCACACTGAGCCCAGGACTTGAGCTTACAGGTCTTTGGCTCACAGCACGGGTCCTTCTTGCACTCCTGAGGGGGAGAGATTGGAAGAGCAAGTGAGGGAGTGAATGTGTGTCGATGTGTGTGTGTTTGTTTGTGTGTGTGTGGGTGGGTGCAAGAGAGTCTGAGTGAGATGTTACACCATCCTCTGGTTCCAAGACATAAACAGAAAATGTTATCTGTGCATTAACAGACCAAAACAAGCACACACACACACACACACACACACACACACACACACACACACACACACACACACACACACACACACACACACACACACACACACACACACACACACACACACACACACACACACAGCACACACACACACAGCACACAACGCACGCACACACACACAAACACACACACACACACACACACACACACACACACACACACACACACAATCACCTACCTCCTCAGAGCCACAGTCACACTCCTCGCCCTGGTCCACGAGCCTGTTGCCACAGTAAGGTGTGCTGTAGGCCTCGTCTGGGCGGGGGACGTTGAGCAGGCAGCTGCGGCCCATCCTCAGCACCATCTTCTCAAAGTCATCAGCACTGCAGCTGCTGAAGTTAGTGGCCCCGCTGTAGGGAGGGGAGGGGAGGACAGAAGAGGTGGATGAGGATGAGGATGAAGATGAGGAGAGGAAGACCTCCGTTGTTCTCAGAGAATTAAAAAAATAAAATGCTTTTTACCTGTCCCTGAACTATACTGTACACACACACACACACACACACACACACACACACACACACACACACACACACACACACACACACACACACACACACACACACACACACACACACACACACACACACATGAACAGGCAAATATTTCAATTTTCTGCTCACTCACCTAGCCCCTGAACCCATGATGCAGTTCTTTGCTGGACAGTGACAGTTACGGTTATCGTCATGGTTCATACCCAGGTTGTGACCCAACTCATGGGCCACAATGGAGGCGAAGGTGGCCACCTTATGGTTGGAGAACTGCAGAGAGAGGAGAGAGTGGAGAGAGGGCAGGTCATTTCACCATCAAAATGGGCTAAATGCAGCAGCACACTGTTACATTACGCAGTCAGTTTTAATGGATAACACTTCTGGATGTGACTGCCACGGCACTGATGCAAAAAATACTCTGGTCGTTTCTTTGCAAATTTACAATCTGCTTTGACAATATAACGAAGAGCAGACATGGCTACCTACCAAGATGCTGAGTGCACTTCCAATGCCATTAAAACAACTTAAAACAGCATGACCATAAGCACACGCAACAGTGAGTGGCTACAACCAATAATACACACAGAATGATGCACACATGAAGGTGTGTGTGTGTGCGTGTGTGTGTATGTATGTACTGTATGCATTTTGAGAGCCCTGGCGCTGCATTGGTAGAGTTGTGGTTAGTAAATGTTAGGGTTAGTAAATTACCGAATTGATGCCGCCACCATGGTTACTGGAGCATACAGCGCTGATGAAGGCCATTCCCACTGTAGTCCCAAAGCCCTTCTTCCTACAGGAGAGGACATGAGAGGAGAAAGAGGTAAGAAAAATGGACAAAAGGACAAACATAATCAATAATCACACATACACACACACACACACACACACACACACACACACACACACACACACACACACACACACACACACACACACACACACACAAACACACATCGGCACGCAAATACAGAAACACACATACAAGATGAGCTGGGCGCTGTCATGACGTCGGAGTGGCAACAGTTTCTGCTTCCTCCAGTCCACAAAGCGGCCCAGGACGTCCCCAGCACTGCCATCCAAAGTGATCTTATTCTCGTCTGTCCAGATCATCAGCCCTACCAACACCACGCGGATGTTCAACTGCTGATACATCTATGGGGAGGGAAAGAGAGAGAGAGAGAGAGAGAGAGAGAGAGAGAGAGAGAGAGAGAGAGAGAGAGAGAGAGAGAGAGAGAGAGAGATGATGATGAGGAGGTGATGATGGGGAAAAATGTTATAGCTGGTTTCCATATCCAGTTTACATTTCCAGTGACAGAGGAACATGACCTCAGTAAAAACAAACAAACAAACAAACAACCAAAAAAACGAATGCCTCCTCCACATACACCTCCACAACTTCTCATAACTTACACTGTC
>JAODXP020000019.1:10245810-10253310 GCA_027497455.2 Sardinella longiceps
CTGTCTGTCCAACTAATTGCCCACTAGAGCCATCGGCCTGCTGCTCAATCTTCCTCTATCATTCTCAGACTCCATATCTGCTGTTCCATCCTCTCTTCCTCTGTTCACAGTGGGAGAGCCGTCATCTCTGACCCCTGATACACACACCACCTGCTCTCAAACTGGTGATGATCTCGCTACATTGTGGGTGGGTGTATAGGGGTGTGTGTGTGTGTGTGTGTGTGTGTGTGTGTGTGTGTGTGTGTGTGTGCCTGCTCTCTCTCTCTCTCTCTCTCTCTCTCTCTCTCTCTCTCTCTCTCTCTCTCTGTGTCAGTTTCCAAATTATATTTTGCAGTTCTAAACCTGTCCAAAGTCAAAGACTGTATTTATTTCTCAGCTAATAGACAATTTGTACACACCTACATTGATGACAGTCTGATCAAACCAACTAAAACCACTTCTCTACCAGTAAACAGAGAGTGAAGTGGGTAACCACAAAATCATGTACATATACGCATTTGAGCTGGCAGCGACCTAGTTTGATAACCAAAATTCTAGTTTCACACAGAGTTGTTCCCATGCTTGGCTGCAGTTTGTCATCTCTCAAGCAAAGAGCACAGTGTCTGAAGATAAAAGCCACACTACAGACAGTAAGATTAAAGGCACAGAGACAATCACTCAATCAAACACAGCGACAGAAGGCAGGGCAAGACAGAGACACTTACTTGAGTCCAGAGCAGAGACTGAGAGATGCTGATGACCCTTCTACATTCTCCACGTAGCCTTTGTAGTGGCAGTGATTCTGAAAGAGATAATAAATAAATAAATAAATAAATAAATAAAATACTACATTACATGGGCCAGTTTGATTTACTCCACACAACAGAATGGATGAACACACCTGTTGTCTAAGGTTGATTCAATTATAAATTCCTGACACATTTTGTTAGAGATCAGCAACAGCATAGAAATCAATTATTGAAAATTTGCGGAAGACATTTTAAAAATTATTGTTTTTCTTTAAATTGTATATTATATTTAGTTTGTATAAGTACATCTGCTAATTCCACGGTCATTTTATTATAGCGTGCGAGATCTTTTGTGAAAATGAATTACTTCACTCAATGTAAATTGACCTGACAAAATGGACAATACAGTATTGAATGCAGCATAGGCTACTCTGTTTACTGCAAAGGTGCACATAGGGTTGGGGATGCTGAGGATCAACACATATATCCTTGAAATAAATGCAAAATGAAGGTCGGCATCTTCAGATGAATTGATGAGACTCTTAACATTGTACTGTAAGATTCAACGAGATTCAATGACACATAGTCCTTGATATGACAAAGATAAGGACCCATGATGATATGTCCTTGATATGACACAGATAAGAACCCAGATAAAGACCCATCCTTGAGACAGAGAAGCGCCGCTGGTCTCACTCCATCTACAGCACGTGTGACTGATAAAAGCCTCAGAGACAGAGCCTTGCTCCGTCCGTCTGTCCGTCCGGCAGAACTGACCCAAAGCCTGCGCCTCCATCTGACCTCTCTGAGGTGATTACAGACACACGCTGTTCTCCTCGTCCCTGCATAGCTTGCCAGCAGGCTCATTACATAACGGCATCAGCCTGGCCTGGCCTGGGAGTTAAAGATGAACTCAGTGGTGGTGAGTGAGGATGGAGGTGGTGTGATGGTTAGTGGAGCGTGGAGAGAAGTGGCCCAGGCCTATAAATACAGTACAATAGCTGAGTGTGAGGTACAGGTTGTCTGGCATGCTGTGGTCTGTGTGCTTAAGCTGAGGGGCTTAAAACCCTATTGGACTCCTGATCTGGGGTCAGGGGAATGTGAGGGCTGTTTCCATAGGTAGGTTGAAATATATCCTTTTACACGTGTGCACTGCACTCACACCAGATGACATGGCCTCATACTCCAATGTTAAGGACACTGAACCTTACATGCACTGTAGGCTATGCCATAAAAACACAGAAGAATATACATCATGGACACTATGGCTGGTATTCTCCCAAGTGCTGAAGTCCAAAAATTACCAATGCAACTCCATGCATTTCAGACTGTACTAAGCACATTTTTTGGACTTAAGCACCAAGGAGAACACCATCCTATGTGCCTCTATGAGAGCTTCCTTAACTTATTGCATTCAAGTTCGCCTCAGGCCTGGCCTGCTCTCCTGTTGTTCGGTGCAAAGTCACCCTAACTGTGCCTCTCGAGGCCGGGCCATGCATGATGTCATGGCATGATGTCATGTTTTGTTTAGGAGGCCCCTCTTGATTCTTCAATCAATGTTCGACTTCAATTCGCTGATGGCGGTATTTGGTTTGTTTGTCTAATCAAATCCTGTGAACTCTCTCCCAGATCTCTTGGGAGGATCACATAATTATCCACAACATAATATGCAATACTCAGCCTATGTTTATGCTCAGCAACACAGGTCCAAGACATTTTAATAAGCAGCAGCAGAGAGAGAGAGAGAGAGAGAGAGAGAGAGAGAGCGAGAGAGAGTGCGTGCGAGAGAGAGAGAGAGAGAGAGAGAGAGAGAGAGAGAGAGAGAGAGAGAGAGAGAGAGAGAGAGAGAGAGAGAGAGAGAGAGAGAGAGAGTGTAAATGAGACTGTTCTCCCCGGAGGTCCAAAGTGCCAAAGTGCCACTCATACTGGGACAAAAGGCTTGTGTCCAAGTCCACAGTCCAAGCCTGGTAACGAGCCGAATGGTCAAATGACCCCCAGAAGGCCCCTGGTGCATATACAGATGGCCAGAAGCTATTCGAGTAGCCCTCTTGCTAATCAGCCCAACTTTACACTGCAGAATGACTTCCTTAGAGACCTCTCTGGTGTGGCTGGGGGAAACCAGGACTCGGGACACCCGCAACCTAACCCTGCACATCAAGTACACACACACTCTTTGAGGAAGCCATATTGGTTTCTGGGGAGATGGCAATCAGGAACCCTGATGAGTGTTAGACACACAGACACATACAGACACATACAAACACACACACACACACACACACACACACACACACACACACACACACACACACGCAGACACACACACACACACACACACACACACACACACACACACACTCTTCCTGTCCAGTCCCTGGAGCCAACAGAACAGTTCCTGAGCGGCTTTCAAAAGCCCTCCCACAAGACCGAATGACTGCTTCATGCAATCTTTCTTCCAGAACTTTCTCTCCTTGATTGTTCCCCATCTGTCTCATCACTGTGTTCCAATTACACACTGTCAACGGCTCAGTTCCTTAGACTAGTCTGTATTTGTGTCCGCACTCCTCACCCCCACATTACACACACATTACACACAAACATTAACATGCACTCATGTATTATATGAACCAAGACAAAATGTAAATATTGCCTTAGTCTGACTACAAATCCAACAATTAAAATGCATGTAAACACCTTAGGCTGGCTAAAATCAAACTGAACTGCACTACTCAGTCTGATTTAGACACCCAGATAATGTGTGATTGATAATGCTTACTGTATAAGTGCAGTTATTCAATATACGTAGGCCTACTATAGATAATCATGGAAACATCATTTCACTGCTCATATCATGCCTCGTGTTATTTTCCTATCCTAGCTATTCTATACTATTATATTACTTGGGTGTTTTCTTGCTTGTACTGCATAGATGTGCTCGTGCTAACTGTGGACACTGTCTCTTACATGTATGCTGTCTCAGGACTCGTACTGAAACAGAGCACGTAGACCCAAGTGCCAGAGGCAAATGCCAAGTCATTCCATCACTTGGCCTGTGTGTAATTCTGTTCATAAACAGTCTGGCAGGACTTGAATTCTGTTCCAAATGTGCCAGAACACTTCCCAAGACGTGGTATTTATTAAGACCAGTGCAGCAGAAGACCTGGAAAATCTGCACCACGTACGGCATATGTAGCTATTTGTCTGTGTACTGTCTGTATGTACAGAATATTTCTTCATCCACTCCTAATGGTTTGTTTCCACCATCTACTGCTGAGAGTAAATATCTGTTCACGACTGTAACGTGAGCCGCAGTGTTGTGTGTTGTTTGTTTGCCTGTTCGGTCCTGATTTTACTCCATTTTCAAGCTCATTCTCTTAAAAAGACCATTTCAAGAGAGTTAGATTATTAGCACCACTGATGTCCCCACAGGCAGGGTTTCCCTTTTAACATTCAAAATGGATCGTTCTCGTTACTTCATAAGGCCGTTTGATGTGAAAGCAACATGCAGGGCACACTTCTCTTGGTTTCATCCACTTCCTCACAATATTTCACTTTTTAGTTTTCCATGGAAACCTTCTACAAATAGATACGGAAGATTCTTCTCGCATGAATCCGTCATGTCCTTATGTCCATTTAAGTAGGCGATGATGAGTGTTACTGATTTGTTGCCAGATGTGTGTAATCAGAGTGAGTAATGTTGGGCTCTCAAGTCTGGCATGAGAGGAATGTCGGGATTTCAACAGGAGGCAACCAGGACTACTCCTTCATTGCCTACAGACGCATACTAGACACTATGAGCACACACTTACATACACACAGATACTGATACACACACACACACACACACACACATACTGTACTGTATCTACATGTTTAGTGTATGCCCCTACACACACATAGACACATACAAACACACACACACACACACACACACACACACACACACACACACACACACACACACACACACACACACACACACACACACACACACACACACACACACACACACAGATGGGCCTGACCCTTTGCCGGCCTTGGCTTAGCCCTAGAGACCCTCTCTCATCCAGGGGATGTGCTGACGCTGTGTTTACAGCTGACAAAAGCAATTAGGCTACAGCACACATCACAGATTACCTCAGTGAGAAGGGAGAGATAGGGAGAGAGAGGGAGAGAAAGAGAGAGCAGAGAGAAAGAGTGCAAGAGCAAAAAGACAGAATGAGAGAGAGAAAGGGAGAGAGAAGAGACAGAGAAAGAAGAAGGGAGAGTGAGAGTGAGAGAGGGAGAAGCATGAAGGACGTCTTACTGGCCGTTTTTATGAACTGCCCTTCCAGTCCAGACCGTAAATGGCACATGCAGGACGTAGTGAAAAGCCTGAAAGACACGACCTCGAGGCAAACTGATATTAAAAAGGGAAAGGGTAGGGCATTCACTACCCCTGTACAAGTGTCATTTAGGTGAAAAATAGCCATACCTTAGTCAACTACTTAGTCAGCTTAGTCAACTCTCACAGGCAATGGCAAAAAGTCAAATCAACATCAAGGTCAGCAGACGAATGTAAAAACCAACAACCTTTTAAGCCTATACTCCGATGTAGCCATTCGAGTGCAATAGTTTTCAGTGAATTCTCCAAGGATAGTCTAGAGCTCATGAGTAGCAATGTGGGAACCCTGCATTGCATATGCCAAAATAAACAGCAAGCTGGAGACTTGGGGTTTGTTTGTTTGTTTGTTTGTTTGCATCCCTCATCAGGCAGATGACAAAAATCCCTCTGCAGAGTGACCTACAGTGTTGTATATTCTTGCATTAAGCTAGGAACAGACCTAAAGATTTTCTCAGTTTTTTATGATTAAAACAAGACTCAGTGGGCCAAACCTATAGATTCTTTGTGGCATGATTGGGAGTTGGTTACTGCATGGGCACAAAAGTAGGGAATTAATTATTATTGTCAGCATTTTAATATCTTAATTAGCGACCATAGAACAAACTAGTTAAGATAATATCTACAGTAACACATTTGATCCAGTCTAACTGGTAATTGCAACAACAATGGTCAGGCATTGCATTGTGTCAAATCTGTCGCCCAAACACACATGACGCTTATTTGCTGCAACTAAACATTATAACCACTGTTAATTACCACGTATTAACTGTGACTGGCATTCTGACATTCGATCATTTCAATATCGGGATTAATGATTGGTAGGTCTGTTTCCTGCTTTAGCTGGAATCCTCACCGCCTCACTTGATTCATCATTTTAAAATGCGAGTCACTGCTTCTTAAAATATACACATATGGAGATAAAAACAAGGTTCATGACATTCACACAGTGAAAGAGCTGTGCTCAGCACTACTGCCATCTTGTATATTTGACAGCCTTGTGCTCCATGCTTGTTCTCCATGTCCTCCATTTTGTGTGACTGGAATGTGTAATTCTTGTCATATTTATAGTCTAGAGCGGCAGTGTGAGTCGACTGCTGGCCAGTAATTCACTTGTTGTCCTCCTCCGGCAACGGCATTCAGGCTGAATGATGGAGCCCAGTGACATTTGTGTGCTGGCATTCCAGTTGGCTGTCCATCTTGATGATGCATCTCTGACATAAAACCATCCTGACTGATAGGCCAGGGAGGGCGCCACTGGCTGTGCCATAGCATGCCCATCACATCCAATAACGTGATTGAGAGAACACGGCTCTGCTTTACAGAGTTAGCTAGAGAGAGTTCTATATGAAGAGGGCAGTGAATTAGTCTTTAGATAGACCAATACAGCAGAGATGTAAAAACGGACTAGAAGCACTCAGAGAGTGCAAACCTCTGCCAAGGCCATCGTGACCCGGATCACCACCAAAATGTAATCACTTGTTCCTTGTGCCATTTCCAACAACTCCACAAATTTTCATCAAAATCCGTTCATACTTTTTGACTTATCCGTTCATACGTTTTTGACAAAGAAAGAAACAGACAAACAGACAAACAGACAAATCAACGCGACCGAAAGCATAACCTCCTCCTAACTGAAATCACTATTGTTTCAGAGCGAATATAATTTGATGCTACAGTATGTGGTTTTATGGTTTTCGTGGGTTTGTCATTTTAAGATTTGGGAGAGGCCTTGCAAAGCCAACACAAATTTAAAAAGGTCAGTCTTTGATTTGACACTTCGGAGCTGCCTAGTTCACATTCGGGAACAGAAGGCATCATTGTGATATGTGAGACTGACCAAATTGTTTGTTTTCCTGCAATATTTCCCAAGGAGACCAACCCCATCCGTCTCTTTCCGGCTCTTTCCATGGGAACCCTGACTGACTAGTGTGCTTTGGGTGACCCTGGTTGTGCGCAGGCTTGGGCTTTTATATACTGTGGATTTATAGAGATCCCATCGGACACCCATGAAAACTGACCTGGATATTAAGCCACTGGAATACGGTCTGAGAGATACTACAATGCCAAACACAATCTGGGCGGAGGCAAAAAAAAAAAAAAACCCCTTCATGGTGTGGAACTTTTTGGCAGTAAAAAAAAAAGAAGAGAGAGATATCAAGAGAGCTTTCCCTCTGTTATAGTGTTGACAGGCTGCAGGATGGACATGCTACCAACTCTGATTCCATACAAGCATTGGTGATGTAGTCCACTCAGAGTTTCAGTTTTTACAGGAAGTTAACTCTAGACATGAGATTTACTATGTTCAGACTGCTGTTGCCCTGAGGGTTCATTTCCTCTGACTGGACTATAGTGCTGCTGCCAAGACATTTGGAAAAAAAACATGAAATA
>JAODXP020000019.1:10258310-10260810 GCA_027497455.2 Sardinella longiceps
CCGACCCCTTTAAGCATACTCAGAGAGGCCCAAACCCACAAATAAGACGACTGCACTGTATCTACCGTAATTTCCCGACTATTAGCCGCGGCTTATATATTGATTTTGCAAAATTTCTTCCACTATGAGGTTAAAACAGGGGGAAGGTTAATATGGTGTTAATATGGTTTTGTTTTTTTTAACTTGCGTAAAACACTGTCCTGCGGCTTATACACAATGCGGCCTATATGCTGTATTACTGCCCCTCAAGCTGTTAATCAATCCTTCAATTAATCAAGCTAGCAACCAATTTATATTTATTAGTCTCTGTGAGTTATGAACAAAGACAGGATGATGCAGAGGTGGTAGGAAAGTAAAGTTATGCAAAATAATATCTCAATTTGGCCAAAAAATGACTTTAGGCAACAAAGCTATGAGGCTAACGATTTGCTGAATAGCATGGCAAGGTATTACTATGGTACAAGGTACTACAAAACTTTCCTTGTATTTCCTACGGGATAAATGAAGTACCATCCTATCCTATCCTATCCCAAACGGCACAGACCAAGATCACAATACACAATACAACTAAAAGCCCATTAGTCTAATGCACCTGAACCACACAGGAAAAGTCTCCCTGAGCATCAGTGGAATCCTAATGAGGCTGCGAGACACACAGGCCGACTCAGCAGCCGAGAGGAGCCGAGTGGAGCAGAGAGGATGGGGACCCGTCCGTCTGTCCCGTCTCGCCCCACGGCCTGGCCTGGATCTCGTTCTCTGCCAAGTCTCATCTTAAGGAGATGAGAACAGCGTGCAGACGACGTTCCAGGCCAGGGCTTTGTCTCTCCAGTGAAAACAAACAGCCCAGAAGAGGAGCCAACAATATGAGACAGTGGGAGTAAACCCAGAGCCACAAGGGGGAATGCACTGGGGTTGGAAATCAACACTCACACAGTCAGGCCAGATAACGCTATAGAGATGGAGGGGACACTTAAACATCCAAATAAGGTCATGCATTCACTGCTCAACTATGTTTCAATTTCCTATGGAATCTATCTATCTATCTATCTATCTATCTATCTATCTATCTATCTATCTATCTATCAATCAATCAATCAATCAATACATCTATCTATTACTCTATCTATCTATACAGTATATCTATCAATCAGCAGATTGCTAATCAGCTTAATTGAACTTGAAACAGTTCTGTTGAATGCAAATAGGTTATACACAATTATGCCTATGCTATGCATTACCTCCTCTACTGTACAAACAGTAAATGCATGGGGATCAGCCCTGACTGCATAAGTGGTTCATCTTCAGCTGTGTGTTTGTGTACATTTGTGAACTGGTACATAGGTTGAGTGTGTGTTTACTGCATCTAAAGCTGAAGTGCTTCCAACCCACGGCTTAGCATGGCTGCAGACAGGATTTCAACTGGCTGAGGCTAAGGTTGGAGGCGCTAATTCCACTACAGATATTTAAAGTCTCTTTCTCTCTCTCTGTTTTTCATAGTAAGTCAACTATCTTTCCAGGGAAGAAGAAGAGGCGCATAGTCAACAAGAAAGAAGGGTTAGACGGAGAGAGAGAGAGAGAGAGAGAGAGAGAGAGAGAGAGAGAGAGAGAGAGAGAGAGAGACTATAGGTCAGGTTTAGGATACCTGCCTGAATTTAAAACAAATCCATTGTCTTGGAGGTGTCTTCTGTGCCTTTTGATCAAGCTCTGTTTCCTCAGATTATAAAGAGAGATCCCACTGGGTCAATCTGACAGCTTGTTTTGACTAGATGAGGTATGAGTGGTATGAGTGCTTAGGCTATTGATAACACACACACACACACACACACACACACACACACACACACACACACACACACACACACACACACACACACACATTTCAAGTCATGTTTGAATTTGTCATGTGTTAGGTTAGTCAATATGCAACATTCATCTAAGGATTGTGGTCAGAAACAGCAAATGGACAGCAAGGTATGTGAGGACTGAGAAGGAGAGATGCATAGAAGGAGAGATGGGTAGAAGTAAAAAGAGAGAGAGGAGGGGGGACTTACTCATTTTTCTCTAGAACCAAGACATGTTCTTCTCCCTGGGCTTGGATGACATAAGACACCTTGAAATATAAAAAAAAGACAAAAGACAAAAAAAAAGAGCTTAGAAAGACCAGTTAAAAATGTCAGATTCTAACTGTGAATGTGGTGGAAAAATACACCAATATGTTTATTTTAGAGAGAGGCTTTTAGAGTGCATGCAGACAGCATAGACAATGAGCTTCCGAAGACAAGCAAGTTTTGACAAGTAAGACAAGTAAGTGCAGGGGTCCCTACTGACACAAGCAAAAAAAAAACACTACACTAATCACTTTTAGTGACATGGGCACACACAAACACACACACACACACACACACACACACACACACACACACACACACACAAGCGCACACACACACACACACACACACACACGCACACCAACCAATATGGCATTATTTGTTTTTCCGAG